>JBBGZY010000909.1:6522500-6895000 GCA_037952925.1 Lithobates clamitans
TGACGAACTACAAGGTTTTCTCTGTGAATTAAATACTAATATATTCAATTTGACCTTCACCATGTCTTATGACCATAGCTCCATCAACTTTTTGGATGTAACAATCCACAAGGATTAAGATGGTTTGCTAACCAGCCCCCTTTACGGGAAACCCACAGCCTGGAACTCTATACTGCATGCAAGTAACTTCCACCCCAAACCTTTAATCTCCTTGATTCCCTACAGTCAATACCTACGGGTCAGCAGAAATTGCTCTAATGACAAAGCTTTCAAAAAAGAAGCTGACTCATTAAAAGAAAGGCTATTGGCACGAGGATATTCCACTACCTGCCTAAAAAAAGCCTTCAAAAGAGCTTGCTTAAGAACAAGACATGAGCTTATTTATAATCCCATGTCTGCTAAAAATAAGATCAATCTAATACAGATCATTACCAAATTCTCAAATGAACACAAGACCTTTAAGAATATAATTGAAAAATACTGGCATGTGCTGAAACTCGATCCAACTATTGGCCCATTTGTATCAGATAATCCCTCATACAAAAGAGATCCTATTAAACGTCCAGGGACTTTCAGGTGTGGGAGCTGTAGATACTGCCAGTTTATGAACACTGCTAAAAATATAAGATTGCCTAATGGTGAAAAGTATCTACCAAATTGCAAATTGTCGAACTCCTGTTGTAGATCTTTTGTCATGCGACTGTGCATGTTTTTATGTAGGCAAGACAAGTCTTGGATTTTGGAAGTGAGTGTACCGACACATAGCATTCATGTAATCCTGTAACCCGAGTCTTCCCCTTGGTAGAAACGTTTTGGCCATACATAATGGTAATTTTCCAAAGATATCTTTTTTGATTGAAGATCGTGTACATTCGGGTATGTGTGGAGGCAACTGAAATAAGATCCTTGTGCAACACGAACAGAGATGGGTCTTTCGCCTAAACGCAACCAGACCCCCAGGCCTGAATGAATCTATTTCATTCAGGCCTTTCTTGGAAGGATTCACATCAGGGGGATCTGAATGGGATCTCAATGATGCGAGCCTGACCCTGTAGCGGGCTTCTATGTTTCGGTATGCTATGTTGTCTTTTTAAGTATAAAAACTATTTGTCATTATATTAAGCTTTAAGTAGAAATGATACATATCAATGGTATTTATTGTTTTGCAATTTCTTATCTGATGCAGTTCTTTAATGTGGGTTTGATAGACACTGCATATGTTTGGATCATAATTCATCTGCTCTGTTTTCCTCCTTTTCGATTCCCCTTTATATTTTCTCTGATCTATGTAATTGATTTCTTGTTCTCTGTCTCTTTTCTGCGATTTTATGGTTAATATTCGCTGCCTTTCATTGCAAATCCAGCCATTTTAGATAGGACGCACTGGGCCCATCTTTTAGTCACTCACTTGGTGCACGGGGCAACCTGCGTCTTTTCTTTGATGCTGCTGGCCTTCATTTTTCTGGCTGTACCTGGCGGAGTGTTCTTCTCATTGCTATGGCGCCCGTTATGTGCCACGGGCCGCCAACGCAGATGCCAGTCACCTGGGCATCACGTCCCCACCCCTCTCCATCAGGCGAGTGACATCAAGACACTGTCTCCAAGCAGCGCTCTATACCTTGTCAAGTCTTGATGAGATGACGCTCTGGGGGGCGGGTCTGCGCGCAGGGGACTCAGAGGGCACCACCTCCCTCCAGCCCTTTCTCCTTCCTACTCACAGCTGTGAGAGATACAGCTGATTAGCAGGATATGCTCTATATAAGGCGGAAACCTGGGTGTTCAGTCTTATGCTGCTCCCAGCACCGTGCAGACCACGCATTCTTTAATCCAGACCACAGGTAAACACCACATTTCTGTATGCTAAATTTGCAAATGATTCTTTCAGTTTTTGTTACTCACTATTCTTGGAGATGCAATTCTGCTCTCACATTGTACCCTGTGCGTGACACATTATTTGTTCATTTTCTTATAGATGTTAGGTGCTGTCCTGCCTTGGTATTATATATATGCTTCTCCTTCGGACTGCACGCTATCAACCCACCAGTCTATTTAAAGGTGTGTGCTCCAAATAGAGGATTATCTTCTCTCTATATTAATATATATAGTTTTATTATCACAGTTGCACACACTTTATAACAAACAAGCTTTTTATCGCCTTTCTTTCGCCCTCTCTCTTTCTTAGACCTGAGAATTTTGAGGGGTCTTTTGCCTCAATGTTGATAGCTCTGGGCTGCTTTTTGGATGAGGGCGCCCTCTGTGTTTGACCTCGAGTTTGGGACTGGAAAATCCCCCCCCATTCCCCCTTCATTGGCTCCCCTCAATCGGGTTGACCTTTGGCAGTGGATCTTCTCCCTTTTTCTTTTTAAATGCATGCAGTATTGGTGATTGCCAAGAAATCTATGGTTAAAATTTATATTCTATTATTCTAATATGTTTACTGCATATTTACTTTACCTATATATGTTATATGATGAATGCTTACTGCTTATTTGTTTTCTATTCAATTGTAGACAACCAATTACTGAACCACTAGCCCCTGAAAAAGAGGTTGTATTGTTACTAACCATGAAACGCGTCGGTCACCCTCTGTCCTAGTTCTGTTCACTGGACAGAGTCAAGTGGTTATTTTGTTTGTACATAAATGTGTTTCTTTTTGATATTACACCTGTAAAATATATATGCATTCAATTTTGACTTTTAAAGTTATATCCACAATTTTAGCTTTTCTAATAAAATTACGAATATAGTTTCAAATACATCTTGATTATCAAGGAGTTTCTGCCTTTCAAAGTCCCATAGAGGAAATTCTTCTATTTCTATAGTATTCCCCATTTATCACCACCCTCTGAACATGCCCTTGTAGCCTCTTTTCAATCCATGTACACATGGTCCATGCCAACTGACCTTATTTTGTACAGTAAACATTTATAGGGAACTGTGTCAAATGCTTTTGCAAAATCCAGATATGCCACGTCTATGGGCCTTCCTTTATCTAGATGGCAACTCACCTCCTCATTGAAGGTTAATAGATTGGTTTGGAAAGAACAATTCTTCATGAATCCATGCTAATTACTGCTACTGATAACGTTTTCATTACTAAAATCTTGTATATAGTCCCTTAACATCCCCTCCAAGAACTTGCATATGATTGATGTTAGGTCAACTGGTCTGTAATTCCCAGGGATGTATTTTGGGCCCTTTTTAAATATTGGTGCTACATTGGCTTTTCTCCAATCCGCTGGTACCATTCTAGTCAGTAGACTGTCAGTAAAAATTAGGAACAATGGTCTGGCAATTACTTGACTGAGTTCCCTAAGTACCCTCGGGTGCAAGCCATCCGGTCCCGGTGATTTATTAATGTTAAGTTTCCCAAGTCTAATTCTAATTGTTTTCCTCTGTTAGCCATGAGGGTTTCTTCCTGTGATGTGTCATGAGGATAAACACTGCAGTTTTGGTTACTGAAGCCCCTCGTTTCCCTCATGAAGGCTGAGGAGAAGAATAAATTCAATACCTTCGCCATCTCCCCATCCTTTGTAACCAGATATCCTTCCTCATTCTTTGTGGTGCCAATATGGTATGTCCACCCTTTTTTACTGTTTACATACCTAAAGAATTTCTTGGGATTTTTTTTGCTCTCCTCCGCTGTGTCTTTCGTGTTCTATCTTAGCTGCCCTAATTGCACCCTTACATTTCTTGTTGCATTCTTTATTAAGTTTGAATGCTGAAGATGATCCCTCAACCTTGTATTTTGTGAAGGCCTTCTCCTTTGCTTTATATGCAATTTTACATTGGAGTTAAGCCATCCAGGACTTTTGTTCGCTCATTTAAATGTATTACCCAATGTGATGCACTGTCTAATGTCCTTATTCAATATGCTCTTATAATTTCTATATGTTTTTATTACAAAGAACATTTGTCACATAATGAAAATGAAACACTATTTAGTATACTATGTATTTAGATCCAAATTACATGCTAAGCAAGCAACGTCCAAAAATCAATACTATTGGTTTCATTTACCAAAGGAAAAGGAAAACAGTAGGTATAAAAACGATGGCAGGCTTGGGATGCAAGTCTGCATGTATGCCTAGATATTTATGTACATCTAGCAGAAAAGAAATCCCAAAGAGTGAATCACAAATTTTACTTTGATTTTCATGGCATACAGTGCAGTCCCAGTTTGTTTGTGCTACACATCCAAATAACATTTTAGTGCCCTGCTTCAATATGGTGAAATAAGCGGAGCGAGCGTCAACATTGTAATAAGACAAGCACAAAGATTGTTTTAAGTAAATTAAATCATCACATAAAAATCAAGCAGTATTTACAAAAAAAAAAAAAAACTATGCTATTCTGTTCGGGAAAAAAAGTTAGCATATGCAAGGGTAGTTATCTTTCTAATCCATTTAGTGTTTGCACACAAAGATACAATAACATGTAGTAAAATACTTTTGAAGTTCATTAAAGCCCTGTACACATGGGCAGAATGTCGGGAGATATTTGCCAGTTAAAAAAAAACGGCCGACATTCTGACATGTGTATGTTGGTCTGGCTGGCTTCTGCTGGACGTGCATGCTGGAAAACCAGGAGCTGACCAACTCTAAATCAGCGCTCTCAACCAATGGCAGAGAGCGCTGATCGGAGTGTTCTAGCGGGGGACTGTCCCCCGGTCAGAACACAACAGCTTGGCGGGGGAGATGGCTGAACTAACCTCGCATGGTTAGTACAGTATCTCTGACTGAACAACTGTAGTGTGTTCCTGGCTTGGATGTGGTTTTATTCCTAAATGGTATGGTGCATTTAAAAATGATAACAACGGTCATATAAAGACAAACTTAAAAAAAAATGTACAGTTTTATTTTAAGCTTAACACCACTAAGTTGGGGTTAAAAAAAATTACAAAAAATACACTTTTTAATAACTTTACTAATTGTGCTGTGACCTGTGTGCACATATATCTTAGAAGCCTTAGTAAATTATGTTTTAAATTTAAACTTCAAAAACCACTATACACTACTCAATTCCCACAGTAAGAGATTATCACCCATAATAAGACCCAAAAATAGTAAAAGCGAGAACAATTCACAGCAAACATATTAAAACTAGGCAGATTTCATTTTACTTATTTCATTTTGTTCAATATATATAATTGTTTACAGGCAGAATTTTACTCCACTCAATCCACTAAATGAGTGGATTCTCTATTATTTGCTCATCTCTATACTTCATTCCTGTTTATTGGCTGCAGCAGGAGGCAGCCAAGCTATTCCATTAGTCAAAGGGGATGCCAGGGATCATGGGAAGATCCACTAATGTGACAACACACATGCTTAAAAATCACTGTGTGAATCCCTGGATCACTCTCTGACAAGTAGAGTTGCAAGATTGACCATGAGTTCTGTTTTATGGAGGAAGTCCAAATTCTTACTGTCTAATACAGGCATTCTGCATTTTTAAAACAGACCCGCCCCCATGAATTGCTCAGCATTTCTGTTAAACCCCTTGTCCAGACTGTTGAAATCATTATCATTACCAAGCCTATTAGATACCAGTATGGCTTTAAAAGATGGAGATAGCTGGGTTTTACTTTACATATGGACAGACAACCTGAAAGAAACTATACATCTTCTCTTATATGTATTTATATAAAAATGGCAAATGCACATGCTAGCTACAACTAGTGAGATTTTTGTTGTTTAGGGCAATCAGAATATAAGATTGAGGTATGGATAGTCACAATGTTATTACCTGTAAGGAAGATCAGATTCTGAGCAACAGAAAGAAACCACATTATGTACACATTATGCTGCCCACACCACTATGCATAAGGGAAATGTCTAAAGTGCATTAGTGTGCATGTTGGACACTGATTTTGGAGCCTAGTCAGTGGCATCCTGTCCCTAATCCATGTGGGGTGCCAGATGCATTGATTCCAATGGGGTTTTTTTTTTTGTATATGCTTAGTGCCTGAGGCTATAATTGGTTTCAAAAAAGGGTGGGCTCCGTGCACAGAGCACTGCACCCCGAGCCCACCCACTTGTGTGACAATAGCGAATTCATTTTCATTTTATTGTCTTCCTGATTCTCCTTCTGGCCAATCAGGAAGCAGCACTTGAGACCCAATAGGCCAGGGAGTCTTAGGACTCCCAATCGTGTCTCAGGACACACTGGCCAATCGTGTCTCAGGACACACTTCCTGTTCAGCCTGGAGGAGAACGGAGAGGAGAATGGCCCGGCTCTTCATTCTCCCTGCCTCCTATGTTGAGGTTAGTCTCCGCTGTTGCCTTCTCATCTGTCTAAAGCCCGGGGGGTCAAAAAACTGAAGCTCTGCAGAAAGAAGTTGCTAATTAGTCCTTATTTACCTAAGACCTATTGATTCTGCCACCATGTATGACCTGGCTTGCCTTCTGGACTCTGCTACTGCCTTGTAGCCTGTTTGCCTGGCTGGTACCGACCTCAGCATGTTTCTCTGTCCTCCTAATCCGGTAATAAGCTGTTCCTGTTCCTGGTCCCTGCTCAGTGGTCTTCACCCCCTAGTTCTATTCATCTGGCAGTCTGCAAACTCTGGCACACATGCCACTCTGTGCTCTCACACTCTCTGTCACCACCTGTAGGAGGTGCAAGAAGAGCCCCCTCATCTTTTCAGCCTTTGGCAAGTACAGGATATTATCATGTCATCTGACGTGACCAGTTTATTTCTCCACTTTGATTTCAATTTCGGTAATGCATAGAATACTGTTTTAGTGTTTAATATTATTCAGGGATCCAGTCCCATGTCCCAACCTTTGGTTCCCGTACCCTCAAGGGATATGGATATCTATAGTTAAAACTAAGTCTAATATAAAGCATAAAATTAAACCTGGCATCTGCACAAATGTTTTTGTTTAGTCAATATGATCTATTTATGCCATAACTAACCATCAACATTTTTACCTATGTATTTTCTCAGTTCTTTAGTCAGTCACCAAGCATAACTCTGGACTAATGATAACTATGTCCTAGAAACATAAATTGGGTTCTCTCACTTTTCTACACATAATCATGCTACTCTCTATGAATAATCTGTTTAATGAGGCGATTAATAGTCTCACTATTGCTAACCAAATGAGCCATTTCCTGCCTAGGTTAGTTGTAGATGTGAGGAAATAGTTTAGTTATTTGATATGCATAGAATTTTATTCTGATTCTGTTTACATTAACTAACAAAAACATCCCTGGAGTATTTATTTACCATGGGGTGTGGAGGTGACGGTTAGGGCTTGTCCATACAATCCAATTGTCAAGCTAAATTCTAAACATAACCTGAGTACTAGTAAAACAGGGCAGCTTAGAGATTCATTAAGCTCTAGAGTACACTACAAAAAGGTATTTACTTAATTCTAACCCAACAGATGTGAACCAGCATTTAAATGGACCTGGTATAGAGATTGCTTTATTTAACTACAAAGGGTAGGATTTTAGTTTTTTTGACTGTGGACCGTAACAATGTTAGTAATTACCTTACATATCCATACCAAAGAAATAAAAAGTATATCGTATGTTACGTGGCTTGTCAGGAACTTTGTGTGGTTGTCCAGTAAAAAGATTGTTTTTTTTTTTTTTAAATCCAAGGCAATTAGTTATTAGCTTTTAAATATATTAGATAATAAGTTTTGCTTAGTAAAGTTGCCCTTTATAGTCCCCACCCGCTCAGTGTAACCACCAGCATAAACTACTTATCCTCAACCCTACTCTGCAGGTCTTCAATGTGCAGTCTTGCCTAGCACACAGCCTTTGCTCATTAATAGTCCTGGTTAGGTCATGTGTTAATTGCACATGTGTGCTGCTCAACCCGTTCATTCCTATGGATGGGTGTAAACAGACAGGGTGCACCCTCTGTCTGTTTATGTCTTTGTATCAGTTGATTCTTCTTTAGGATCATTTATGTAGAGTTGCAGCCAGTGTTTAGTGAAACATCAGATGTCCTCCAAGAGACTACTTAAGGACTTCTTTTTTCGATGCTGGACTTCTTTAATTTATTCATCAATTTTCCAGGTTATTTTATGTATTTATTTTTTAATAGTTGGCTCATAGATTAAGCTACATACATACCGTTTTCGATTCCAATAGATGGGGCCTTGCACATGTAGGACATGAGTTTAATTCAGTGCTGACCTTGAGTATCTGCATGCACTGACAGATATATGGGTCAAAATAGAGCTTACCTTAAATTGTAAAGAAGTAGGAAAATCACCAAGAATTGATGCATACTAACTAAAGATAATTATACCCAATAAACAGTGCTGCCCTACTAAAATGGTATATCTCAAACAATGATACTCATGTGCTAAAATGAATCACATTCAAATCACATAGTAGGTGAGGTAAAAAAAAAACACAAGTCAATCAAGTCCAACCTATGTGTGTGTTTATATGTCAGTATTACCTTGTATATCCCTGTATGTTGTGGTCACTCAGGTGCTTATCTAAAAGTTTCCTAAAACTATCGATGCCCCCCGATGAGACCACCGTCTGTGGAAGGGAATTCCACATCCTTGCCGCTCTTACAGTAAAGAACCCTCTACGTAGTTTAAGGTTAAACCTCTTTTCTTCTAATTTTAATGAGTGGCCATGAGTCTTGTTAAACTCCCTTCCGCGAAAACGATTTATCCCTATTGTGGGGTTACCAGTAGGGATGGGCGAACGGTTCAGCCTGAGCATAAGTTCTGTCCAAACTTTGGTTGTTCAGACGTTCGGTAAACAGCCAAACAAACGGGTCACTCGACCGTTTGTTCGCCCCCCCGAACAGACCACAATGCATTGTGGCATTGAACAGTGCATTGCAAGCCCTGATTGGCTGAAGCAGTAAAAGCTTCAGCCAATCAGGGCACAGAGCACTGTCAGAGTCATGATTGGACTCTGTCATCATGACTTTATCCAATCATGGCTCATTCCCGCCCTACAGTATAAAAGTATTCTTTCAATGGCAGCCATTTTCAGTGTGATTTTGGTGTGGAGAGAGATAGAACAGGGCTCTGTTCAGTGCTTTTAGTTAGTGTTCTATACTGTGCTATTTTGCTTCAATTGTCAGTGTAGAATATTAGTTTAGTGTCAGTCTAGGGATAGTGTGAGTGTAGTGAGGAGGACCATCATTCAACTTTTCATAGTGTGCAGCTAGAGTAGGGACAGCTCAGATAGTTTCAGTGTAGTGTAGTGAGATTGTGTCAGTAATCTTGACATTAGTATATAGCTAGAGTAGGGACAGTTCAGATAGTTTCAATGTAGTGACGGTTGAACACCGTCTATTTGATTGCGTTACTGTCGGTTTAACGCCATATCGCATTACATGCGTTACTGCCAGTTTAACGCCATATAGTTTTGCGTGCGTTACTGCCAGTTTAACGCCATATTGTATTGTGTGCGTTACTGCCAGTTTAACGCCATATAGTTTTGCATGCGTTACTGCTAGTTTAATGCCATATTGTTTTGCGTGCATTACTACCAGTTTAACACCATATAGTTTTGCGTGCATTACTGCCTGTTCAACGCCATATAGTTTTGCGTGCGTTACTGCCAGTTTAACGCTATATTGTTTTGCGTGCGTTACTGGCAGTTTAACGCCATATCGCTTTGTGTGCATTACTTCCTGTTTAACGCCATATAGTTTTGCGTGCATTACTGCCAGTTTAACGCCATAGTTCAGTATATTATATTGTATCCGTGGAGTGTGTCTGTGTAGTCTGAGTACTCAAATTAAAGGGCACCAAACACCTCTTTACATTGATTAAAGTGCATCTATGTACAGATTTCAACTTCTCCTTTACATTTGCTTATAAGCACCACCCCCTCCCTCCCAATAATGTCTGGGAGAACAACAAGGAGAGGCAGACATTCCCTTGGCACTATAAGGGGGCCAGCAACAAATGTGTCCACAGGCAGAGGTGGATGTGGTGGTCAGTCCTCAGGCAGCGCATTATTTCCTCTATTTAGTGCAGATGAGGTGGTGGACTGGTTTTAAACCTTCCTCATGCTCCTCATCCTCTGTCACACAAGCAGATACAAGTGTGCAGTCCCCTGCAGTTGCCAGAATGGATAAACTTGCCTCCTTGTCCACATCTATTCCTGCCATAGCCTTAACATTAGCCATTGAGGAGTCAGCTGAGTTATTTGACCACAGCATCAGCCACTTGCTCCTTGATGATGCCCAGCCATTACTGGATTCAGATGCTGGTTCTGCGGTTGAGGATGACAGGAACATGAGCCTAGAGAGAGGGAGGAACACTGGAGGACAAATTGGCATTCATGTTCCCCAAGACGCAGCGTATTGCCAAGTTGTCTCCAGTGGTAAAGATGAAGATGGAGAAGATGGAGAAGATGGAGATGATGATGATGATGATGTCACTGATGTGACTTGGGTGACAGATAGAGCAGAGGAGGAAACTGAAGGTGAGGCGGCACAACCTCAAGGAGGTCGGCATCAAGAAAGAGTAGAAAGCAGCCACCCTATTCCATCACACTTTGCAGCTGTTATCTCCCGGCCCACTCCCCACAGCTCAGCTGTCTGGGCCTTTTTCTGCACATCTGCAGCAGATTGCACTGTTGCTATCTGCAAACTGTGTCACAGGCACATCAAACGTGGCAAAAACACCAACCATTTGGGTACCACATGCCTAACAAGGCATTTAACGTCCAACCACTCAGCCCATTGACAAGAGCACCTAAAAGCCACACAAAAGGGGCACAAATCTGTCCCTCCTCCTCCTTACCCACTTCAGTCTGCCCCTGCGATACCAAGTCATTACCTCTCAGCAGCCTCCACTGACAGGGATGATGGTATAGCACAGGGTGTCCAAGGTCCTAGCAGCTCATCTACCAGCAGCACACCACCAGCTGTAGACTGTAGCCGGCAAATTTCTCTGCCCCATCTTCTGCAGCGGAAAAAAATTACAGTCCCTGCCACCCACATTCTTGCTTTCATCAAGATTATGGGAAGATTATGGGATTGTGGGAAGGCGCCACCGACACCCAAAGACCAATTTTAATGCACCCATTACTTCTATCCAAAGTGAAAGTGACACCAGAATGTATCCAAAAAATCTCTAATCTTGTTCCCAGTGCACTACATTGTGGCCTCATCATACACACTGGCTCCCCAGCTGTCGCTGAGCAAAATAAAGGCAGCTTGCAGGAAAAATGTAATTTTTTTGGCTTTATCAATTATTGCTGCAGCAGATTCTAGACATGGTAAAGATCTGACACTTTACAGTTAGACTAAGGGGACCCCCCTGGCACTATATTGGAAGGAATTTTTCATTTTTAGGCTTTCACTTTAAAAATCAAAAAATCACTGCTCATTTAAAAATGACTTTTTTCACAAACTTTTTTTTTATTGATCCATGTCTCCCAGGGCAGGACCTGGACCCCTATAACCATTGTATGCCTAATTACATGCATTTAAGCTTTCAAAATGGGCACTTTTGATATTTGACGTTCGGGTCCCATTGATTTTAATGGGGTTTGTTATTCGGATCCGAACGTTCGCGGTGTTCGGAAGTTCTGGTCTGAACCGAACAGGGGGCCGTTCGGCACATACCTAGTTACCAGTACGGTATTTGTAAATTGAAATCATATCCCCTCTCAAGCATCTCTTCTCTAGAGAGAATAAGTTCAGTGCTCGCAAACTTTCCTCATAACTAATATCCTCCAGACCCTTTATTAGCTTTGTTGCCCTTCTTTGTACTCGCTCCATTTCCAGTACATCCTTCCTGAGGACAGGAGTCCAGAACTGTACAGCATACTCAGCATACTTGTAGAGCGGGAGAATTATCGTTTTATCTCTGGAACGAATCCCCTTTTTAATGCATGTCAATATTCTGTTTGCTTTGCATTGCTGAGCCTATCATTTACTAGGACCCCCAGGTCCTTTTCCATCCTTGATTCCCCCAGAGGTTCTCCCCCCAGTGTATAGATTGCATTCATATTTTTGCCACCCAAATGCATTATTTTACATTTTTCTACATTTTTTTTCTTTTTTGCCACTTCAGTCAACCTTTTCGAGGGTATTTAATCAACTTCGTGGATCATATTGTGAAATCGTCCTCTCGGTGTCTCATCATCGTAGCCTTTTGCCATAACAAAAATAAATAACTCTGATATACAAAACATTGCATCTCCCAGGGAACGATAGCTATTCCGGACCGCGTATCGTGTCTCCTCTCTTGATTATTTTCCCAATCCCCCCACCCCCTCCCTTCCAACCCTTCCATTTCCCCTCTCTCCAAGGTCAATTGGTCTTCAACTCTCCATTACTAGTCTAAGGCATTCAGTTCTTTAACATATCTCCAGGTTTTTTTTAATTTTTTCCAACCTTCCCACACCTCCAAGTTCCCACTTCCTACTTCGACTGTAGTATTCGCAAGTATCTCGTTATTATGCGTTTCCTCTACTGCATCAAACCACTCCTATGTCTCTGGGCCCTCCTTCCTCTGTCAACCCTTCGGTATCAATCTCTTTGCAGCATTTAAAAGAAATGGTACCAATGTCTGCTTATATTTATTTGTATCTTCTTCCCCCCCCATGGAACAGAACCACCCTACATCTTTATCAGTTATATATCAGTATCTTTATTAAAGCAAGAGTCCTCTTCCAGAAAAATTTTATTTTGGGGCAATTCCACCAGATGTGGCCCATTGTTCCTACATCTTGGCAGCCTCGCCAACAGAGTGCTGACGCTCCACTCTGGTATTTACTTAATATCTCAGGGGTTATATAGCTTCTACTTATACATTTATAGTTCATTTCTGCTGAACGTGTATCTAAAGTTAAATTAAAAATCCTATGTAAAATTTTGCTAATTGTGTTTTTATCTTTCTTCGTGCCCAAATCTCTCTCCCATTTCTCAATGAATGGCGGTATCTCCAACTTTTCTGTTGTCATCAGGATTTTATATACTTTTGAGATTGTATTTCTCGGATCTTCGAGATCACATAACTTCCCCAGACCTAATGGGATGTGGTAGCTTGCTCACGAAGTGTTTCAATTGTAGGTATCGCCATTCATCTATCCCGCGTGTCACCCTATCATGTCTAAGTTGTTGAAGTGTTATTATTTTGCCATTTTTAATTATTTCTCTTAGCTGTATTATCCCCCAAAATTCCACCCTTCCTCCTATGTTTTCTATTCCTGGCGCAAAATATTTGTTTTCTTTAAGTGCCAATAATGGTGAGTTATATTTCCCTATCACTTTCTTGTATACCCCATCCCAAACTTTAAAGACGTTTTGTGTAATTACGTGAGTATTAATGTCTAAGGTTCTAAATTGTGGAGAATTCCAAATAATATTTCCCAAATGAGCTTTACTAAATGTATTTTCTATTTTCACCCACTTTTTTTCGTTATCTCTCTTTGCCCACTCTACTAGTCTAGACAGGACTATCGCTTTGTAATAGTTCCAGATGTCTGGCACAGCCAGTCCACCATTTACTTTACTTTGTTTTAATGTCTGGAAGGAGACTCTTGGCCTTCTATTTTTCCAGATAAAATTCATTACTATCTTTTTTAGTTTTGTTAAATAGTATTGGGGAATGGTATAGGGATCATCTGAAATAGGTACGTTATTTTAGGGAGGAGGACCATCTTGGTGACATTTATGTGACCTATCCATGAGAGTGGTTTACTGGTTAATCTCTTGCAGTCTAGTCTGATATCATCGAGCAGAGGGACATAATTTATATTGTACATCTTCTCAATTGAGTTGGTTAAGTTGATTCCCAAGTACCTTAATTCCTTGGTCCATCCGAAGCCCGATACCCTCTTCACATTGTTTACCTCTGCCTTGTTGAGGTTAATATTTAATATTTCGGATTTTGCTGGGTTTATTTGGAAGTTGGACAGCTCACCATACTTTCTCAGGGCTTCCATTAATTTGGGTAGAGAGGCCATTGGATCTGTTATATAAAACAACACATCATCAGCACATGCTGCGATTTTGTGTTCATCTTCCCCCACCTTGATGCCTCTTATGTCAGAGTCTCTATGTATTGTTGCCAGGAGTGGCTCGAGGGTCAGGACAAAGAGCAACGGGGACAAGGGGCAGCCTTGTCTTGTGCCGTTTCTCATCTCAAAGGGTTGAGACATCAACCCGTTGACTTTTATCGTGGCCGTAGGATGATGGTACAGGGTTTTTATCATCTTGGGTCCTATTCCCATAGTCTCCAGGGTCTGAAACATGAACCCCCAGTCTACTCTGTCAAAGGCCTTTTCGGCGTCAAATAACAGCAGTAGTCCTGGGGGTCCACTCTCCCTCAGCTTTTGCAACAGAAGTAGCGTCTTAACCCCATTATCCCTCCCTTCTCTTTTGGGGACAAATCCCACCTGATCCGGATTAACCAAGAAGCTCATAAACTCCTTTAGCCTCTCAGCCAGGACCTTCGCATACAGTTTTGTGTCAGTGTTGAGCAGTGAGATAGGGCAATAACTTGAACAGAGTGTTTTATCCTTGCCTTCCTTCAAGATGATTGCAATAGATGCCTGAAGGGCATCTCTGCTCATCTCATAGCTATCTCCCAGCCCATTCATATAATTGCAAAGCCTTGGGACTAGTATCTCTTTAAATTTTTTATAATAACCCAATGTGAGCCCATCCGGGCTAGGGCTTTTCCCGGAGGCCCCTCCTCTTAACGCCTTTCTAATTTCATCTTCCGAGATTGGCGCTTCCAAGAGTTCCCTGGCTGAGTCTTAAATTATGGGTAGCTTAGCTTTCTTCAGGTAATTTTTATTTTTCTCTCTCCTATTTTTAGATTGGGGATCGTGTATATTAACTGAATATAAGCTTTGGTAGTAGTTCTTAAAGATTTCAGCTATCTTTCTAGATGAATATTCTAAATGACCATCTTTAGTCTGAATTTTCTTGACAAAGTTTCTAGCTTTCTTTTTTGTACCATTTTTGCCAGAAATTTACTTGGTTTATTTCCCCATCGGTATCTGTCCCTTACAAACCTACTGTATGCTAATCTTGATTCCAGCTCCAGTACCTTTTTCAACTCTGTCCTTTTAGTTATCAACTGTTGGTATACCTCACAGGGTTGCTGACCCGATTGTTTTTTATGTTCCTGTTCCAGCTTATCTACTTCCCCTGTTAGATTTAGGATTCCTTCCCGTTTCTCTCTTTACTTCCTGTCCCCCATCTCAATTAGGACCCCTCTAATATAGGCCTTGTGTGCCTCCCATAAAGTGGACCCTGATACTTCCCCCTTACCATTTACTGAAAAGTAATTCTCCAGTTCATTTCTGATTGAGGCATAGCCTTCCTCCTCCCGTATCAGTTCCTCGTTAAGGCACCACTGACCCCGGATCCCGACATCCCCACTGATTGTCATTTCCATGATCATAGGGGCGTGATCTGAGAGAGTTACATTACCAATCTTGGAATCCACAACCTCATCTATTTCCCTATGTTCTATAAAGCCAACATCAATCCGATAGTAAGAACCGTGCACAGGAGAATAGAACGTATAGTCTCGTCTACTTGGGTGTTTAACCCTACAGATGTCTACCAACTGATACATGAATAGTTTTTGTTTCACCACCTTTAATTGACTATTGTTCGTCTCCTGTGCACGGGCCGTACTGTCCATTCTTGGGTCCATACAGAAATTAAGGTCCCCCATCAAAATCAAATGCCCTTTCTTAAACTCCATTAATTTCCCCAGGGTGGTCACAAATTATTTCATTGAGTTTTTATTAGGTGCGTATATATTGGCCAGGGTATATTCCCCTTCGTTTAATCTGCCTCTAAGAAAAGGGAATCTACCTTCCGGATCCACCAATCTATCCTCCAGCACAAAACTTATTCTTTTTGCAAACCCAATGGCCACCCCTCGAGTTCGACTTGAGATAGTGTCACCTTGATACCAGAGCGGGAAATCACTTGAGTACAGTCTTAGCTTAAATTGTTGTGAGATATGTGTCTCTTGGAGAAAGACAACGTCAGGGCCTATTATTTTAAGCTCATTAAAAATATTTTTTCGTTTTCTAATCATGTTTAGGCCTCTGAAGTTGTACGTTATAAACTTTAATGCAGACCTAGCTATCATTTTGCTCTAATGGATAGCATCTCTTTCTTTTGACCTTGGAGAGATTCCCCCTCTTCATTTTGTGGGAAGGGTGTCCCCTTTTCCCACCCCCTTCCCCCCACCTCCCCACACCCCTATTTCCCCCTTCTCCACCCTCCTCCCCCCCTTCCCCCCCTTTGGTCCCTATTGGACCCTTAGACCTTTGAGGAACTCACATAACATGATCCTCTTTCAGTCAACACCTCAGAGGGTGGAGCTCTCATTGTGTTTCCCAGCAAGTCACCGTTGGCCCGGTGACCCGATGGGCTGACCAGCTCCAAACAGCTCTTTACTTTAGCAGGTTTCATCTCCCCTTATTTCCCCCCTCCCCCCCACCACCACCAAGTGCCACCCCCATCCCTGAGATATTTTATATGGACCCCGTTCTTAAATCTACCCACTGTTCATTGGACCAGTCCGACATCGAAGGGGTTTGGATACCCAACTTCCCACAAAATTCCTTCAGTTCGCCTGGGAATCTGAGTCTTGCTGTTTTGCCGTCTTTGCTTCCTAGCAAACAGGCCGGGAACCCCCACGTATACTTTATATTTTGCTTTATCATTTGTTCCAGAAGGGGCTTAAGTTGACGCCATCTTACCAGAGTGTCTTTAGCTAAATCAGCAAATACTGATATCCTAGCTTCCTCATATTGAAGCGGGGTTCTCCCTCTTAATTTTACCCATAGGTTTTACTTATCTTCTTAAATCTGAACCTCACTATTATGTCCCGGCTTCTTTCCGTTTGTCTGATGTCAAACCTTCCTATGCGGTGGACCCGCTCTATTTTTGGAAAATCTCCTCCTCCCAGTTCCAAGATAGGGCTAAAGATATCCACAATGGTCTTTCTCAGATCTTCACCCCTCATTTCTGGTACCCCTCGGATTCTCAGGTTTTGTCTACGATTTTTGTTTTCCTGATCCTCTATTCTGTAGCAGATTCTTATTTGATTTTGTTGAATAATTTTGAGTTGTTCTTTTAAGTCAGAGAGGGCCCGCTCTTGGTTGTCTATTGTATCTTCTGTTTTCTCAACTCTGGTCAGTATGTTCCCCAGATCTGTCCTCAGACCATTTATTTCAAATTTAATTGCGGTTTTAAGTGATTCAAACATTTCTAAGATTTCATTCTTCGAGGGGAATTGTGTATCCTGTCTATTTTCTTCCAGTCTGGTTGTTTCTAGAGTGTTCTCGGCTGGTAACTCATCTCTGGAATGATCGGGTGTTTGAGCTCCCTTTCCATTCCCCCCTATCTTTTTATCCACCATAGTTAGCTTTTGGGTCTCAGGGTGGGTGTTCCCTGGACTACCTCCCCGGGTCATATATTGCTTGATTGTACTCCCAGTGGAAGTGCTCCCTGAAGTGTTGTCTTTTGGGGTCCTGGGTGCCCCCCCCTTCCCGGTTTTAGTCGCGGCTCTACTCATAGTTTTTTTTCCGTACCCTGTGAGTTAATTTATATTCTTTACACAAAGCTTACGAAAAATGGCAACCTATGGGTTCTCTTCGGTATTCCGGGATTTTCAGTGTTGCCAGAGAGGGTATTTTTAAACCAAAATGCACAACTTCACAACACAACTTCAGGATTGATAGCACAGCTTCAAGTTTATGCTACCAATACTTTGTTAGTCCATAATTACCACCATAAGGCCATGCCAGAACAAATGGTACCTCCAGTATTGTGATTATTATCAGTATAGAGACAGCAGAGTGTAGATAGTAGCGGCTATTGCCTCTGTATTATATCAACAGCAGTGTTCAAAATAAAGAAAAACACTTTCTCTATTTTCCAAAAGAGCACATTAGTACCATCAGCTTCTTTTCATCCCTTTTGCAAGGGGACCGCTGTTCCTCTCTTACCTTTAGGCTGGGATCATAGAGCGGCTCTACCCCTGTCTCTGAACTCATAGGCTCGTCATCCTCTGGAGTGTGTGTCCGGTCTCCGTTCCAGCCAGGCACCGAATGGTTGTGTGCCGCTGTCTCAGCTTGCTGTCCGCACCGGGAAGGATCTTGAACGGAGGCACGTATGTTACACTCCTATACCAGGGGAAGGGGGTGAAGGGGGGAAGGATCGGGGGAGGACAGGATGGAGGACTAGAGCCGTCACTCCGCCAGTGCCACCACACTATACCCAGGTCGGCACAAGGCTGCAAGGTGTCTGCTCCGCTGGTCTTACAAACCGGCTCCTGGGCTCCCCTCTTCGCTCTGTCATCCGCCCTATCGCTGGCTTGTTTCAGACACAAGACCGTTCAACGCTGGCCAGCCCACACACCTCCATCTCCTCCCCTCCCGTCAGACGTCCTACGTCATGACCACTGCCCTCACCCTTCCACAAGCAGCCTGTTGTCTTTACATTTTTCTACATTGAACCTCATTTGTCATGTAGTTGCCCACCCCATTAATTTGTTCAGATCTTTTTGCAAGGTTTCCACATCCAAATGATCAAAAAAAAACATTTAACAATAAAGTGAGAAGTTCATGATTCTAATATGAGTCCATGATATATAATACCATGATATATAATAATAAGTGACTAATTGTAGTATATCCTCAAAAAACAGTTCACCAAAAACGTGCAAACAATGATTCCAAAAGTGCTCATGCTTGCCTCCACCAGTGTCACAGGCTGCTCACCTCACAATTTGACCCCTGTTTTACCAGCAGGTCAAATTCAGCTTCCCCTCTGGGGATGAAAAATATCTCTGGCACTTTAAATCCTCCGTCTCTCACACTCCCTTCAATAGGCACAGGAAAACACTAATACCTCTCACCCAATGGCAGATATGTATGGAAAGAGAATTGCAGAATCTAGACACTGGACAATCTAAAAACACTTATTTCCCAGATAAGGAATAGATAAAACACTCACAAGTGTGGCACTTTAACCAGTGTTAGCTGATCAAGCATAAGATTAATGGTTCTATGAGATGGCCGTGATATGATGTCAGCACGTCCACCCCTATAAGTGTTACATCAGGGCGTAGACTTCTTCAGTAGGGGTGGAGCTAAAACATCACTGCGCTGCATCTATATCATGTGACAGGGATGAAAGGGAGTACATAAGCAGCGCAGTGAAGTTTTAGCTCCACCCCTACTGAAAAAGTCTACGCTCTAACGTAACGTGCTGCCATGTTTTATCGATTCCTTGTCTGGGAAATAAATGTTTTTAACGGAGAGCACTAGATTCTGCAATTCTCTTTCCATATATATCTACCATTGGGTGAGAGATATTGGGGTTTTCCTGAGCTTATTGAAGGGAGTGTGAGAGACAGAGGATTTAAAGTGCCAGCACCACGCCAGAGATATTTGTCATCCCCAGAGGGGAAAAACTGCTGAATTTGAACAGCTGGTAAAACAGGAGTCAAATTGTGAGGTGAGCCGCCGATGACATTGCTGGAGGCGGGCGCGAGCACTTTTGGAATCATGGGTTTGCACATTTTTGGTGAACCGTTTTTTGAAGATTTACTACAATCAGTCACTTATTATTATATTTCATGCACTATTAGACTCATGAACTTCTCACTTTATTGTTAAATTTTTTTTTTGGTCATTTGAATGTAATTCATTTAAGCACATAAGTATCATTGTTTGAGATATGTGTTCAAAAAGACCTCTTGCGCTACTTGAAGGCAGTAAACTAAACCAATAAAAAAGTACAAGTAAAGTGCAGCAAAATTTTTAAGTGTATCACATAGCCCTAAACAATAAAAGTAGGTAAAGTGATTTCGCGCAAATTATAATGGAGTGTTCTGAATAAATCGTCCCAAATGGGATATATAAATAAATACAAACGTGTATTAAAACATCTAACTGAAGTGACAATGTATAATATACAAAATTACACATATAGATCATATATTTCATAATCCTCAATCATGCCGTGTTAATTTCAAATGTGTCCTTATATAAACTCCTGTGAAAAAAGATGTGCAACACCTTGTGGGGGGGAAAAAACAAAAAATCAATACACAAACGCATCACTCGGGCACTCCATATGGCCAGACTGATAGACGTGTGGAGACTTTTGCATGCAGGGGAGAGGGACTATACGTTCTTCTCATCACCACACAAATCATACTCCCGCATCGACTTTTTTCTTTTACCTCATAACCAACTAGAGGCTGCGGGTGGAGTCGACATAGGTACCATCACCTGGTCTGACCACGCACCCATTACCTTGTGCTACTCTCTCTCACAGGCGGCGACGACTAAAACTAAATTTTGGCGACTAAATGAAAGTTTACTGCAGAATCCCACAGTACTGGCTGATGTCACAAAAGAGCTTAAACAATACTTCCTGACAAATAACATTGAGAATTGTGACCCTGGGATACTTTGGGAAGCCCATAAGGCTGTGATTAGAGGGATCCTGATTAAGCACGGCACACATATCAAAAGGGAACGGGAAAAACAGTTGTTGCTCCTTTTACAGAAAACTCATGACCTAGAAAAAACGCATAAAAGAAACCCGACCCTATCAATAGAAACAGAACTCCTTACTTTACGTAGACAGACGGTTGATATATTACACTATTAGGCCAAAGCAGCACTACAATCATGTAGGAAACTCACATATGAATTGGGGAATAAATGTGGAAAACTCCTTGCGAGAGCAGTTAGACAACAGAGACTACGTGCATATATACCTCAAATCATCTCCTCATCAGGGCAGAGGAAGGTGTTATCCACACAAATTGCCAATGAATTCAGAACTTTTTACTCTTCTCTATATAACCTCCCGAAGCCAGGTGTCACTGACACTGCAATAGGGGATTATCTTACCCTATCTAAGACTCCCAAACTATCAGAAGAAAATGCAGCTGCCCTAGAAGAACCCATCACAATGGTAGAACTGCAATGCGCGCTTAAGAATATGAAACCGGGTAAAGCTCCTGGTCCGGACGGACTGACCCTACAATATTACCACACACTCCTACCAATCCTAGGCCCACATATGTTGAAACTCTTTAACAACCTTACAGATGGGGGCCACCTACAGAGAGACACCTTAAGTGCTCACATATCCCTTATACCTAAGGAAGGGAAGGATCCCTCTGCCTGTGGTAGCTACAGGCGTATATCTCTCTTAAATATAGATCTCAAACTCCTCACAAAAATCTTAGCAAATAGACTATCCTAACACATGACAGACTTGATACACCTGGACCAGGTGGGTTTTGTCCCTACGCGTGAGGCTAGGGACAACACCACAAAAGTACTCAACCTGATACATAGAGCCAATGTAACTAAAACACCATGTACCTTTCTCAGCACAGATGCTGAGAAAGCATTTGACCGGGTGAGTTGGGAATTTATGACAGCAGTTCTTAAATACATTGGACTAGGCAGCCACATGCTACAGTGGATCTCCAATGTTTATTCTATACCAACAGCCAGGGTCAAAGCTAATGGAATATTGTCTGATCCCTTCAACATTTCTAATGGTACCAGACAGGGGTGCCCATTATCACCCCTCCTCTTTGCCCTAGTACTTGAACCCTTTCTGAACACGATACGCAGAAATCCGAATATTTCAGGGATTACCACAGATCACAGGCAATATAAGATCTCTGCATATGCGAATGATCTCCTATTTTCTTTAACCAACCCGATCATATCTCTCCCAAATCTAATTAAAGAATTTCAGAGATATGGGAACATATCTAACCTAAAAATTAATTTTGACAAATCAACAGCGATGGGTATCAATATGTCGACAGAACAACTATCCCCTCTGAAGACCAAATTCAACTTTAAATGGTCAGACAGTCACTTTACCTACCTAGGAACTAATATACCTAGAGACTTAAAACGCACATTTGAGTTGAACTTCCCTCCAATCCTATGCAAAGCTAAAGAGCTGCCTGAAGAGTGGGGCAAGGGTCTGCACTCCTGGTTTGGGAGATGCAATTTAATCAAAATGTGCATTCTCCCAAAATTTCTATATCTATTCCAAGCCTTGCCAATAAAGATACCTTCCAGCTACTTCAAACAAATACATTCCCTGTTTATAAAATTTGTATGGTCACATTCGAAACCCAGACTAAAAAGATGTTACATGACTCTGCCGAAACACTATGGGGGTCTTGCCCTCCCTGACGCAAAACACTATGGAAGACAGGTAAAGACTGCGCAGTACATTATGTAGAAGGTGATCACTGGACTTCAATTCAATCCCTGACGAATGGTAATGGGGGTTTTCAGTTGTCATTTTGGAAAGCGATCCGGTTGCACCATTTCATTCATTCAATACCAGACCCTACACGATTTAAGCGTGACATGACGACCCTAGAAGAATATTGTAGAGGGGAGGGTGCATTGTCTCAGGTGCTCTCCAAGACATACTCTCTACTCAACACACCAACGGAACAACCAGACTTGCTGTTTTTACGGAAATGGGAACATGATCTACAGTGAAATTTTACAGCAGCACAAACACAAAACATACTTCAGTTTACACTGAAGTCATCCATCTGCACAAAAATTCAGGAGACAAATTATAAAATTCTGACTAGGTGGTACTATACACCTCAACTACTACACAAATTTTTCCCTAACACATCTGATAGATGTTGGAGGTGCCGTGCAGACAAAGGGACACTCCTGCATATTTTTTGGACCTGCCCACTATAACAGAATTTTTGGATAGCAGTTGAGACAGTCATTAAGAAATTTACGAGTCACATAACGCAGAGAGATCCCGCAATTTTTCTGCAGCATGCCACTTCAAGGCTGACTAGATCATATAAGGAGTCAGTGGTTAGACATTTGCTTAATGCAGCAAAGACTTGCATTCCAGCCATGTGGAAACAAAATGTACCCCCTCCACGGTGGGGATGTGGCTGCGCAGAGTTGAGGAAATTAAAAAGATGGAAGACCTGGTACTTACTGCCCAAAACAAACAAGATAAACATTCTAAAAACTGGTTATCTTGGAACATGTACATTTTCTCGGATGAAGGACAAACTTTATTAAATTCTTGAGATTCACTTTAATGGGGCTTTGTTACAGGACAGGATCCTGGCTCGGTCCATCGCGCTCGCGTCGAACATATTCCCCCCCCCCCCCTCCCCTTACCCCTTCTATTCTGTCTATATGTTTTATGTACTTCTTTATTCAACTTGTGGTCTAATATTCAGGTAATAGACCATTTTCCATCCACACCAGCTATGTTGGAACTATGCAGAGGCAAACAACCCTTTGGAGTATGTTAATCATGTAGTGTAGCAATGCTGCATGGATGTTTACAAGTTTACAGGTCACAAAGATAGGCTTAAGGTTTAAATGAGGTTATGTTATGTAATAGATGATCTTCTCTGCAGATAGAATGGGAACCTTTTATGGAAAACGTATATAATTGTCATATTTGTCAGAATGTTGAAGTAGACCACTGTTGTATTATACCTTCATTGTATTTCTTTCTTCTTCTTTTCAAAACTCTCAATAAAAATTATATTTGCAAAAAAAAAAAAAATCAAAAATAAATAAATATTCAAAATGTCAAAAATCCAAATAAAATAAGAAAATATAATAGAAAAATAATAAAAAATAATATAAGTGTCAATAAATGTCCAAGACCTCCTTAGGTGAATAAAAAAGTGATAAAATTCTGTTGCTATTAGGATTGATGGAGATGATTATCCATAAATGATCCTGCTGTGGCTTCTTAAATATTAAAGTCTCCCAGAACTCTCACCTCAATGCTATAGATAGCAGGCAATCACCATTTGGGATCTCCACTGGCCTCCCTGGGTAGTAGATGTAGCAGTGCTCCTCCTAAAGGTGCAGCGATACGGTCCCAGATCACAGTGGTATGGGGAGGATGCCTCAGTGTGAGATAGGGGGCAAGAAAGGAGAAGCCTCCAATAGTGTAATATGTCAGGGCTAAAAACATCTTTATTAAAACATAGTAAAGTGGACTCTTATGCCCCGTACACACGGTCGGACTTTGTTCGGACATTCCGACAACAAAATCCTAGGATTTTTTCAGACGGATGTTGGCTCAAACTTGTCTTGCATACACACGGTCACACAAAGTTGTCGGAAAATCCGATCATTCTGAATGCGGTGACGTAAAACACGTACGTCTGGACTATAAACGGGGCAGTAGCCAATAGCTTTCACCTCTTTATTTATTCTGAGCATGCGTGGCACTTTGTCTGTCGGATTTGTGTACACACGATCGGAATTTCCGACAACGGATTTTGTTGTCGGAAAATTTTATAGCCTGCTCTCAAAGTTTGTGTGTCGGAAAATCCGATGGAAAATGTGTGATGGAGCCTACACACGGTCGGAATTTCTGACAACAAGGTCCTATCACACATTTTCTGTCGGAAAATCCGACCGTGTGTACGGGGCATTACACAGTAACAATAAAAATAGCACAGGGAACAAATTTGGCGTTGTTCCTCGCCTTCTCACGTTACTTCTGGTTGTGGCTATCCCAGCCAATCCCTACGTGAATTAAGTTGTGAGAAGCAATGTAACGCGTAGGGATTGGCCAGGATAGTCGCAACCGGAAGTAACGTGAGAAGGCGAGGAACAACGTCAAATTTGTTTCCTGTGCTATTATTATTGTTACTGTGTAAGAGTCCACTTTACTATGTTTTAATAAAGACGTTTTTAGCCCTGACATATTACACTATTGGAGGCTTCTCCTTTCTTGTCCCCTATCTTACACTGAGGCACCCCCCTCCATACCACTGTTATCTGGGACCGTATCGCTGCGCCCTTAGGAGGAGCACTGCCACATCTACTACCCAGGGAGGCCAGTGGAGATCCCAAATGGTGATTGCCTGCTATCTATAGCATTGAGGGGAGAGTTCTGGGAGACTTTAATATTTAAGAAGCCACAGCAGGATCATTTATGGAGAATCATCTCCATCAAGCCTAACAGCAACAGAATTTTATCACTTTTTTATTCACCTTAGGAGGTCTCGGACATGTATTGACCCATATTATTTTTTATTATTTTTCTATTATATTTTCTTATTTTGTTTGGATTTTTGACATTTTGAATATTTATTTATTTTTGATTTTTGTCCCCCCCCCCCACGTTGTTGCACACCTTTTTTCACAGGAGTTTATATAAGGACACATTTGAAATATACACGGCATGATTGAGGATTATGAAATATATTATCTATACGTGTAATTTTGTATATTATACATTGTCACTTCAGTTAGATGTTTTAATACACGTTTGTATTTATTTATATATCCCATTTGGGACGATTTATTCAGAACACTCCATTATAATTTGTGCGAAATCACTTTACCTACTTTTATTGTTTGAGATATACCAATCAGTAGCGCAGCACTGTTTATTGGGTTTAATTATTGATCTTGAGTGAAGTGAAAGCACTTTTAGTGATAGCGGCTACTTTGTTTACGTTTTCTGTTTGATTTGCTGAATTTTACACGAGGATTGTGCTGATTGATTTTAGATCACTAACTAAAGATTGAAAAAGTCATTGAAAATTTTTCTATTAGCCTACTTTAGGCAAATTGAAAAAACTTTTTTTGGTCAATGTATTGCATATATTCACTGAAAGAATAATAATGGTGGAGGAGGTTTTTAGGGTGAGCATAAAGTCATCATGTTTTCACTGTCCAACTACAGAAAGTACTGTAGTCTTAAAGTGAAGATATACCCAAAAAGGGAAGCTCCGCTTGTTTGCACCCTCCCACCCTTAACTGCCACATTTGGCACTTTTTTTGGGGGGTACCTGTCAAAATTAGGTACCCGCTCCCTCTTCCAGCTCAGATTACTGCAGCAAACCAAGCCGGGAATTCAGCCTCCTCTCCTTCCCTTGCAGTCTTCTGGGACACATCACAGGTCCCAGAAGACTACAGGACCATTCACAAGGCGCAGTGTGACTCACACATGCACAGTAGGAAACAGACTGCATACGAAGCCGATTGAAGAATTGGCTCGGGTGAGGACAATGCGGGATCCCTGGGCAGGTAAGTGTCCTTATATTAAAAGTCAGCAACTACAGTATTTGTAGCTGCTAACTTTAAAAATGTTTTATGGAGCCTGGAGTGCATCTTTAAGCCTGATAACATAGGTATTTTTTTTTTGTTCAAACCAGCAGACTGAATGAAAAAAATGAGTAGTGAGGAGCTTGCTGTATTAACTATGTAATGCTAGTACAGGGATCTCCCCGCTGAGCTATTGTGTTCTGACAGGGGAATGGATTTTGCAATGCAAAAGCATTTGACACAGTTCCCCATAAACGTTTACTGTACAAAATAAGGTCCATTGGCATGGACCATAGGGTGAGTACATGGATTGAAAACTGGCTACAAGGGCGAGTTCAGAGGGTGGTGATAAATGGGGAGTACTCGGAATGGTCAGGGGTGGGTAGTGGGGTCCCCCAGGGTTCTGTGCTGGGACCAATCCTGTTTATTTTGTTCATAAACAACCTGGAGGATGGGGTAAACAGTTCAATCTCTGTATTTGCGGATGATACTAAGCTAAGCAGGGCAATAACTTCTCTGCAGGATGTGGAAACCTTGCAAAAAGATCTGAACAAATTAATGGGGTGGGCATCTACATGGTAAATGAGGTTTAATGTAGAAAAATTTAGTAATTTAGTTTAAAATTTGGGTGTCAAAAATATAAATGCAATCTATACATTGGGGGGAGAACCTCTGGGGGAATCTAGGATGGAAAAGGACCTTGGAGTCCTAGTAGATGATAGGCTCAGCAATGGCATACAATGCCAAGCTGCTGCTAACAAAGCAAACAGAATATTGGCATGCATTAAAAGGGGTAACAACTCCAGAGATAAAACAAAAATTCTTCCGCTCTAAAAGACTCTGGTCCAGCCGCACCTAGAGTATGCTGTCCAGTTCTGGGCACCAGTCCTCAGGAAGGATGTACTGGAAATAGAGCGAGTACAAAGAAGGGCAACAAGGATAATAAAGGGTCTGGAGGATATTAGTTATGAGGAAAGGTTGCGGGCACTGAACTTATTCTCTCTGGAGAAGAGACGCTTGAGAGGGGATATGATTTCAATTTATAAGTACTGTATTGGTGACCCCACAATAGGGAGAAAACTTTTTCGCGGAAGGGAGTTTAACAAGACCCGTGGGCACTCATTAAAATTAGAAGATAAGAGGTTTAACCTTAAACTATGTAGAGGGTTCTTTACTGTAAGAGCCGCAAGGTCGTGGAATTCCCTTCCACAGGTGGTGGTCTCAGCGGGGAGCATCAATAGTTTCAAATAACTATTAGATAAGCACCTGAATGACCACAAATATACCAGGGGCTTATCCTTCTGGATAACTGGGGACGAAACAACGCCACCTAAGGTCTGTCTGTGACAGGACCTCAAGGTTCGGGCATTCCCTGGACGGGTAGGACAAGACTTCAAAAAGTGACCTGCCTGGCCACAATAAAGGCACAATCTCTCCCTCTTTCTAAAGGTTCTCTCATCCACAAAGAGACATGTGAAGCCCAAGTGCATGGGTTCATCTTCACTGACCGACTCGGTACCAGGAAGCATGGGAGGTGAGGGAGGCATGAATGGGACTGCAAAGCTCGGAGGCAAATGTACAGGAGGCTTCCACAAGCGTCCCTTAAAAGAGAGTCTTTCTCTGAGTCTGGAGTCAATGAGGATGGCAAATGTGATCAACTTTTCCAGCTCAGTGGGTATATCTCGGGCTGCTATCTCATCCTTGATGGAATCTGAGAGACCATGAGAAAAAGCAGACACGAGGGCCTCATTGTTCCAAGCAACTTCTGCTACCAGAGTACGTAATTCAATGGCGTAGTCGGCAACAGGTCTCGTACTCTGTTTGATAGACATGAGGCACTTGGCAGCAGAAGTGGAGCATGCGGAAATGTTAAATACCCTTTTAAAGGAGGCCACAAATTCAGGGTAACTCAAGACAACAGGTTTTTGCATCTCCCATAGAGGGTTTGCCCAGGCCAAGGCTCTCTCAGAAAGCAAAGATATCAAGAAACTTTGCTTCTGTCCGTGGGAAACGCCTGGCACAGCATCTCAAAGTATATCTCAACCTGGTTGAGAAACCCTCTGCGGTGAACTGGATCACCAAAAACGCTGGGGAAGTGGAGCGGAACCAGACATACCTCTTATAGAGGTAACACTCGAGGCGGGTGCCTGCCCAGAGACTGGTGCAGCAGCAGGGGCGGCCTGCAACTCAGGTTGTACCAGAGGAGCCACAGTGGGAGATTCTAGGTGAGCCATGAGACTCAGAAGCGTTTGTAGCGCCATGGCAAACTGATCCATGCGGTGATCTTGCTCATACAATCTGGAAAAAATATTACCAACAAGTGGATTGACTGTATCTTCTGAATTCATGGCCTTCTCCTACCGTCAGAAACCATGAAATCAGACCGAGACAGTTCAATCACACTTGTTTAATAATAAAAGTAAATAGAACAAATGTAGTCAAAACATAACCAGAGTTCAGGAACCAGAATGGATAGTCAGACAAGCCAAACATCAGGGAGTCAGAGATGAGCGTAGTAAAACAGCAAGCAGGATCTGGAGCCAGAAGGGATGTCAGCCAAGCAAGTCTTTTAACAGCAATGCAGGAGAGCTTCTCTGTGATGTTGACTAAGGTGAAGGCAGAGATCCTCTGGGCTGGACAGCTTAAGTAGGCAGGGCTGACGAGCAGGATATCATCAACAGCTGAGTACCTGTGGAGTTATAGGAGCTGGCAATTAGCCAACAGCTGAGCGGCCAGCTCAAAGAAGGAAGGGCTGAGCCCAGCCCTGACAGTCTCCCACATGGCTTCTCACAAACTGCAAACAGGACTGCTTATGGCTTTTGTTCAACAATGGCTTTCTTCTTGCCACATTTCCATAAAGGCCAGATTTGTGAAGTGCACGACTAATAGTTGCCCGACCTGTGAGTTTTGGTGGATGGTCGTGTCTTGGTAGGTTTACAGTTGTGCTATACTCTTTCCATTTTCGGATGATGCTCTGTGAGATGTTCAAAGCTTGGGATATTGTTTTATAACCTAACCCTGCTTTAAACTTATCCACAACTTTATCCCTGACCTGTCTGGTGTGTTCATTGGCCTTCATGATGCTATTTGTTCACTAAGGTTCTCTGAGGGCTTCAACAAACCTCTGAGGGCTTCACAGAACAGCTGTATTTTGACTTTTGAAGGCAATTGGTTCCACTAGATTTTAGTTAGGGGTAGCAGAGTAAAGGGGGCTGAATACAAATGCACGCCATACTTTTCAGATATTTATTTGTAAAAAAATTTGAAAACCATTTATCAATTGACATCAACTTCACAATTATGTGTCACTTTGTATTGGTCTATCACATAAAATCCCAATAAAATACATTTTCGTTTTTGGTTGTAACATGGCAAAATGTGGAAAATTTCAAGGGGTATGGATACTTTTTCAAGGCACTGTAAATGCTCTATCAGCACTCAATTACAAGAAACCTTCTAAACTTCTAACCCAGTGGTACACTACACCTACAAAAATTAAAAATTGATATTCACTGGCATCTGATTTATGCTGGAGATGTCAGCAAAGACCATAGCTCCTTATACCATATTTGGTGAACTTGCCTGATTATTGGACCATTTTGGAGCTGTGTGAAAGAATTGATTCCCATAACAATAATTCTAAAACAAATATAGATACTACACCAGAATGCTGTTTGTTACATATTTATGACATACCACTACATCACAATAAAAAATAAATAACTATTCACCTTCTTAGTTTGGCCAAAACATTGAGTCCTTTACATTGGAAATTGAGTTCAATCCCCTCAGTAAAAGATTGGTTGTACAAAATTGATTCTATAATTGCCATGGAAGAAACTAGAGCCTTGTCTTCAGATAAATGATTTCAGTTTCGCAAACTTTGTCTAAATTGGTGCCTATTGAAGGATTCAAGCAGTTATTAGCACTTATTCAAAAGTAACAGCTACATTGTATATCTATAGTTTTGTTTTCGTATTGCTACCATGTTTTCCTATCTTTATTTAATTTCCCTACTCGCTATTTTTTCTTTCTTAAGCATATCCTACTATTTTTTCCTTTACTTTATTTAGTAAAACATAATCCTTCAGATCTGATGGTCTGGCCTACATACACAATTAAAGATTAGAATACAGTACCAACGTTAGGTATACAAGCTCTTTATTGTGGTGATTGTTTATGATAAACAAGGTCGGTCATACAGATTATGTGTTTTTGTTATCATTACATAAATGCATTCGACAGACAGATTTATGACTTGAATTTCTGTTATTATATTGTATTATATGGTAACATAAAATATTGATATGTAATCTTTTATTTAATATTGACATTTTCTGTATTGATTTAAAATGTATTATTTGAACATGTTTTACTTCTGTTGTAAATTCAATAAATACACACTATATTGTAAAAACTATTGGGATGCCTGCTTTTACATGCACATGAACTTTAATGGCATCCCAGTCTTAGTCCATATGGTTCAATATTGAGTTGGCCCATCCTTTGCAGCTATAACAGCCTCAACTCTTCTGGAAAGGTTTAGGAGTGTTTAGGAGTGTGTCTATAGGAATGTTTGACCATCCTTTATTTGTGAGGTGAGGCAGTGATGTTGGATGAGAAGGCCTGGCTCGCAGTTTCCGCTCTAATTCATCCCAAACGTGTTCTAGCAGGTTGAGGTCAGGACTCTGTGCAGGCCAGTCAAGTTCCTCCACCCCAAACTCGCTCATCCATGTATTTATGGACCTTTCTTTGTGCACTGGTGCACAGTCATGTTAGAACAAAGTTTCGAGCATGAAATTGTCCAAAATGTCCTTGTATGCTGACCCTTAAGAGTTCCCTTCACTGAAATTAAGGGGCCAAGCCCAACCCCTGAAAAACAACCCCAGAAAAACAACCCCACACCATAATCCCCCTCCACCAAATGATTTGGACCAATGCACAAAGCAAGGTCCATAAAGACATGGATGAGCGAGTTTGGGGGGGAGGAACTTGACTGGCCCGCTATAGAGTCCCGACCTCAACCCAATAGAACACCTTTGGGATGAATTAGAGCGAAGACTGTGAGCCAGGCCTTACCATTCACATCAGTGCCTGACCTTACAAATGCGCTTGGTCAAACATTCCCATAGACATACTCCTAAACCTTGTAGACAGCCTTCCCAGAAGAGTTGAAGCTGGTTTAGCTGCAAAGGGTGAGCCAACTCAATATTGAACCCTATGGACTAAGACTGGAATGCCATTAAAGTTCATGTGCATGTAAAGGCAGACGTCACAATACTTTCGACAGAAGCTGAAAAATAATGCACTGTTCCATGGGTGGCATCACCAAAAAGAAAAACAAATGTTGTGAAATCAGTGTAGACTTATGCCCTGTACACACGGTCGGACATTGATCGGACATTCTGACAACAAAATCCATGGATTTTTTCCGACGGATGTTGGCTCAAACTTGTCTTGCATACACACGGTCACACAAAATTGTCGGAATTTCCGCACGCCAAGAACGCGGTGACATACACCACGTATGACGAGACTATAAAAGGGCAGTTCAATACCAAGCGTGGCACTCTTTGGGCTCCTTTTGCTAATCTCGTGTTAGTAAAAGTTTGGTGAGAGACGATTCGCGCTTTTTCAGACTCGTGGTTTTCAGATCGTATTTCTGCTGTTCAGTTTGTGCTTGTGGGTTTGTATTTGGTCTTCAGTGCGTGCAGCGAGTTCCCATTGATTTGTCAGTGTGTTCTTGTCCATTCGTTACTGATTTTCAGATTGCTCTTCACAGGCCTTGCTGTTATTCAGTGCGTTCTGTTACTTCGTTCTGACCAGCCGACCGTTTTCTAGCCATGTTGTATGTACGTACTCATTGTAGAGTTCGTGCTGTGCGGGGGCTTGGTGTTGGGGTTCTTACTTTGACACAAGCCCAGTCCATGAACAGGGCGAGGAGGAGTTCATGGACCAAGAATTGGTTGCTCCAGCGTGACCAATTCTGTCACATGCCTTTGCTCCGTGAGATTCGTGAGAATAATCCTGACGATTTCAGGAACTTTCTCAGGATGACGGACCCATTTGTTGGCTTTGCTGACCCCTTATATCAGCAGGCAGGATACCTGCATGAGGCAAGCCATCACTGCGGAGCAGAGGCTAGTCGCCACCCTGCGGTACTTGGCGACGGGGAGAAGCCTGCAGGACTTCAAGTTCTCGACAGGCATCTCCCCCCAGGCTCTGGTGATCATTATCCCAGAGACTTGTTCTGCCATCATCCAGGTCCTGCAGAAGAAGTATATTAAGGTAAGATTTTTATCCTTTACCATCACATTTTATTGTATTTAATGTTTGTTAATATATTGTATTTCTTTCCTCATTCCCTAATTACCATGATTGTAATATCCTGTGAATGTCCCCTTTGTCCTCATGCATGCTGGATTTTTTTTAAAACATTTTTTGTCCTTCATACATATTTGCCTTCACTTACCTCCCCATCATGCTCTCCTGGGCCTATATCCACCTCGCCTACTCAATTAACAATGTATTTTGTCAGTTCCATAGTAGTGCTTTACCCTAAATACCCCCTAAAATGTTTAAAATTGTGATTTTTGCTTTAAACTCAGGCAGAGTGCCAGAGGTTTTTTTTTGTTTGGGTCCCAAAATCATTTGGAACCCTCCCACCCCCCAACTGCTAACTCAGCTGATACCAATCCTCTATCTGCTGCCAAACCCATACACACTATACCCACCTCTTTTGTGGTCAGATTTATGGATGAATTCCCCAAAGTATGTAGTGCAAGGGCCTGCCTAAATACTTGTAAATGGTACTGTTTAAAGTTTTTGTATCCTATTATTATCTTGATAGGTAATAGCAGAATGTAAAAATGTGCTAAAATGTGTACAGTGTGTATTTATATCTTTGTATTATGACACTTCTTACCTGTCCAGTGGGCTGCCAATAGTGTAAGTAAGGAGGGGCAAAGTAATACACATTATTTAGGCATTCATCTCTCAATGAAGTGGAGAGGGTTACCTGGCCAAAACATCTTCCCCCCTAAATTTTTTTTAAATGGCCCATGAGAGGGTGGGGGGAGGAATCTGATAGGTGGACCTTATACCTTTGTCTTTAAATACCCCCTAAAATAAGAAATGTTATACTGATGTTGGCCAAGAATGTTTGTGTCTAATCTGCTTTCAATGTTTATGTGCAAAATGATTAATTTATTTTTCTTGTTTGACTCCACAGTTTCCTTCCAACCCACAGGAATGGCAGACTGTGGCCTCCCACTTTGCCCAGCGGTGGTACGTTTCTTACTGTGTCGGGGCAATTAATGGAAAACACAACCACATAGTCCCACCACCCAACTCGGGGTCATACTATTACAACTACAAGGGGTCAATAGTATTGTGATGTTGACGGTGGTGTCGGCTACGAGTTCCTGTATGTGGACATGGGGAAGAATGGCCGGATGTCAGATGGTGGAGTCATCACCCACACGGAGTTCTAGAGGCGTCCCCAGAATGGCAGCTTGGGCTTGCCACCTCCAGAAGACAATGCGGAAGGACTCCCATTCGTCTGCATTTGCGCTGGGGGCATCCTATGCAGCCATTCCCTATGAGGACCCTCACCCCGGACCAGAGGGTTTTTAATTACCGGCTGGCCAGAGCCAGAAGAGTGGTGGAGAACACGTTTGGAATAATGGCCAGCCGTTTCCGCCTATTTCTTACACCGATACACATGGCAGAATATAAACTCAATCACATCATCCTGGCTTGCGGTGTTCTCCACAACTTTTTAAGGAGAAATTCTTGAAACTATGCTGGCTCATTTGGGCCTGAGGCCGGAACTCATATTAATGAACCAACCCTGACAGCGCTTGAAGCTGGCCGTCCTGGCTTGCCCCCCCCCCAGAGTGCCTGCGAGGTCAGTATAAGATACATGGAATACTTCGCGAATAGGGGGGCCATCGATATGCCAAACAATGTCTGAGACATTGTTTAAATAAAAATATATTTTAAAATGAACAAATATTTGCTTTGATTTACTGCTTGGCTTTCTTTTAGCTGACCATGAACGAAATTTGGGGAGTCCTGAAAAAGGCGTGATTGTGTAAAATTAGAAAGAACCATGGGTGTTATTTACTAAAGGAAAATACACTTTTTACTACAAGTGCACTTGAGACTGCACTGAAACTGCACTTGTAGTGCAAAGTGGATTTGCCTTTAGTAAATAACCTCCATTATCACTGAAAACACCAACTTTACTAAAAAAAATGCTTTTCAGCATTGAAAGAAGAAGCCACACATTGTTGATTCTCAGTTTTTTTAATCAAAGAACAATCACATGTGCATTTCTAAAAGGTTTTTATTGTTGTATAACAATTTTTTAGGTCACATTAAAAGTAGAAATGGCTTTTTAAGGTGAAACAGGCATGTTTAAAAAAAATACACAACTCTGGAACTTACAAAGTTCAACTTTTATAGAAAGTGAAGGCAATATCAGACATGAGTATTTTTAAACTGTGTTTGATATTGCGTTCAGCAGATGGGGTGAAGTCACCCCTGGAAAAGCCAAATTGTGAAGATGCACACAAGCTGCCGAATGTCAACATGTGCTAGCTGCCATCATGGGGGATCAATGGACGTGTTTTGTGGGTGCAACCCCTTCCTCTCAGCTACTTTATTATTGAGAAAGGGGTTGCACCCCCAAAACGCGTACATTGATCTCCCGTGATGGCAGATAGCACATGTTGACACACTGTGTGCATCTTCAAAATTTGGCTTTTCTATAATATGTCAAAAAATTGTCAGAAAAAAAACATCATAAAGCAGAAATAAGTTAGGGATTTCTAGGGGTTTTTTAATTCTCCCTAAAACATCAATGATGTTCTTCATTGTGTTTTGAACATCATTGATGTTTTGCTTGATGTTTTCCAAATCCCAATTACACCCCATTATCTCCCCGATGAGGATCTGGGCACTTTCACTGGTGAAGTGACATTCCTCTTCCACAACATCACGATCACCTAAAATATTAAAAAAAAACAACAAAGAAAAAACTGCGCTATACTGTAGATGTAAAAAATGCATAAAAATCAATCAATGCAGAAATAAATATAAAATAGCACCAAAATGTATCAAATCATAAATGTGCAAAATAATAGTAAAGTCCATGAACTTAGAAATCTAGAAAGTCTTCTATAGAGATGGGAAGAGTCCCCGATAGCTCTCCATGAAAGCCAGTGTGAAAAGGTAGGAAGCAAAAACACCCCTCACAGTGATCCTCCACCGACTAAAATATGCACTTACCAGATTGCAAGCACAACAAGCATGTATGTGAACCCAGATCCGGGTGTGCGGCTAGCACTGAAGCAATCCTCTAAGCAGCGTATTGGACGATGGACAGATAAGCACGTAGTGGACTGTATCCAGGTGTCCCACTATTAGTAGTGCATCCCTCTGTACAGCGTGGCTCCAAGCATGTGAAGGGATATTACAAAACCTGAATTCAAGGATATAGGGACAAAGGAAAGTTGGCCATAGCGTGAATCCGATAAAACGATTTATTAAAAATAAGATGGAAAACTTACAGAATAGTAGTATAAAAGAGCAGTTCGCTGGCCGGCAAGCGAGCGCCCGTTCTTGGCAAGGTGCGATGACTTGAGAGCGTCGACCTCCCGACGTACGTTTCGTCTATAACTGACGTCGTCTGGGGAACGGGCGACACTCTGACTCATCGCAATAAATGGACAGGTGAAACCACGCCCCATTGTGACATCTCAGAGGCATATTTATAAAACACACCATGTATTATAAATATGTAGGCATCCATCTCTTAACTGAGCCTGTGGTCGCAGACACTCACCTGTTGTGATGACTATTTCCACAACGTCTCCCTCCTCCTCTGGTTGGATTTGGGGGATTCCCACTTCTTCATGAGGTGGGGGGTCCATTGTCTCCTCTGATGAGTGGTGTCCTCTGAGTCTTTTCTCCCCTATGTTAAAAAAAATAGGTATACTTAGCACACAGATATTTGATGGCAGAAATAGGAATATGAAACATTGCTTGGAAGTGAGGTACAATTGTCTCTTTTGGCAGAGTTGCCAGATGAAGAAATATTTTTGTCCTTTGTCAAGCTTGAATACTTACCTGTTTTGTGCAAGCTTCACAGATGGAGTCACCACTATAGTATACACTGGAGCACCTGCAGGGACCCCTAATAAAAAGGGTGTTCTGGTGTCTCACAGTAGTGCTCCAGTGTCCAGATGTGTAAACAGCTGCTGAGTGTCTTCTCCTTGCACAGAATGTAGTTTGCATTTCATTCTAGTTATTAACCCATCTAGACAACAAAATTATTTTAAGAGAAATAAGCCAAAAAAAAATGTATTGAACTGAATCTGGACAAAACATGGTGTTTTATTGGCCGAACAAACAATATTTCCTATGAACAAATAATGTGTCCATGAACAAGGTTGTCATTTTAAACTGTACAACAGTAAAGAAAAGCACATAAAGCAGCTCGAACATAAGAAAAGTAAAGAATAGGAACACAGCAGAACTACTTACTTTTTTGCAGCACTCTCCTGATCCTTCTATACTGATTGTGCTCCCTTAATTTGAGGTCCGACCACCGCTTCCTCAGTTGATCCTCGGATCGACGTACCCCAAAATTACGGTGCAGACTCTTCACAACTTTCTCCACGATCTTGGCCTTTCTGACATTGGGGTTGGGGTAAGGTCCATGCTTCCCGTCATAGTCGGTCCTCTTCAATATGTCGACCATCTCCACCATCTCTACAAAGGATATATTTGATGCCTTAAATCGTCTCCTCCGGGATCGTGACGTTTCTGGCTCCGGCCTTTCCTCCTCCTCCTCCTCGTTGCTGCTATTAGCACGCACCTGCTCTGTCTCCGCCATGTGCTCTTCCCCACTGCGCTGAACGAGAAGGGGCGGGGAATAGACTAGAAAGAACATCAGGGGCAGGCAGAGTATCACGCATGTGCAGTTTATATAAAGCGTAATACGCGTGCGTCGTACGTACGATCTGTGAGCGGAGGAAGGAGTATAGAAAGCGCCGATCTTGATAACATTTAAACTTGGGCCTATACTGCTTATAGATTGAGGCCTATATTGGGACAAGATTAGGAGACTTTAGCCTGACATTAGGGTTTGTCTTGTGTATTGCGGATAAAATGGATGGCTTCAATGACCACAACTTCCTCCCCCTGTTCATAGACAAATACAGGGAGCTGCCCTGTCTGTGGCAGATCAAACACCCGCATTATAATCATAAACAAAAGAGGCAGGCAGCCCTGGAGAAACTGCTGGAGTTGATGAAGCCGGTGGTCCCCACGGCAACCATCCCCTATTTAAAAACCAAAATTGGTGGCCTGAGGAGTACTTATCTTAGGGAGCGCAAGAAGGTCCAGGATTCCCAGAGATCAGGAGCTGCAGCAGATGACATTTATGTCCCCAGGCTGTGGTACTATGAGAGACTGCGATTTCTGTCAGACCAGACTGAAGTCAAGGAATCACTCTCAACCCTTCCTTCCACTCTTCCTTCCACCCTATCTTCCACCCCAGCTGAGGCTTCCGATGTCCAACCTGGGACTTCCAGCCAGGAAGAAGTGAAGGAGTACAGCTTGAGTCAGGTATAGCATTGTTCTACAGATTTCTGGTCAATAAATGAATGATGTGAACCAGATGTTATTATTGATCACGAATTGCTGATTTAATAAAGTGTTTTACATATCAATAGACAGTAGTGGGCAAAAATAATTGGGACAAGAATTAAAAATGCTGGGCTCAGAATGATAGTCTGTTATATTTGTTAACATTCCATTTGCAACAGTCATGAGGTGAAAATTGTGTGTGATTGATGAAGAAAAAACTAAAACTATGTCCCTTTTTAATACACAGGAATACCTCAGCCAGGGGGAGGCTGTGGAATGTGACACACAGGAGGAGGCTGTGGAATGTAGCAGCCAGGAGGAGGCAGGGGTTAGTGGCAGCCAGTAGGCGCCTCACAGAATCCCAGGTTCCTCCCCTCCACCTTCCAAACAAAAGACCCAGTAAGGGGAGTAACGTGGAGGATTCAGCACTGTTTCAGGAGGCTTCTGCATCCCTCAGAGCCACCCCCACTCATGAAGAGGCCTTTGCCTGCATGGCTGCCACCAAACTGCAGGACGTGCAGGAGGGCCAACGCCTCATGTATGAGGACATCCTTTATAAAACATTAACTAAGGGGGTGAGGGCCGAAATCACACCCAATACCCACCTGTGTGAGTTGCATCGTCCTCCTCCTCCTGCCATAACTCAGACACAGCGTGGAAGGAAGAGTGGAAGGAAGACAAGAAAGTGATGGCCTGGGTTCAGTCTGGTTTGACAAAAGATGCAGGCTTTTGTATGACCACAGCCTGGGGACATACATGTCATCTGCTGCTGTTCATGATCTCTTGGACTTCTGGAACACGTTATATGGACTCCTCAGGCCACGAATTTTGCCTGGAAATAATTGATGTGTGCCCTGGGAGCCAAAGGCTTCGCCAATTTCTGCTGTTTCTCCAGCGTTGCCTCCCTCTTTCTTTGGCTAGGACCCGTTAATACATTTTTGGTTTATTTTATTATACTCGCCTATGTGTGTTTTCCTTCAAAAAGGACAGTTTGTTTGTGAGGAGGCAGGTACATTTCAAAAATACAATGTGAAATTAACAAGATACACCAACACCAAGCAAACTCCTTGAGATTAAATAATACAAAATAAGAATGGTGTTGTGGTAACTTGACACACAAAACACACTGAAAACTATTCTGGAGTAAAAAATATATTTATACAAATAATAACAGGAGATCAGGATTTCAAAAAATAAAAACAAAAAAAAACAAAATCTAAAAACATCCAAAAATTTAATTTTTTCGGGAGATGTGACAAATAAAAATATTATATTCATGAAATCACGATAAATAATAAAGAAAGAAGTTTGTGAGAACTCTGTGTGAATATGAGCAGCAAAACAACTTCATTCTTCTAGCATTATAAAGAAGAAGAGAGAGCCCTGCATTAAACAATTTAAAACATTGCAGCATGATGAAAGTGCTATATCCATTACGAACGCTAATTTTACCAGACTGAGCAGTTCTGTGTCGCAATTTATTCTGAGCATGCGTGGCACTTTGTGCGTCAGAATTGTCCACACACGGTCGGAATTGACGCAAACAGATTTTGTTGTTGGAAAATTTTATAGCCTGCTCTCAAACTTTGTGTGTCGGAAATTCCGATGGAACAAAAGTCAGATGGAGCCCACACACGGTCGGAATTTCCGACAACAAGCTCCGATCGCACATTTTCTGTCGGAAAATCCGACCGTGTGTACAGGGCATTAGAGTTCATGGTTACATGTTGACTAGAACTTTGAGATACTACTTGGGAGATTGATAAGGCATCTTCCATACAATCTCTCAAGTCAATTTAGAGCACTAGACAGATAAAGAGAAGGATCCATGATGACATCAAGCTCCCATGATGCATCTGGGCGGATTAGACATCTTCCATACCAGGAAATGCTGGGGAAACAAATATTTAATGCTTACCTGAACAATGTGAGATGTTTTTGCACAATCTATTGCATTTTTGGCTAAATTGTAAAGAACTATGCTTGTTTACTTTTGCACTTTAGTTTACCTGAAATCAACACTAAGGCCCCATACACACTATTAGATTTTCTGCAGATTTTTGTCTTCAGATTTACCAAAACTATGTACTGCAAGGACCTGCCTGATTACATACAAATTGAAACTCTTAAGGTTTGACCTCATAGTTTAAGGTTTTGGTAAATCTGAAGACAAAAATCTGCAGAAAATCTAATAGTGTGTATGGATCCTAAGAACCCAAATGATCTAGGCAGTATTTCTGGAGTGTTTTATTAAATGGTCTGTGTAATGTCAACTCAGCTAGCATTGGAGCCTAGTTAAAATACACACTGTACTTCTCAAATTGCCAATTTGTTTTGTGAATTCCATCACATGTTTTCCTAAGGATATAGTTACGTGGAAATAACAAAGATAGTGATAACAAGCAAGCAAAGCATCTCCTTCTTACTATATGGCATACTGATTGCTGTGCCAACGGCTCCACTGAAGATGTTGTCCAATGTTAAGTCTACACTGGCCATTCACTGCTTTTACATAAAGAGAGTATTTCGAATTCGATATTTTTAGTGTTTGAACAAACCTGAACTCACATTACTGGTAAAAGGATCAAACTACAGGGTGTGCAGCCATTGATCTTCCACAGCTTTTGGGTCCATGTTAGGTAATCGATGCCTTATTACTGTGTATGGCTCTTTCGTAAAGAAAAGAAGTGATGAGGTGACATCAATTCTCTACTCCAATGATGAGTTCACTTACCTAAGGAAGTAACTAGAAAGGTAAGTTCCTCACTGTGTTCAGCAATGCATACAACATTTGAATCAGATATACAAAGTTTCCCTCATTTTACAGGGTAGGTGGGTAAGGTATGTTTTTTTTCTGTTGGAAAAAAGGTGTGCAATAGGGTTGATTTCCTGAAGGTATCTGTAATATCATGGAAGATTGGTAAAAGCATTGGAAACTGTAGTTCCACATTTTAAATAAATAATAATGCGTCAAGGGAAAATGTATCCATTGATGGACTATTCGGGGTACAGTGAGATTTCGGAGTACTTATTTCAGATCACTGCAAATTGAGCAAAAAAGTATGGTCATGCAATGGGAAAAACAAATAGAATTCTAAGCTGCATCACTGGGGGGGATGTCACCAGCATGAGGAAGGAGGTCTTGATTCACCTATATACTGTAGATCTTTAGTTAGACCTTATTTAGAATATTGAGTCCAGTTCTGCAGACCTCACTTACAAAGAGCTATTGATAAGATCGAGACAGGTAACAAAAATGGTGAAAGATCTGAGGGATAAAACATATCAGGAGAGACTTCAGGAACTTAATATGTACAGTCTGAAGGAAAGAAGGGAAAGGGGAGTTAAGACTGAAACCTTTAACTACAACCAGAGGGGTGAAAAAGGTTCAAGAGGGCAGTATTTTTAACATGAAGCAAAGATCAAGAACACAGGGACATGACCTCAAACTAGCACAAGGAAAGTTCAAAACTAACCTTAGAAAGTATTATTTTACTGAAAGAGTAGTTGATGCTTGGAATAGACTTTTAGTTGATTCAAACATGCTTAGGACAAGATCTATACTCAGCCAAAGTGAAAAAAAAAACAATAAAAAAAAAGCAAAACCATGTATAAATATAAAAAGAAAAGAAAAAGGGGCAGACTCGATGGACTACTTGGTCTTTTTTCTGCCGTCACTTTTTTTATGTTTCTATGAAAAGAGATACAAAAATGATCGCCTCCATTCAATTGTTGTGTTCATAATGGTTTGCTTCATGTAAAACTATCAACATTATTTTGTGTGGGGTTTATGTAATCAAATCCAAAACTTTTTGTTTGTTGTTTTAGATAGATTGCTGTCAAGATTTTATTGCTGTCGTTAAGAGTCCATTCACACTTGTGCAATTTGTCATGTGACTATGGACATGAAAGTTGCATGGCAAATCACACACTATTCATTTCAATGGTACCCATTTAAATCACTGCAACTTAAAGTCGCAGAAACTTTGAAATGGTAAATGCACTACTTTAATGCGACTTTTGATGCGACTTTGATCCATACAATGTAAAATCATATCAAAATCTCACCAAGAGTTGCATCAAAGTCACGCTTCAAAGTCGCACTGGAAATCGTGCAACTTTGTGGATGCGCTAATATGAAAGGAGCTTTACCAGGTTGGGGAGATTTCATCTTACTTTATGACCCTTTAAAAGCAAAGCAAGTAGGAGAGAGGTTGTCACTGTACCAAGGAGACACATATAGCAATTATAACTTGATGAAGCTTTTAATCCTTTTCCAATTCATTTTGGTGTTTTGTTGCAGTCTGTGTCCCCAAAGTAATCTCATTACTTTCTGTGCAGAAGTTTTTGGCTGGATACTGGCAGGTTCAGTCACTCAGAAGGCTATTTTACATCTTCTAGATGTGTAGTTCCTGGATGTCTCATTCCTATTGCTGCAGCAAGATGAGTATAATTCCTAATCTATTTCTCAAAATATAAAGATAATACAGAAGATCCAACAGAGAGAATGCGAAGTGGCCTTGTTATCATAATGGACATAGTAGTCAGGCAGACCTCGGAAGGCAAGCGTAAAGATCTAACCTCCAGGGTGCATGATTTTGTAAATTTGACAGTTCACCCGACAAGCTGTCGGTCTCTAGAAATGTTGCAAATATAAGCTTTGCTGAAGATACTGAAGGAGCAATATAGTGATGCAGACACATATGTTCATGTGACATGCTCTGAACCATGTGCATGCAAATTTTTGTTACATCCAGCACTCATTGTCATGGTCAGATATCTCCACTTCCAAGCATGCATCACTTCATCTTCTTAGACCTGTCAAGCCTAAATTTAAACTGGTTACATTATAATGTTTAAAAGTGCATTTTATGATGGATTGTGTCAAATTATTTACAATGTTTAGGGTGATAAATGTGCCAGAAGAAATATGTTAAAAATATATAAGCATTTCCAATAAAATTCGTAGAGGACTTTACAATATTTTAATAATTTCTCCTCTAATTTTAAGTATCAAGCTATTTTAATACTCAGAATTCTGACCATATATTAGAATGCTAGGGACTCTACTATGGTACTAAAAAGGATACTGTCGGTGTCAGAGACCCATATATTTGAGGCATGATATATACCATATTTTTCTTTCTGTAATTATTTTACGAACCTTAAAAAATGATGAGTGTTCATTAGTATTCATGATATCATTCCCTCCTTGCAAAGATGCACATGAAAACACATTTGAAGCCAGGTAATTTAAAAGATTTCACATTTGTTTCTATATCGCTGTCATTTTGCATGTGTCCTCCTAGTTTTAGATGACATTCAACAGAGTTGCATGCAGCCATGAACCATTATATATATAGCTTGCTGGAATGTTATTAGATTTTCTTTTCTTTTGTAGTATGAAATTCTACTCTTTGCATGAAAGTCTACTGTTAAAAAAAAAATAAAAAAGACATTTATTAAGATTGCCTAAAAATGTTTTTGTATCATAAAAACAATGAACGTCTGATATAATACTGCAGCATACCATTGACAACACCCAACCCCCAAAAAATCCCACCAAAACCCCACAAACACCAACATCAACACAACATCCAATGTTGATTTTAAATACTATGCAAAACCCTTTGCGCTGCTATGTGAAAAAAAGACCAGAATCATATCCCTCTAGGGAAGCCATGTGTCCATGTGGCACAACGCCTGAGGGGGGGCTTGACGTCACGGCACTCGTGCAGGATACCCCAGACTTTGCAACCATTCCTATTATGACACCCTGGAGAATTGGTACTGGTGGACAGAGTGGCACATTACTGTTTGCGGCTACATGTATGTACAGTTTGGTGTGCTGCAAGCACCCATAAAATTTGAGTAGTATTCCTGGAGTTATTGCATTTTAATAAATATATGTGATTTTAAAGATAAAGCACTATGTATAGTTTCTATGCATGTATATGGCTGAGTGGAGGAACATAGGAGAGGAGAAGAAATGTTCATTTGTTGCCTATAGCTGGGAGGGTTTCCTCTGGTCCCCACTGAAAGGCCAAAGTGATTATAGACCATAACATATGTAGTCGGGGGGGCGTGGCGACTGAGCTCCAGCATGGAAGCTTAACCAGAGAGCTCTGATCGGCCGCCGGAGAGAATCTACACCCATCCACGTCCACCGACCCCATCCGAACCGCAAAAAGCATACACGGACCCACCGGGACCTGCTGTGCACGATGAGATGCCCAGGCACAGGAAAAATCCGCAAAATCTGCAAAAAATGCAGGACTTTTTCAAAGGGCGCGAGCTTCCACAAAATGACGCCAGCGCCTCAGGAAGATGAACGGAGCCGCAGGTCATGGTTAACAACGGCCGCTCCGGTTCATCAAAACAACATCAAAGCTCCCATCTAAACAGCGGATCTTCCTCTGGAACCTCGAGCCCCTCCACCAGGAGTCCAGCCAAGCAAAAACAGCGGATATCATCCCCGGATCGGCTGCTGACGGACCCCGAGATGGAGGTAAGCAGGCCTCAAAACTCTGCAGACACAGCGGTGCATGTCTCACAGGACCCCATAGCAGCATTCCCTACATCTGACAGGCCAGTGTCAGACACAGTTCTCAAAGAGATGCTGCTCTCCCTAAAAGCATCACTGCATGCTGACATGACTGCTGGTATTAACCACTGCCAGAGAGAAGTTCATGCCTTTGGCAGTAGAGTGGATCATATAGAACAGCGAATGGGTGACTTTAGTTCCTCATTTAACACAATGGTGGATGCCCATAGAAACCATGATGAAGAAATCGCATGGCTAAAAAATAAGGTCGCAGATTTGGAAGACCGTTCCAGACGAAACAACCTAAAAATTAGGGGGATCCCAGAAACCATACCTGCCACACAACTACTGCCATACACGCAGGCACTATTCTCAACTCTGCTACCATCCTTTTCAGCACAAGATCTAATAGTGGATCGCATACACCGTAAACCCAAACCTGCATTTCTTCCTGAAAACACTCCTAGGGATGTGCTACTTCGGGTGCACTACTATCATATCAAAGAACAAATTCTCACAACATCCCGTAGAACCGATGATAGACACCCTGAGTACGCAGAACTACAAATACTCCCGGACCTGTCCAGGCATACGCTCCAACAGCGTCGCAACCTCGCGACCATAACTAAGGCCCTGAGGAACCACAACATATTACATAAGTGGAAATACCCCGCCAAGCTCTCGATTACCCACAATGGAGTATCAGTTATGGTATCCACACTGGAAGAAGGTATCGCAGCACTACACAAGTGGGGTATCTTAACTGACCAAGACAAGTCGGCTTCTCAGAGCCCTGCACCTAGCCCACTGCAAGAGGACTGGCAAGTGGTCTCCCGCAAACGTTCCTCAAAGAAAGCTACTGGTGGAAGTGGCTGAAGATAAAACGTTATGCAAAATTCAAATTTCTCCGGACAACAGGGGTTACATGATTAATAACCCTGTTTACCTCCAGTTATCCTTTGCAGCAGTTACATCTGCCTTTGGATCAGTTTATGGATCCCTTTCTTATTGAATTCAAACTCATTTCAATAACATTGTTCTTTTTTCACCGCTTTTACTTTTCTTACTATATGTTTGAAGCACGCCATCCAGCAGCGAACATCCATCCAAATCCAGACTTCAGTTACGGCCACAGTGAGTACCTACTCTTCATAATACAGCAGACACCAAAAACACCCTCAAATGCCCATTAACTGCTTATCCATAAATGCTAGGGGTCTCAACCACCCCGCAAAGAGACTCTACATGTGGAAGGAAGCCAAAACACACAAAGCAGACATCTTATGTGTACTGGAGACCCACTTCCAAGACACAAAAGCTCCTAAATGTTCACACAAAGACTACCCACACGTATTCATGGCATGTACACCAGAGAAGAAAAAAGGTGGAGTATTAATAGCACTGAGGAACACTGTGTTATTTCAACAAAAGGACATTATCCTTGATCCCAACGGCCGATACATCATCCTGGCAGGAGACATTAACTCAAAACCGTATACATTAATATCCCTATATGCACCGAACTCACATCAAACCCGCTTCATCAGCAGACTATTCAAGAAACTGCAGAACTATCTATATGGCAATCTTATTGTCTGTGGTGACTTTAACCTTATAGTAGATCCCAAAATGGATACGTCTGCTCCAAAACCACACAGCTCCTCCTATCTGAGCAAAATAATACACTAAGCGGAACTATATGATGTTTGGAGATGTTTGAATGCGAACGCAAGAGATTATACCTTTTTCTCCCACAGGCATTGCTCATATTCTCGCATTGACCTATTCTTGACAGACAAGTGGCTGTTACAGAATATCTCGTGTGTGAAGATACATGACATAACATGGTCTGACCATGCTGCTATTACTATCACCATCAATGACCAGGTTGTCTCCTCCTCACCCATCTGGCGTAGCAATGTAAGATTAATACAAGACCCTCGAACTTCCACAAAGATCTCCCAACATATCAGAGAATTCTTTCTAAACAATATAGATTCTGTTGAAAACCCTTTCACCTTATGGAACGCCCATAAGGCGTACATGAGGGGCATACAAATCGGAGCAAGGGAAAAAAAAAGGCATAATGCCCATATCGATTCAATCTTAAAAGATATCCACACCTTAGCAACACAAAATAAACAAAAACCTAATGTCAATCTTACCCAAAAACTATCAGCTTTAAGAGATGACCTCAGAAATAGCCTATCTTAACAATATGATTATCATCTTAGACGTCTGAAACTACAGTCCTATGCCAATGCCAATAGAGCAGGCAAATACTTAGCCAATAGACTGAAAGCAGTAAAAACCAAAACGAGAATTGCCCATCTGCTACACCCCACTCTCAAACACAAAATTACAAACCCGCAAGACATAGCTAATCAGTTCGCTGACTACTACAGCAACCTATACAACATTAAAGACGACCCCTCTACATGCCAACCCACCCACGACAACATCCAAAACTTCCTCCAAAATTTAAAATTGCCAGTGTTATCGGAATCCCAACTCCTTACTTTAAATTCCCCATTCACTACAACTGAAATAGCCGCTGCTATAGAAACACTGCCAAATGGCAAATCACCCGGACCTGACGGGTTTTCCAACGAATACGTCAAAACATTCAGATCACATCTTACACCGCACTTACAAACAGTCTTTACAAAAGCAGCAACCACAGCAACATTTCCCCCAGAGATGCTACAAGCTTATATAGTTACCATACCCAAACCAGGCAAAGACCACACTATCCAATTTCCGTCCAATCTCTCTTTTAAATTCCGATATCAAAATCTATGCCAAACTAATAACCAAAAGAATAGCTACTTACATTCCATCATTGATTCAAAAAGACCAGATGGGCTTTGTGAAGGGGAGACAAACCTCAGATGCTACGAGGAGAATAATTAACATCATTCATCATGCCGAAATAACAAAAATGCCTTCTCTGCTGCTCTCCATAGACGCAGAGAAAGCGTTTGATAGAGTGAACTGGAAATACATGTCAATGACTTTATCTAAATATGGTTTTAGTGGCCATATACAGAATGCGATTCTGGCCTTGTATTCCTGTCCCTCGGCCCGGGTATACACGTCCAGTATGCTTTCCACTCCATTCCAAATAACAAATGGAATTCGCCAGGGTTGTCCCTTATTCCCAACGATTTTTAATCTCATGATTGAACCCCTGGCGGAGGCCATTAGATCACATGCATGCGTAACTGGTTTTCAATTTGGAACTACAACACACCTTATCAACTTATTCGCTGATGACGTGATATTATTTTTGACAAATCCGAGTACATCACTCCCCACAGCGCATGAAATACTAACTTCCTTTGGGAATGTATCATACTATAGAGTGAACTGTTCCAAATCGCTTATTTTGGACCTCGGTGTGACCACCAAAAACCGTAACACGTTACAACAATCACTCCCGTACACTTGGAGTTCCAAAGGTATACCATACCTAGGCATTACACTTACTAACCATACCAGATCCCTAATTGATGCTAATTTGAAACCCCTTCTAACCAAACTAATGACTCAAATCAACAATATAGCCAAACACGAAATATCTTGGTTGGGTAGGTTAGCAGCATTTAAAATGTTAATCCTCCCTCAAATCCTGTACACCTTTAGGGTACTCCTGATCACCATCCCGGAGCATTATCTCAAATCCCTTTCTAGTCTCCAATGGAAACTCCTGTGGGGCACAAAGAAAGCAAGATGCTCACAAGCTACTCTAATTCCTCACAAACGAGCAGGAGGGGCGGGACTAATAGATGTTCATGATTATATGTGAGCAACTAGATTAGACCAACTCAAATACTGGTTTTCTTCCAATGAAGTACCACTGTGGGTGGAGATTGAAAAAACCTTAGCGCCAATATCAGACCTACCGTTGATCCTAATAAGTGATAGTTGGATACCCTGGAATCTCAAGAATATGCCCCCCACTATCAGCATATCACTCAAAGCCTGGAGATTCCTCTTATCTCGTCACAGTACTGATAGTAGAGAAAAAGACTATACACTCCCTTTAAGTGTGGTTGAAGCCAATATACCAATTATATCCCTGAAAAACTTCCCTTCTAAAAAGATTAACAGTGTACAAGACTTATACCACAACAATAGACCAAAATCTGCAGCCTGCTTAATGAAGGACCATAACATACCACATAACATGCTTTTCACCTGCTTACGTGTAGCTCACCTAACACACAAACACCCGTGGAACAATATCCACCTGCCAACCCCAGCATGGCATCACCTAACCCGAGGATCATTCCACAACAAAGGAATATCTTTATACTATAATTTACTCCAGGGGAAAACAAAGTTCCAAAAATCAAGAACACACTTTAGATGGGATATGGACATGAAAACTTCAATTACTGATAATCAATGGCAATTCGCGATTAAGACCATACAAACTGTATCACACTGCACCACACACTGGGAAACATCCCTCAAGATAATACACCACTGGCAATATACCCCTTCTAGACTCTCAAAAATGTTTCATAATACTTCACCTTTATGCTGGAGAGAATGTGGAAACAAAGGCCATCTTCTCCATATGTTCTGGGAATGCCCTAACGTCACCAGCTTCTGGAACAACATTTTTAAACTCTTAGGGGAAATTACAGGCATTATAACACCCTCAGACCCTAAACTAGCTATATTACTAATTGGATTAGAAAGATTCCCCTACTCTGTGAGGCATGTAGTAACACACATACTATTGGTTGCTCGGTCCCTAATACTCAGTAACTGGAAAAACGCTCCAACACTTAACATTACGGATGTAACTAGGAAGGTCCAACAAAATTATATTTTTGAACGACTTATAGCAATTAACTCTCTTAGATGTGATAAATTTGACAAATTGTGGAAAACATGGACTAATAAATATCATTATACATAAACAACTGTATACATAACCTGAAGACTCATCATACGACTGCTCTGGATATGTGCTTCTTATTATTGTTCTTATTTTATTTTCCCTTATTATCATTTTGTGTATATTCTCTATTTCCAACCTTCTGCTCAATACTTTAAACTCAATAAAAATCTTTGAATGAAAAAAAAAAAAAAACATATGTAGTCCATTGCCCCAGGTGAAAGTACATCCGGTGAAGGGGTCACACACTGTGTGGATCACGTTTAAATTACATAATCAATGGAAATGATTGAGAAGATTTAAAGAGGATTTCACATTACTATGAATTGTGTATATTAGTGTCACTGCAGTTAAAGGCACTAAGGACTTGTTTTCACTTACAGCTCACCAGCACTTTTTGGGATTTTGGGATTTTCTATTTTTTCACACTTTTTCATTTTTACTAAAACTTATGTGTTTACTCACTATTTTATTTCTATATTTCATACATTTTTGCATTCATGATTTGTCTTACTAAGATATACACAGATATGTAAGTAGTATGATTTGTTAGCTGAAGGTGTAATTAGGAATAGTGGAGCGCCCCCCTATATAATATCTAGATCTAATGTTGGTTTGATGCAATGATTGTAGGGATTGAACTTGACACATTTTGTAAGCATCTTCAGTTGGAGAGAGTAATTTGTCTATAAACAGGTATTATGGTTTTTATGCATCACCATAAATATTATATATATATATATATATATATATATATATATATATATATATATATATATATATATATATATATATATATATATATATATATATGTACACTCACATATTCACATCACTTACAAACACAAGGTGAACAAACCATATATTAGCCTACGGTAAAAGCATATCGATCATCCTCTCAACATCCAGGGGAGATGCCTATGTCCCTGGGATTAGCAATGAGACCAACAAGGACCTAAGGAGCACCATTTTGCATCAGAATCATATTTTAGGATGAAAAATAATATATAATTAAATATTAAATAAATATAAATATCAAATTATCTGTTAGATATGATGAATCCCCTTATCTATACTTGACCAAATAAATCAATATAGTGAGCTAGGAGAATTGTTAGCAGGTGACTATCTCCAAGTCTAACTTCCTTTTTTTCTTTTTTGTTTACCAATGTTTTTATTGTGTTATATGAAAACAAGAAAAGCATACATACAGATGTTGCATAGATCACACACATTTCTTAAGTGTTAAAAACACATACAAAAATTATGGCCTTCGTCCCTTTCGGGATTTAGCGATTAAAGTCAATCCTGAGTTTTTTACTTAACTGATTGGCCCCATGGCAACAGAACATACACAGTAAAATAGTGAAACAAAAAAACAAAATTAAAGTACCCAAAACTAAGACAGAAAAAAAAATACAGGGATATCCAGTTCTTCTGCAAAGCAGTGCAAACATGTTGTTGTCCATGTATTTAAGCACCAACAAAACCATAAGCAGGCCAAGACTCCCATTTCCTTTTAAATACGGGCATAATATCCATAATAGTATGGTGCACCCTCTCCATGAGCTGAATAGCCTACATATGTCTCAGAACTTGTTCCCAAGGAACCTTAGTGGTGCTCCAGTGTAGTGCAATTGCCCAGTGTACTATGCTGAATAGGGTGTGGGCCAATTTTTGGTTGGGAGGGGGAACCTCTGGACGTTCAGCAAAAAATATACACATCTGGTATGTCAGGGTCAGTTGCAACCCCGTGATTAGTGCAATTTTAGCAGACTAACTTCCTATTTTTCAAGGAGTTCACTGTCAATAGCAGTGAGTTATATAATTATATAGATCCTTCATCAGTGTCACTATCTGAACACATACTACAGGAAAAATTGCCATACCTTTGACCAAATGTATTGAATGTCCCTTCGCAGTATCAAATCAAGTACCCAGGAGAGGGGCCAGGGATCAACCACCAAGGTTTTCTATTTCTCCTGTATATAAAATATTTGAGGAACCTTTAGAGAGATCTATTGCTTTTTTTTGTTTTGTATTGCTCTGCTTTGGTTTTTAAAAACAAGCTGGCAATGACATGTCATTTTCTGGCAATTTAAGGATTAACTCTACTTTAGTAAAAAAACATTACTCTCTGGGTGATCAATGTACACTGCAGGAATTTAACGAACTTTGTTGCAGATCCCTACTTTTTGTTATTCCAAAGAAATAGCTGTGGCACCATGTGCCAAGTGAATGTGAAGGGGAGTGACTTTTTTATTATTGATAAGCTTCTGCGCCTGCAGGATTCTAATGAGGAAAGTGGCAGGGTCTGAATCCCTTTAGACATGATTAACCCTTTGAGAGAATATGACCAAAAATTACATTTTTGATGCAGAGGATGGGATGATGCCCAAAATCTAAACTGTATCTTAGTGTAGGTTTCTGGAAAAATCAGTAAGCCAATCATGTGAGCAGGAAATGGCATTTCTGGGGGGCGTTCCATACACTATTTGTGTACAGAATGGCTCCAGGTTGCCATATTGCAAACTTACAGGAATCTTACAGCACTGCAGATTCACAAGGAAAGGTCATTTTTAATAATGATATATTACAATATGGTGTGTGTTGCAATTGTATGCTATATATTTTTTAAATTTCAACATTTATTTCCAAGTTTAGTTACCCTTTAATAACTTCAAGACCAGACTGTTTCAACCCCTTCCTACCCAAGTAATGTCTCAGTTTTCAGCAATGTCACATTTTGTATGATAGTTACTCAATAATTCAGCTCATGGGTTTTTTTCCAGCATTTTTCTTACTTTCTATCCAGTATCAATAAACAAAGAATTATGTCAGTTGCCCTTTTCTTAATTTTAGTTGCAATAAAATAATAAATGCAGAGCAAAGCAGACTAGATGCCAAATATTCCAGTCACTTTGAAGATAATGCCATTTTTCCATTATTTTCCTTAAAGTTATTAGTTGCTCTTCTAGATACAATATTTTTAAGGTTTACTGGTACTTTAAGACTTAAGACTTTAAGAAAACGTGTTAGAAAAGTGATGCTGCCATTATAGGATTAAACTTTAAATCTAGATCCATGCATTTTAAAGGCATTTTAGTGAGTAGGTAAAACTGCAGATTAGAAAGGTCTTTGACCATTTGGCTACATCATTAGCGTTTTGTACTTTCATTGTTTGCTTGGTTGTTTGTTACACCTGTAATCCCTACTGGGAGTTTGACAATGTGTAAATGACCTTTTGTTGAAACATTGCTTCCGTGGGAAAAAGTATCTTCCCAATACACATTTTTTAATCAATAGGTTACCAATAATAGAACAGGAAATTGGACTTCAATGTAATTAGTCATTAGTGATCTACAGCCTAATGATATAGCTCTATATACAAGTTTGTAAAACAAATAAACTTATCTACATCTTATCACTGCATAAGCATGAAATTGGTCTCTAAGGTGTGACCCAAAACACTGACACTTCCTAATTCTGTAGTTATTACTAGTAAAATCAGTGACTGTGACTAGTCAAACAGGACAAGATAACCAGTTTTAGTTAGCTTACAGCTGAGGTCTAAGAGAAGACAAAAAGAATGTTCTGAAAATAGGGATGAGTGTATGTGCATGGGTTCACTAAACCCATCTTAAAGTCCAAAATTTATGAACTTAAATCTGAACCTCATTAACGTGTATAGGAGGCTTGCACAGTGGCGTAGGGGTTAGCACTTCTGATTTACAACACTAGTGTTCTTTATTCGAGTCCTAATCAGCAAACCATCTGTATTGAAATAGGTTTCTCCCGGGTACTTTATTTTACTCCTACATATCAAAGACATGCTGGTGGATTATTTGACTCTTGCCTAAAATTGGCCCTAGTATCATAGTTTACTGAATTCACATAAGAGAGCTACCTGAACAGCAAATAAAGCTCTGTAAGTCCCTCAGGGGGAAAATTACTATAGAAAAAATGGCCCTAGTATAATAGTCTACTGAATGCACCCAAGGTGGCTGACACAACAGCAGATGATGCCCTTTGAGTCGCCAAGGAGAAAAGCGCTATAGAAAAATAATTGATGAAAAAATACAAAATAAAATCATTTTTAACCCTTTGGGGAGCTGGGTACTGCCCTTCTCATGAACGAAATTTTAAAAAAAATTGGTCAATGGGAAGAGGGTCCTGCTTTTAAGCAACTTCAAGGGCAACATTGTAAAAACAATAACATTTTCAGCTACATGCTTGAGAGATGCTTTTAAGCTGTGTGTAGTATTATGGAACAGTACAATTCTGAGGGTGACATCATATTCTAACATCACACAATTTTTGCCATTCACAATATTGCTTGGCTTACTATTAAAAATTGCTTTATTAGGTAGTTTTAGGTATAAAACTTGGTTTTAGATGTTTTATCAAGAGGTAACAGACCTGGATTGACAGGTGGGAGTAGCAGCCACAACAGATTTAAAAGCTATAGGGAAATTGCAAAAAATAAAAAAAACAAGCTTAAGCTCTCAACTTTGTATAACCTGGCCTGTGGCACAACAATTCAGCATAGTTTATTCGCTTATTTTTTCATAGTACCACACTGCATTGTCTTACAAATGTAATAAGGTGTCAAAACAATGCACAAAAACACAACCCCACATTCCTGTACCCCCTCCCATTTTCATATCACCAATTATTCCTAAAATATTCAATACTTAGTTTTCAGATATGTGTTTGGTAGAAACTGGCTAGCATCATGATAGTGCATGGTAGCAGCACATTGGCAGCAAATTGAAAGAGCCCTGCAGTGTGGATCTCCTTTACTGTATCTGCTGCCAACAGCACCATTGTGGTCTGCAGCCTTTGCCTGCGGTGCATCAGCCATTGTAGGTACAGTAGCAGGTACTCAGCCATAATTTTTTGCCTAGAAGGCTATGTTTGCTCTCCACCAGCATGTGCAAGATAATGGGGTTGATTTACTAAAAGCCAATAGACTGCACACTTTGCAAGTGCAGTTACTCTGTTGATTTACATCATCCAATCATGTGCACAGTCTATTTGCCTTTAGTATATCTACCTCAATATCTCTGTGTCGCTGGACCACATAATCAGCAGCAGAGCCCTCATGACCACAGACACGTGGTCTAGCAAGGATGGGCAGGGACATTACAACTCCTTCAAAACTAACTATGACAATTACGATCAGCTATGAGTAAGCACTAGTAGTTATGGGGTGAAACATGTTAGTAAGTGATTCCATCTGTTATTGTATGGTATTTTAACCAATAAAGAAATTATTGTTGGAGTGCGGCCATCCGGGTCAAATTTTTTCTATATGCTAATTGCATACTGAGCCAGCACCTGTACCTTGTGGAGGGAGAGATTCTGTGACTCGGACACCTGAAGAGGGTTCCTTTCTTTTTTCCATAGGGCAATCTAATGGTAGCTGGATCTGGGAAGGATACAGGATGGGGGACATCCCTGCAGCTAGAGGTGCCAATCCAAATCCTACATCTCAGTGATGCTGACAACTCAGTCATCTCTCCCCTCTTTTTCTCATTGGACCAGAGCATAAAATGTCCATAGAGTCTTTGTCTATGCCATGCAAGAGGACAAGAACCACATTGGACCAGAGATTTTGGAAGCTCTTCAAGGGTAGGCAGACCGAGAAGATTGTGACCCCATTTCTGCTTGTGCCAGGCCAGGTCTTGTGTGACAACAAAATTGCACAAGAGCTGCTGGCTGCCTCTTGGCAGAGAAAATTAGCACATATGTACCTTGCCTGGCACATGTCCTTAAACTGGTAGTGCAGAAGTTCCTGGTTAGGTACTCTTTAGGCTTCAGGGATTCCCTGCAGTAGACCAGAAATGTGTGTGGCCAGTTTAAGCAGTCATGCCCTATAAGTGTTCACCTGGACCAAAGTGGCTGATTGTAAACACATACGAGGGATTCATGTCACCCATACCATGAGCTTTTATCTTTTTTTTTCAACTATGCTGATTGGCTTCACTCCAGTTGAGACAAAGTTTGCTCAGGCAGGTTTTATTCATTCCTCCCAAAATATCAGTTTTAAGAAGTACATCCTATTGCATTTGTAACTTCATGTGCAGGTTTAAGGCATCCCAAATATATTTTTTTAAGGATTTGTGTATTTTTTGAATGTTTCCCTTTAGGACACTTAAAAGACCCCCAAAAATCTGTATTTTTTTTTCTAATTTTTTGCATTGTTAGATATCCCCAATGGCAGTGCTTCATATGTCCTTTTTTATCAAAAGCTTGTAAATTTGCAGTGAAAATGGTAGGGAAAAAAACGGATTTCGCTCTAATAGACTTCAGTAAGGTTTGCTGCTGTTTGGATTAGCAAGCTGTTTGCTGGCTTTGACGAATCTTCGGCAAACCAAACTTTGGCCGGGTTCACCAATGTCGTGTGAGGGATGCTGATGCTCTATAGCTAAAAAATAATTCAAAGGGTCAGTCACATCGCATTTCATAAGAAAGAATGCATGGAGTCTAGCTACAGATAACATTTTTTTAAATTTAAAATTTCATCTTAAAATTAGGTTACTTTTATTTTACAACATATCCATGTACAATTTAGCCAGATAAATGTGTAGTTTCATTTGTAAGTACTGAGAGCTCAGTAATATTATATTTAAAATGTAAAAAATAGTAAGTTCAAAATTCTTTCATGTAAAAAAATTACTATCTTAGTAATTTTTCGCATTATGCTATTGTTCTCTAATTAATTCTTTTAGATTCAACATTATTATATGACCATAAAAAAAGCTGTGAAATATACTTACAAGCTTTTGGAACAAAAAAGTTAAACAGCAATACTGGGTAACATGTAAAACGAATCAGTGAGTTGCTAATGTTATTTGGATATCTTTGCAGCATTTGCTCAGTTTAACATAATCTTAGCTCTCTATAATCCATTACAGACAGAATCTAGAAAGCACTTCACAGAGTCATTGGTAATATACTTACTGATGCATTTGCTATGTAAATTTCTATCTCTCTATTTCCTTTATCACCTATTGCATCCAAAAACTTAGGCTTGAATCTGACTGCTGGCTGCATGTGATTTCTTAGCATCTGTATTTTTGTATTTTTCACAAAGACTATATACTGGATATATTTCAGAGACAACCAAACAACCAACAAAAAGGAGTAGAATTACTGGGTTTACTACAGCAATGCCTTGTTGAAATAGTGAAGGATTAAGAAAATAAGTTGAGATCATTGTATGCTTTTCAAAATGTAATTTTTAATTTTGACTTAGGACTCCATTTTAAACATTTTCTCATTTCTTTTATTTAGTTTTGTATATTCTCTTTATGAGTAGAGAAGGATTAAAGGCTAAGTTCACCTTTTCAGGCGGATTTTCACTTTTATAACAGAAGCATTTTCTACTGTTATTTGTGGCCCAGGCATCCCAATGTGCTTATAACTCACTTACCTCACTTACCTCACTAAGGAAAGCCTCAAATTTCATATGTGTTTAAAAATCACAGAAAGGGGCATGATAGGGCCTTATTTACCACTCTGGACCACACCTCCCTCATTACTATACCACCTTCCACCCATTTTCTGCTCAATCTCCTTTAGATATACATCAACTATGTAGTGCAAGGCCTGTCTGATTTGGTACAAATTGATAAATTGTTAAGGTGGGTCCTCCTATTCCATAGGTCTGGTAAGTCTAAAGGATATTATACAGAGATTGTACAATCAGATTGCATAGTGTATCGTCAGCTTTATACACATACATAGGAGGGAGTGAATGGGGACATTCAGCTGTCAGGACCCATTCAGATCTCTGTGTAGTGGGAATTCACATGCATGCATTTTTGTTTTCCACATTTAGAGCATTTTTGCTCGTCACACATAGGGCAGCCCATTCACTTGAATAGTCTGCCCTACACGCAACAATCACCCCAAAGAAACTCTATAACTTTTTTTAGAGTGTGGTGCGTTCTTTACCATGCTTTTGTTGTGTTTGCAGTTTGTTTCAGAAACGCAAGGCAAAGTGCACATTTTCTATGCAATTTGCCATGTGTTTGGAAACACACAGATGTAAATCGAGCCTTGTTGTTCTTGTGTAAACACATCAATTTTAGTTGCAGCCCTCATTCACATCTAGCATAGTGGGAGTGCACGTTTTATGGCTCAATTTTCCTGTGACACGCATAGGGCAGCCCACTGATTTCAATAGGCTGCCCTACATGTGGCAAAGTAGCTTGTGGGACATTTTGGCATGATGTGGGTTGAGCGTTTTTTACTGTGCGTTTTGCTGCATTTGTCATTTTTGCACATGGTAAAATGTGTGTTTGGTAATGCATTTAGTGTGCCTGCAGCAAGTAATGGCACTGAAAGCGCAACTAGTTAATTTTAGGTGTATAAAGGTGTAAAGGTGGTCATGGGCGTGTCCAGGATGGGGCTGGGAGAGGACGCTCTGTATTGGAGCTCTGTCTGGATGGAATGTTTCTCCTGAACTTATTCGGTGCAGTGAGTACTTCTAGCCCTGGATTCCACTCCTTTGCCTCAACACTGCTTTTGGGTCTGATTACCTCTACTCCCCCTGTGGAGGGTCTTTGAAGTCTATCACTTTTTTTGGTTATCCAATCCCAGAGTTGATATGCTGTATTGCAGTGATCTTATGGATTTTTGGAATAGGGTGGATGCTTCTGTATCTCTTGGAATAGGGTGGATGCTTCTAGGAGGCTTTTTCAAGGGGCAGTTTTCAGACTATTATTTGTAGTTTGCAGGTGGAGCTAAGCGTTGACTTGACTAAGGCTAAACTTAAAGCTTCTACATTAGAAATGACCTACACACAGATGCAGGATCTTGTAGTTCACCAGTGGCTTCAGGGGGTTTTGTGTAACGTGCTCCTTCTTCGTACTCTGTCTACTATGGTACACATCTTGCATCAGACCCAGCAAATTTTTAAACAGGGAGAGAAAACAGGGCGCCTGCTGGCTGGACTAGCTAAGAAACATTTCTCTGCCATTTCTTTTCCCTGTATCATTGGTCCTGCTGGGGAGGTTTTGACTGATCCTGTTCATATAAATGCACACTTTGCGGCCTACTACCAGGATGTCTATGATTCTAGAGCGGTTTACTCGGAGGAGGAAGTGTCTGCCTACCTAGCTGATGTTGACTTGCCTCAGTTGATCTCTACATAAAAAGACAGGTTGGACAATCCTTTACCCCTGGAGGAGCTGCCAGTCTGAGAAAACTCCTGGTCGACTTTTCGGTGGAATTCTTTTAGACGTATGTTAATAAGCCGCTTCCAATATTTCATAAGGTGATGGTGGGCTTGTTGGAGTTAGGTTCCCTACTGCTATCCATGACATAGACAGTGGTTCTTCTTAAGCCTGGCAGGGACCTGGATATTTGTTCCTCATATTAAGTTCCTCGGATATTTGTTCCTCGCATACTAAGCTAAGAAGGGCAATAACTTCTCCGCAGGAGGTAGAAACCTTGCAAAAAGATCCGAACAAATTAATGGGGTGGGCAACTACATGGCAAATGAGGTTCAATGTAGAAAAACGTAAAATAATACATTTGGGTGGCAAAAATATGAATGCAATCTATACACTGGGGGGGGGGGGTAGAACCTCTGGGGCAATCTAGGATGGAAAAAGGACTTGGGGGTCCTAGTAGATAATAGGCTCAGCAATGGCATGCAATGGCAAGCTGCTGCTAACAAAGCAAACAGAATATTGGCATGCATTAAAAAGGGAATCAACTCCAGAGATAAAACTATAATTCTCCCGCTCTACAAGACTCTGGTCCAGCCGCACCTAGAGTATGCTGTCCAGTTCTGGGCACCAGTCCTCAGGAAGGATGTACTGGAAATGGAGCGAGTACAAAGAAGGGCAACAAAGCTAATAAAGGGTCTGGAGGATAGTGGTTATGAGCAAAGGTTGCAAACACTGAACTTATTCTCTCTGGAGAAGAGACGCTTGAGAGGGGACATGATTTCAATATACAAATACCATGCTGGTGATCCCACAATAGGGATAAAACTTTTTTTGCAGAAGGGAGTTTAACAAGACTCAAGGCCACTCATTAAAATTAGAAGAAAAGAGGTTTAACTACATAGAGGGTTCTTTACTGTAAGAGCTGCAAGGATGTGGAATTCCCTTCCACAGGCTATGGTATCAGCGGGGGGCATTGATAGTTTCAAGAAACTATTAGATAAGCACCTGAACGACCGCAACATACAGGGATATACAATGTAATACTGACATATAATCACACACATAGGTTGGACATGATGGACATGTGTCTTTTTTCAACCTCGCCTATTATGGACTGCTGGCAGTGGGTACAGCAGCCACAGGAGCATGGTGGAGTAGGAGTGTCTGTAAACAGTTCAGTAGTCCGTGTAGTAGCGATGGTAAGCAGGCAGGTAGTACATGAGCTGACACGATGCTTGACTGGTGGCAGGCTTGGGATGAACAACATGGAGCAATACCAGATGCAGGCTTGCAGGGTTGGGAGCTGTAGCAAGCTGAATCAGTGCTATGCAGGGTGAGACAGGTCAGGTCGGTAACAATTGGCCAGATCAGGCATAAACGTTAGGCTGGGTCGGGTCACAAGCAGAGTAGTACCGGGAGATCAGTAGACAGAATCAGCAGGCAGGATCGGAGTCTAAAGGCAAGCCGGGTCAAGACAGGCAGCAATCACAGGTAACGACAAGCTGGATCAGGATCAGAGCTCACACAGGAAACAGGAAACAACACAGAAGCTGCAGACCAAACAGTAATGAACCTCTGTAGGAGCCTTGTTTAAATAACCCGGCTGGCATCAGAATTAGTGACAGACGTGCGCCTAGAAGCACTAGTGTGCATGCATGTGCGGCGATGCGCTAGTGCTCATGTGCATGCGTCGGGCACTTACATGGAGAACCTATGTTGCCTGACAGGGCTACTAGAGGGGTGATGGGTTTGAAACATACAGTGTTGAGGGCCACTTGAGAACTTTCCTGATCTTAAAGCTTTCTTTGACCTCCCCAATTGGATGTTCTTTAGATATTTGCAGCTCCGTCATGCTTTCCCTCTCAGATCATAATGGAATCAGACCCTATTGAGAGGTTGTTTACCTCTAGGGTGTTGAACAAGCCTCTGTCTTACCTCTATTTTTGTCTCTCGATGGAGATATTTCTTGCACCTACAGGTAAGCCTTAATCTAGGCTTACCTGTAGGTTAAAGTGGTCTGTAAGGGTTACGGGTATCGCTGCTCTGGCGCTGTGACTGGCTGGAGCAGCAATGACGTCACTCCAGCGCACGCTCGTGGGAGCCGTCAGTGACAGCATGATCGCTTTCACTAACAGCACGCTCAGTGCGCCTGCGCCATTGTCTACGGCGCGCATGCACCGTAGATATCGGTGCCCGTTTTTAGGAAAATATCTCCTTAACCGTGTAGGTTAAGGAGATATTTCTTGCACCTACAGGTAAGCCTTAATCTAGGCTTACCTGTAGGTTAAAGTGATCTGTAAGGGTTTACAACCACTTTAAGTTTCCCAAGTCTAATTTTAATTCTATCCTCTGTTACCATGGAGGTGCTTCCTGTGATGTGTTATGAGAATAAACACTGCAGTTTTGGTTACTGAAGCCCCTCAATGCCCTCGTGAAGACTGAGAAGAATAAATTCAATACCTTTGTTATCTCCCCATCCTTTGTAATCAGATGTCCTTCCTCATTCTTTATGGGGCCAATATGGTCTGTCCTCCCTTTTTTACTGTACTTTTTTACTTTCTTGGGATTTTTTTCTCTCCTCCGCTATGTGTCTTTCATGTTCTATCTTAGCCGTCCTTATTGCACCCTTACATTTCTTTTTGAATTCTTTATAAAGTCTGAATGCTGATGATGATCCCTCAACCTTGTATTTTTTGAAGGCCTTCTCCTTTGCTTTTATATGCATTTTTACATTGGAGTTAAGCCATCCAGGACTTTTGCTCGCTCTTTTAAATTTATTACCCAATGGGATGCATTGGCTAATGACCTTATTTAATATGCTCCTAAAGCAAACCCATCTCTCCTCCGTGTTCTTTGTTCCTAAGATTTTATCCCAATTAATAAAAAAGAAAGAAGGACGGCACCCTCTAAGTGCAGCATGTATGTTAAAAATATTTATCACAATAGATAAAAACACTCACATTTGAGTTGCTAAAAACCAGCATGTAAAGTAGTTTCATCCGCGTGCTCTTGGGGGATGTGGGTGTCACGGGCCAGTGGGGGGGTTCCTGGGATGTGAGTCCTGTGACCTGGGTCCTGGTAGCTGTTCCGGTGGTGCCGAGGGTCCCCAGAGCCCCAGGGCGGCTGGGATGTTGGTCATGGATCCTCCGTGGAGCGCCGTGCTAAAATGGTATATAATTAAAAAGGTATATAATTATAGGGAGAGACGGGTTGTATATATGAGAAGAAATGACGCAATGATGGAAAAGGAATAAAACATGTACAATGTATATATGTGTGTAAACATAAGGAACCATTTATATAGGATCCTTTCACACACATATACACATATATACACATTTAAATGACGTGTAAGATTGGGACAAATGGAGGGGGGGAGTGTGTTTCCAGACGGGTATTTGGGAATGAGAGGAATGTTATGGGGAATACTGGGAAATAAATAAAAAAAAGTAAAATAATAAAAATAAAAATAAAAATAAAAATAAGAATGAAAATAAAAATAAAAATAAAAATAATAGTAATAAAAATAAATATAAAAATAAAGAAATTAAAAAAAAATAAAAAAATAAAAATGTTTAAATAAAAATAAAAATAAATATAAATATAAAAAATATAAAAAATAAAAAATAATAATAATTTGGTGAGCATCGTAACCTTGTAGAGAAGGGCATTGACAAGCATAGCGTACCGAGACATTTTAAAGAACATCATGGACAAACATCTTCAGGGCTACGCGTGTGGGTTATTGAGTCTATTCCACCCACCCTTTCTACCGCTGAATGCTACAAAAGGTTGTGTGAAAGAGAAAACTACTGGATATACACACTAGACACTTTATCGCCAGGAGGCCTCAATGAAGGCATCGAAATTAACATTTTGCTGTGACCCCAACCACATCCCTGCCTCATCACATCATCTCATCTCAATTCACCACGTATTGTTTCATCCATTGTCCCACCTGTTGTCTCATTTATTGTTTTATCCATCATCTAGTCACCACCCCATTAACTTACAATCTGCGTGGAACACGTGTATGGGTATACCCGTACACTAGTGTGAGTGTATACCTGTCTCCCACCCATTACCCCTATCCACATAGCCCTAGTGTATAACACATACCATTTTTATTTTTATTTTTATTTTTATATTTATTTTTATTTTATTTAAACCTTTTTATTTTATTTTTATTTTTTTTTAATTTCTTTATTTTTATTTTTATATTTATTTTTATTACTATTATTTTTATTTTCATTCTTATTTTTATTTTTATTTGTATTTTTATTTTTATTATTTTTATTTTTATTATTTTACTTTTATTTATTTATTTCCCAGTATTCCCCATAACATTCCTCTCATTCCCAAATACCCGTCTGGAAACACACTCCCCCCCTTCTTTTGTCCCAATCTTACGCATCATTTAAATGTGTATATGTGTGTGAAGGGATCCTATATAAATGGTTCTTTATGTTTACACACATATATACATTGTACATGTTTTATTCCTTTTCCATCATTGCGTCATTTCTTCTCATATATACCACCCATCTCTCCCTATAATTATATACCTTTTTAATTATATACCATTTTCTGCATTTTTGTATTACCTTCTCATATATGTTTACGTGTATGTATATATGTATATATATATATATATATATTTTGTTCCCATCCACTATGATCAATACAACATTCCTCTTCATATAGACCGCCTTCTCCTTACCCCACGATCCATATACACACATATATGTTCTTACCACAACATACTCATTTGCATATCTCCTTAACCCCACTCCTCACTCCCCGCCCCGCCCACTCTCTGTCTCCCTTCACTCCCCTTCCATATTGTGTACACCCCATCTCCATGGTTACCTACGTGCCCAGTCATTATACATAGTCCCGCCCTCCTCTCAATCACCTCTCCACCCTTCCCAGTGCTTATGGTATAAATTCCCACACTGAATATGGCCACCAGCATAGCCTGATGAAGGAGCACGCATGCTCTGAAAGCGAAGCACCGCCCGCCTCACCCCGCTCCCAGAAGTGAAGACGCAGGTCAGCACGGCCCTCCACGGAGGATCCATGACCGACATCCCGGCCGCCCGGAGGCTCTGAGGACCCTCGGCACCACCGGAACAGCTACCAGGACCCAGGTCACAGGACTCACATCCCAGGAACCCCCCCCACATCCCCCGAGAGCACGTGGATGAAACTACTTTACATGTTGGTTTTTAGCAACTCAAATGTGAGTGTTTTTATTTATTTTTTATTGTTCCAGAGCTTCTTCTAGCTTTTATAGACTGGCTGCCTTCCATTCATGCATAATTTTATCCTTACATGGACTAATACCTGAACTTGTTGTGAAACATTAACTACCACCACCAAGTTCCCCCTCTCAGGATCCCCAACCCAACCCCTTCCCCCCACCATTTTTAGTTATATGTACTCGGCTACATCCATTGTGCGCCATATTAACCCCTTGATCGTTTATCCCAATTAATGCCTTCTAGCAAGGTTCGTAGTATAGGGAAGTTGGCTCTTTTGAAATTCAGTGTCTTTGTATTCCTCTTATGTTTCCTGTTTGTGTGATTTATACTGAAGCCAATTGACCTGTGATCGCTGTTACCTAAATTGACCTGTATTTCCACATCCGTGATATGGTCTGTATTGTTGGTAATCAGTAGATCCAGTAACGCTTTATTTCTAGTTGGTGCGTCTACCATCTGACCCATAAAATTGTCCTGCAAGACATTTAGGAACTGGCGAGCCTTAGATGAATGCGCGATTCCCTCCGCCTAGTCTATGTCTGGATAGTTAAAATCCCCCATTATCAAAACACTTCCGATCCATGCTGCGACCTGGTGAGTTCCTCTTGTAGTTTAGTGCAAATTGGTAAATAGTTGTAATGAAATAGTGATTTAGGTGAGTTGGTTAATTGTACACGTAGGTAGGTTATACTTTTATCTGCCCAGGTATAAGGGAATTGTTGTTGGAGACAGTCGCTTATGGTAGTGTGCACTCCTACGTTTAAGATATATGATTTAGTTTTGTTTACTTTGTAATAAGAAATATCACTAAACCAGGCCAGCGTCTTCTCAATCTCCAGTAAGGAGTTAACTGGATCTGTGACCATGAGAATAACGTTGTAGGCAAATAAGCTGATTTTATGCTCCTGGTCTGGATATTCCTGATATTTGTTTGTTGGATCTGATGCTCTCAGATAGGGGTTCCATAAGGAGGTTAAAGATTAGGGGGGAAAGAGGACAACCTTGTCTCGTTCCATTCGAGATTTGGAATGGTAATGAGAGGGTGTCTGCTGTATATACTTGGGCCGATGGGACAGAGTACAAGGCCATGATTGCATTGTAAATTTGTCCTTGTATCCCAAATTTGGCCATTACTGATGAGAGGTAGTCCCAGTTCACCCTATCAAACATTTTTTTTTTTTTTACTAGGGACAATTTAGAAAGGATCCAATTAACCTACAAGAATGTCTTTGGAGTGTGGGAGGAAACTGGAGTACCAGGAGGAAACCCACGCAGGCACAGCGAGAACATGCAAACTCCAGGCAGGTAGTGTCATGGTTGGGATTCGAACCAGCAACCCTTCTTACTGCTAGGTGAAAGTGCTATCCACTACACCACTGTCCTGCCCCTATCAAACAATTTTTCTGCATCTAAAGATAGGAATATGGAAGGTGTGCCTGATTTCTCAACATGGTGGATAGCATTAATCACTCTTCTGGTAGTGTCTGAGGATTGGCGGCCTTTTGTAAATCCCAATTGGTCCTTGTGAATAAGGGTTGGTAAAATGTCAACTTATCTATTGGCTATAAGTTTTGCATAGATTTTAAAATCTATGTTGAGCAAGGATATAGGTCGGAAATTTTTTGGTGAGTTGGGCTCTTTTCCTGGCTTTGGGAGGGTCACAATGAATGCACTAAGCATTTCAGTGGGGTTCTTCGCAGAGGAGGTAGCTGAATTGTAGGTTCTACATAGCATATGGGCTAGAATATGTTGACATTTTTTATAGTAATTTCCAGTGAAGCCATCTGGCCCTAGGGATTTGGAATTTGGAAGGTTGTTGATTGCTTGCAGTATTTCGAGGATAGTAAATGGGGCATTTAGAGATAAAAGTTGTTGTGGAGATATAGAGGGGAGGTTAGTATGCTCCAGGAAGGTTAAGATTTCTTCCTGGGATGGTTGATAAGTGTTTTTATCGTCTTTAATATTGTAGAGGTCTTTATAGTATGCACTAAATGCATTAGCAATAGCATTGGGTTTAAGTAGTGTTTTGTTAGTATGAGGGTGGTATAAAAATGAGTTTTTAGTCTTGGTTCTATGTCCTTTGATACGTAAGGACATGGCTTTACCTGCTTTGTTCCTTGTTGTGTACGTTGTGGCTTTACATTTTCTATAGGCATTTTTGAATGTCTTAAGGAGTAGAGATCGAAGTTCATGCGTAGTGAGAATATTTTGGATTGGAGGAGAGGGGAGGGATTGGATTTGTTCTCAACCTCAGAGGCTGCTATGTCAGCTGTAAGTTCATCTAACCTCTGTGTCCTTTTTTTCTTTGCTCTAGCTCCCATTTGGATGAATACACCTCGTATAACTGCCTTATGGGAGTTCCATACCACCAGCGGGTCAGATACTGATTCAGAGTTAATTTAAAATAATTCCTCAAGTTGTTGTGTGAGGGGGCAGAATAGCAGGGAGTGTGGAGAAGGTCATTATTAACCCACCATAGGTAGGAATTAGGTTGAGATGCTTTAGCAGCTATGGTGATGCTGACAGGGGCATGATCTGACCAGGTGGTGGTGTGAATAGTTGAGGCCGATACCTTCTGAAGTATCCATTTATCAGCTAGAAAGAGATTAATTTGTGAGTAGGTGAGGTGGCGCGGCGATAGATAAGTATAATCACGTTGGTTTGTGTGACAACATCTCCATACGTCAAATAAATCATTAGAAGTAATACATTTTTCTAGAGGGATGTATGTCTTTTGGAGGCCGCGGTCGAGTCCATGGCGTTATCTGGGACTAAATTGAAGTCTCCACATATCAGCATGTGGCCTTGTTGGACTTTTTTCACTGTATGCAGAGTCCTTTGAGGAAGTGCATCTGGCGTTGGTTTGGGGCATAGATGGACACCAGGGTATATTGGTTATTATTGATAGTACAAAGTAGAATGATGTAACGTCTTTCTATATCTGTAATGCAGTTATGAAGTTGAAAGGAAACAGTGTTCTTGATGGCTATTAAAACACCTCTTTGTTTTTTAGCATAGCAGGGTTGGTAAATATGGGGGAACTGCCTATGTCGGCACTGGGGAGCTGCATCATGGACAAAATGTGTCTCTTGGACGCAAAGGATATAGCATTTAAGCGATAGAGCTCATTTCCATGTAGCTTGGTTGTGGGTGACTTGCTGTTGGAGTAGATCGGTGGTTGTGTCTTCAGGGATTCGTTTGATTTTGAAGGCCATTTGTACTTGGATGTTCTGAGAAGGGCTGCAAGAAAGGTAGTTTGTCAAGGTGCTAATGAAATGTATAAACACTTAGTTTTCATATTAAGGTTGCAAGAGAGTGGATTTTAAGAATTCTACAACAGAAATAAAAATGAAAAGATGAAAATTACAACTCAATATATAACAGACAGCCACGTCAGCAGTGTACAACTCTTGAGAAATGCTGACCGAAACTTGGGGGAAAGTTAAAAAAAAAACTGGTTAGCATAAAGCCAGACTGAACTTATTACTGTAGCCTAGTAATGGTAGGGCAAGGATCATTGCTTGTGTTTGGTCTTGACTTTCTCTCAGTTTTGCCCAAAGTGAAAGGGGTTGGGTTTCCTGCGTGTATCAGGCAGGTTGCGCGGGGGTTCCCAGATGATACGAGTGGAGAAATTTCCTTCCACTTTCAATGTTAGAGATTGTGTAGTGGGTTCAATTGTAATTAGCCAGTATAGCTTCTGGGTGGCGCCTCCGGTAGGCTTATGATTAGTTAGGGCTTTTGTCACCGTTTTCAGTTGTCTTCTCATTTGCAAGGTGAATTGTGATAGGTCTGCAAACAGTTGGTTATCTGAATGTGGTGCTGAAAGGGTGGGTACTTCCCTAGCTTTAGATAAGATTTGTTCTTTGGCCTGATAAAAGTGGATCCTCAGAAGTACATCCCTGGGGATAGCTTCTTCTAGGTGGCGTGATTTAGGTATTCTATGAATACGGTCAATAGTGAGCTCTATTGGATGTAATTCAGTCAGCATTGTGGAAAACATGGTGCTAGCATATTTGTGCAACCCTGTGGGCGGGATGGATTCGGGGATTCAGTGTATTTTAATGTTATTTCCGCAAGAGCAGTCCTCGAGGTCCGCCAGCTTTGCTTTGATCCACAGGTTGTCATCTTTTTGTTCTGTATAGGCACCAACTAAGTCATTCACTGTGTCAGTGCATTCCTCCATCTTGGTTTTCATATACTGCACTCTATCTCCCATATGTTTCATCCTTAATGAAAACTTATGAATCAGTGAAGATAGATTTGTCATGAGGGAGGATTGGAGTGACAGGAGCATGTCCTTCATAGTAGTATCTAGCACAGGCTGCCCTGAAATAGGGAATGCAGGTATTGAGGATTGCAGTGAGGAGATAGTGTTGTTATTGTGCAGGCTTGTACTCACTGTGTCTGTGGCCTGGTGAGAGGAATCCATTCGCATCCTGGATTTTGCAGGGCTCTGGGAGACCGGAGATGATGGAGCGGAGTCATGTGAAGGAGAGGATGCCAATCCACCTCTTATTTCATGTGGATCATCGCCAGGGAGATCCGTATATGTTGCGGATGATCACGCTGCGGCTCCGGCGGTGCCATCTTGGATCCTTCCCTGCACCCGGCCGGGTTGAAAGAAGAAGGCCGTGAACTTTTTTGGGCCTCTTTCCTGGCTTCTCTTGCGGAACATCGGTGAGGTGAGTGCCACGAGTGTGTAGGGGTTGACTGGGGGCCTCGATGGGGCTGTTTTCCTGCCTGTTAGTGGTGATTGTCCGGTCGGCTGTGAGGAGCTCTGAGCTCAGGCTGCCATCTCGTGTGCATGCAAGCCACGCCCCCCCTGTTCTGTGTTTTTCAAGGACAATATTCCCACCCAGTATAAAACATTGGTGAACAAGTACGGTATATCTGTGTGAAATGTTAACTTTGATCCTGTATCATCCTGTATCATCTGTCTGGCATGCAACAATAAAGATTCCTGTCAAAGCCAACTTTTCGTTCCAGTGAGCAGCCACTTTCTTTCTTCCATATAAAACATTGAGAGCAGCCCCAGCCTTGGAAAATTTGCTTTCTTAAAATAAGTTTTTTTTTTCCAGCACTTCTAGATGGCAGAGCTAGCCGAACCTATACACATAGAAAAAAGTTGGAGCTTGCACCAGCCTCAGTGTAGATCCACCGAACTGATGAATACCTAAAACATAGGGAAAACTTTAAAAAGAATAATTTAAAGTAAATGGCTGTGATAAGTCCATTTAGTCCATAATATAGCACCTTGAATGCAGCCCAGTGAAGATGAGAAGCAACTCTTGGGATGGCTGAGGGAAAAAGCGCAGAGGCGCCACTCTAAGTGCACTAAAGCAATGAGTTTTAATGAACAAATTGTGCATGCATACCCACAAGAGTAGAATTAAAATAGGCATGTCAAGTATGGGTAGGCAGAACGTCCAGGAAGGGAGTCCATCAGTGGCTGTTGGCTGGTGAAGTGGAGCGTGTTGCGCCGTGGTCATCAACGCTTCCTGGGCCTCGAGCACACAAGAAGCTGGGGGATGACGACACTTCCGGGTTAGCGGTGGACCAATCGGCGAAGCATTAACGGAGCATGCGCTCCTTCTTCAGGCCTATTTTAATTCTACTCTTGTGAGTATGTATGCACAATTTGTTCAATAAAACTCATTGCTTTACTGCACTTAGAGTGAAGCCTCTGTGCTTTTTCCCACTCCACCCCCCCATGCTATACCCCTTCTATGTCTTCATGGCAAGCCGCTATTGATAATGCCTTGCCAATGTATAGATTGAACTATGCAAGCAGAAACTGTCCTTCAAAATTTGATAAAGTTTGGTCTGCCTAGATTGATTCTTGGGGCTTTACTTAACTTCCTCTGTGGAGAAATTTGCGTGATGAGTGACAAAATGCGTCGGGCAGAGCCTTGTATACTACACGGCATCTTCCAGAGTCGAGTACTTGCAAATATCTATATGGCTGTTAAGAGGGCCATGCACTCCCAATGTGTATAGTGATTTACTCGAGTGCACTGGAGGTAGTTCACCTACAAATATGAGTGTCATTCTGATTTTTTTTTAATAAAGGAAAATATTGTATACAGTTCAGCACTGTAATTTTCTCTAATTTTATGAGCACATCGTGTATGAGGTAAACCATACAAGCGAAGCCAGTGTCCCAGGAACAACAGGGAAGCCAGCAATCATTGGAGCTATACCCCTAAGGGTACCCCCCTAAGGCTTTTATTGACTTCCTATGAGGTGAACGCATAGTGTGACCGATGAAGGGCACATGCTATTTGTGTTTAAAGAACACAGTATTCACAGAAGCTTGATATGTTTTAAGGATTGTTATCCCAGATTGTTTGGCATGTTCACTTTCTGGACTTTGGTTCACATCCATTAGCTGTTCACATAGACCTTATGTTATTTGTAGGAAAAAAAGGGGGGGGGAACTGCGCTAAGTGATAGGTTGTGAATGAAACACCTAAATCATGCAGTAATATATCAATTACATAGTATTATTATTATATTATTATTATACAGGATTTATGTAGCGCCAACAGTTTACGCAGTGCTTTACAACATTAGGGCAGACAGTACAAGTACAATACAATTCAATACAGGAGGAATCAGAGGGCCCTGCTCGTTAGAGCTTACAATCTAGGAGGGAGGGTCAAGGTATACAAAAGGGTAATAGCTGTGGGGGATGAGCTAATGGAGAAAATAGTGCAGTTGTTAAATGGAGGCAGGATAGGCTTCTCTGAAGAGGAAAGTTTTCAGGGATCGCCTAAAAGTGGATAAATTTGGAGACAGTCTGACAGATTGGGGTAGGGAATTCCAGAGGATGGGCGAGGCTCGGCAGAAGTCCTGGAGGCAGATATGGGAGGAGGTGAAGAGGGAGCTAGAGAGCAGGAGGTCTTGGGAGGAACGGAGATGGCGATTAGGTTGGTATTGGTATAGTGAGAAAGCAGCGACTCTGACAATATGACACCCATATATCACTAGAAATAAGAAACAGAAGAATTGCGCTAATATAAATTACAAAGGAGTGCATAAAAACAGTGAACACAAATTGAAAACAGTGTCAAATACAAATTAAACTAAAATTCAATATAAATGAACTAAAAAAAATACGGCGGCATCCAGGGTTGACCGCCCATGCGACCTAGAAGTCCATAAATTGGTGAATTAAATAATAGTCTACAATGGTGGCATCTATATATAACCACCGATGGGAAAAAGGGATCCAAGTGAATAAATAATATTCCTCCGTGAAAAACAGTCCACCACCATGAATGGAAGGGGTTACTCCTTACCGGAAAGCCATGATCCCCCACTACAGAGGATCATAACTAGCAAAACAGCTGAGATTTGAAACTTGAGCTTGCATCGGTATCAACTACAAGGTCATCAAATCATCAGGGGTTATGGACCAACATTGGGTAGAGCTACACGATTATTCATTAAGAATCAAAATCGTAATCTTTTTCTCTTCCCGATCTTCAAAACAGCATGTCACGATTTTTTCTAACAAGTGAAGAGAGTTCTCACAGCTTCGGGTGGTCGGGCGGCCGCAGCAAGCGCACTTCTCCCTATACAGGTGTATGCAAGCTCCGTGTGGGAAGAGAAAAAGATTACGATTTTGACTATTATTTAGTTCACCAATTTATGGACTTCTAGGTCGCATGGGCGGTCAACCCTGGATGCCGCCGTATTTTTTTTAGGTCGCATGGGCGGTCAACCCTGGATGCCGCTGTATTTTTTTAGTTCATTTATATTGAATCTTAGTTTAATTTGCATTTGACACTGTTTTCAATTTGTGTCCACTGTTTTTATGCACTCTTTTGTAATTTATATTAGCGCGATTCTTCTGTTTCTTATGTTATTTGTATCATAGCCAGTAGAGGCTTTATTATTAGTTATTTTTGCATATTTATTTGTTTATTTATTATTATTGTCTGTTATTGTCACTGAACCATACACAGTTATTACTTATTACTTATATTGTTGGCTTATTATTTAGGGGTTACCACCATTATTGCATTATTGCAAGTATCACCTATAGCAGCAATGGTTATACTCATTGTCCCTTCAGAATTGTGATATTTTTGTTATTTCGCTTTGTTAGACAGGTAGCATTTTAATTTGTAGAGCTTCACTTTTTATTGTTATTAATAATAATAATGTCTCTCTAAAGGTACCTCTGTGGTTGACTGAAAACCAGGTACAAAAGAGACTGGAGAAGTGTAAACAAATCACAGGTCCAGATGGCTTACACTCTCAACTTCTTAATAGGTTCTTTACTGTTAAGGCAGTAAAAATGCAGAACTCCCCCAGGAAGTGGTACTGGCTGAGAGTGTCAACAACCTAAAAAACTTTTAGATGGCTTTCTCGGGAAGGAGAATATACAGGGCTATAGGAATTATTAGAGAATAAAAATCACACACACATACAGTACACACATATAGACTGAGCTGAATGGACCAATGTAACTAAAGTGTGTGTGTGTGTGTGTGTGTGTGTGTGTGTGTGTGTGTGTGTGTGTGTGTGTGTGTGTAAAGGGGTGTTTGGGTTGAGCTTAAAGTCTTTCAGGGTGTATTAAAGAGCTTGAAGTCTATCAGTCAAATTTAGGGTGCAACGTGTAACATGCTCCTAGTGACCCACCTCCCAATGCGAGCACTCCTTGCTTTTTGACAGCAGGCAGGGGATCTTCTCCCTGCATCCGCTGTCCCAGTTTGAAATCAAGCGGGGCTCCACCCACATGACCGTGTCATTCATTCACAGTTTCCTGTGAATTAATTAGACTAAAAGTACCATCAGCAATTGCGGCTGGCAGCTTGTAGTTCTCAATGAAATGTAAGGCTCTGGTGTGCGCTTTCATAGTCCATTGAATCTACCTGTCATTCAATAACTGCCTGCCTGTATCGGAGGTACAGACAGACAAGCTTACTGCATGTCTGCTGATCGTAGGTGCAATGCTGTAAAAGCAGCCATGTAGAAAAAATGATCAATGCACATTTTTACATGCAAAAAAGATGTGCATTTTTTAATTTTTTTAGAAAAGCCGAACTTATCCTTTAATATATGTAGTTGGAAATATGGTACGAGGGGATAGGACTTTTCTATAATAGATGTTTTGTTTTAAGACTGGGATGATATCATGCAGCAAAATTCAAAGGGTTTTTGTGGATGGGCCCTTGGAGCCCTGGAGAGAGATTTTGCAAATGCTGTGCAGAGCCAGGCACAACAGATTGCTATGAAGAAGGGCAAAGGTGCACTAGTTTGGGCTCTCTGGAAGATCCCTATGATATGGTGGACAGTATTTTGGCATTATCAAGCTTCAGGCAGTTGTTTTCTTTATGTTTTGTGTCAGACATCCCCCACACCAAAGAGCAATATAATGCAATTGCAGTTAAAGCTCAACTGAACCCTATTAATTAGTGCCATACAGTTGTGCTGTATATCTATTAATACAAATATAGTTCATTCTTTTTCAACCACTTGCCGACCGATGCACGCCGATATATGTCGGCACAAGGACAGCGGTTGTCAAATGGGCATACCTGTATGTCCCCTTTAATTGGCGGGGCTAGTGCACAGCGTGATCGTGCACGCGGGACCGGCGGACTCGATGTTCGCCAATCTACCGGTGATCTCGTCACGGAGCTGCAGAATGGAGAAGTGCCTATGTAAACAAGGCATTTCCCCGTTCTGCCTTGTGTCATGACAGAGATCACTGCTCCCTGTCATGTGAGTTGTAGCCCATCCCCCCCACAGTTAGACTCACCCTGGTTCCTCTGTTTGTTTGCTTGCATATTTATACCTGCCTGTATCCCTCCAGGGTATCACAGTTATCCTTTCTATGGAGACCGCTGCCCCAGCAGATCACCATCAGCCCAATAGGTAAGGGAGGGGGGATGTTCATGGTAAGTAGTGAAGATTGAAAAAGAGAGCAGGATCATACTAATGCGGCCTAATTGGTCAGCCCTACCAGGTCATCAAGATCGTCTAAGTCAAGGTGAAGAGAGACCTCACGCAGGAGAAGCCGCTCCAGCCATAGGCGAGGCCGCTCACGCGGCAGAAGTCGCTCGGCCCACAGGGGAAGCCGTAGGAGGAGCCGTTCCTACTCTAGGCATAGACATTCCCATTACAGAAGATCCCCTGCTCGTAGATGTCAGTCTCCTGCACATCCTCCCCGTCCAGCGGGGAATGCTTGCTGGGTATGCGGGGCCACAGCTCTACCAGACAGGCTGGCCTGCCGCAGGTGTATGGATGAAGCCACCAGGTAGAAAGAGCTAGTCACTGTCCTTGTCCCTGGGGTCCCTGCTACACATATCTCAACTCCAGATGTGGAGGCTACAGCCCTGAGCGCCTCACCATCCCATCCCAGTACATCTAGGGAACAAGAATTCCCGTCAGACGAGGAAGAACTGGAGGCAGCAGCAGGCTTTGATTTCTCGCTCATAGGGCCCTTCGCAAAATCGGTCAAGGAAGCTATTAACTGGGAGGAACCTGAGGAGGTACAGCAGAAACAAAGGAAGTATTTCCCGAATCTCAAGAAGGTACCTGAAGCCTTTTCATTTATAGAGGAACTGGATGAGCTTACTAAGGAAGAATGGCAGAATCCAGAGAAGAAAGTTAGTCTTTCTAACAGACTTACTAAGCTATATCCTCTGAAAGAGCCCAGGGTAGCTCCCCTGGTTTCCCCTCCAGTGGTGGACGCCTCTTTGATGCGCCTAGCCAGGCATGTGACGCTTCCCATTGAAGACGCAGTGACGTTCAGGGATGTCCTGGACAGGAAGGTGGATACGGACCTTAAGAGGGCTTACGTTTTTGCAGGAGGCGCCTGCAGACCAGCAGTGGCACTGGCCGCAGTCGGGAAAGCTATTTCCGGTTGGTCGCTGAACACCGCGAAGCTCGTTGCTGAAGGCGCAGATCAGGACCAGATTGTTAAAGCCCTACAGGAACTCAGTCTCGCAGGAGACTTTGTGGCGGAAGCCTCTGTGGACACCATTAGGTCCACTTCAAGGTCTATGCTAGCAACGGTAATGGCCAGGAGGGCGTTATGGCTTAAACCCTGGTCGGCCGACCCGGCCTCAAAGTCCAACTGGGGGGAGTACAACTGGGGGAATCTGTAGTGGAGAAGGATCTGGGGGTTTTGGTAGATCATAAGCTCAATAATAGCATGCAATGCCAAGCTGCGGTTTCCAAAGCGAGCAAAGTTCTTTCTTGTATTAAGAGAGGTATGGACTCCAGAGAGAGAGATATCATTTTGCCCCTGTTCAAATCATTAGTAAGACCTCATCTGGAATATGCAGTTCAGTTTTGGACACCAGTTCTCAAAAAGGATATCGGGGAACTGGAGAAAGTGCAGAGAAGGGCAACCAAACTGATAAGAGGCATGGGGGAGCTCAGCTATGAGGAAAGATTAGAGGAACTGAATTTGTTCACTCTTGAGAAGAGGAGAATAAGGGGGGATATGATCAACATGTTTAAATATATAAGGGGTCCATATAGTGAACTTGGTGTTAAGTTATTCACTTTACGGTCAACACAGAGGACAAGGGGGCACTCTTTACGACTGGAGGAAAAGAGATTTCATCTCCAAATACGGAAAGGTTTCTTCACAGTAAGAGCTGTGAAAATGTGGAATAGACTCCCTCCAGAGGTGGTTCTGGCCAGCTCAGTAGATTGCTTTAAGAAAGGCCTGGATACTTTCCTAAATGTACATAATATAACTGGGTACTGACAATTATAGGTAAAGTTGATCCAGGGAAAATCCGATTGCCTCTCTGGAATCAGGAAGGAATTTTTTCCCCTGCTGTAGCAAATTGGAGCATGCTCTGCTGGGGTTTTTTGCCTTCCTCTGGATCAACTGTGGGTATAGTATTGGGTATATTGGATTGTACGTTTTTTTGTTTTTTTTTTATGGTTGGACTGGATGGACTTGTGTCTTTTTTCAACCTGACTAACTATGTAACTATGTAACTGGTGCAGGATTCCATATGATGGAGTTAACCTCTTTGGTGCAAAGCTGGATACAGCAATATCCAAAGTGACAGGCGGGAAGTCTGGTCTTATCCCCTCAGACAGAACACCAAAACAACAAAGAGCGCCTCCCTTCAAGCGCAATCTCCCGGAGAGATACAGGGATGCAAAGTCCTATAGGCCTGGGAAGGAGTACAGGAGAACTTGGAAGAACCCTCAGACGTCCTTCCTCAAATTCCAGAAAACCAAAACTCCTGCTTCCAATTAACCTTTTTGAAGGTACGTCCGCCCAACCAGCAGTAGTGGGTGCCAGGCTCACAAGATTCGGGTTGGTTTGGGCGGAATTGATAAAAGACCCATGGACAGTATCCACTATCCGGGTCGGACACAGGTGGTCATTCAAGAACCGCCCCCCAAGGGGTCACTTCTGCGCAACCAAGCTTCCTCCTTCCAGGGAGAAAAGGCTGTCCTTGGTCCAGTACATCCAGGATCTGTTAAGGAAACAGGCAATAGTGGAGGTCGCACCATCCCAAAGAGGTCAAGGTTTCCATTCCCCACTCTTTCTAGTACGAAAAAAGTCAGGGGACTTTCGTCCTGTCCTGGACCTAAAGAAACATTCAGGATGGAAAGCCTCCAATTGATCCTTCAAGCGATAAATCGGGGAGACTGGATGCTCTCGATGGATCTGCAAGACGCATACTTACATATCCCGATCCACTCAGAGTTCCAGAGATTCCTCTGCTTCACGATAAACATCTGGCACTTCCAATTTCAAAGTCTTCCTTCGGGATCTCCACCGCACCCAGGACATTCACGAAGGTCCTATTGCCCGTGATAGCCCACTTGAGAGAGATGGGATTGAGAGTCCACCATTACCTGGACGACATCCTGCTTCTCTCAAACAACAAGGAGTCTCTCATCCAGCATCGGGAAATCCTGGTCTCCACTTTACAGTCTCTAGGGTGGCTGATAAACTGGAAGAAAAGCAGTATCTACCCCACTCAGAGGATGGTCTTTCTAGGGGCAGAGCTGGACACGAGAGAGAACACGGTGGAACTTCCAGAGGAGAAGATTCCTCCCCTGATTCAGAAAGTGAAGAAGGCCATCTCGGCCAAGAGACTACCAGCCAGAACATGCCTCAGTATCCTGGGCTGCTTGGTGTCCACCATTCCGATGGTTCAGTGGGCGCAATGGAACTCGAGGCCTTTCCAGATTTCCTTCCTGCGCCAGTAGAACGGTGTTTCGATGTCTCAGTCGATTCACATCCCTCAAGAGGTGAAGCAATCATTGCTGTGGTGGACACAGCCTCGCAACCTGGGAAGGTGCAAGCACATAATCACCCCTTACCAGGAGACGGTGACCTCAGATGCCAGTCTGCAGGGGTGGGGAGCCCACCATCAGCACTTTGCAGCCCAAGGCCGATGGCCATTCAGGGCACAGGACGCAGTGTCAAATGTGTTAGAAATGAGAGCAGCACTCCAGGCGCTCCTGTCCTTCGGCTCGCTTTTGAGAGGGAAACACGTTCTTCTAAGAATGGACAACAAGGTTGCGGTTGCCTATATCAACAGGCAGGGGGGCACCAGAAGCAGGTCCATGATGCAGGAGGTCCGTCCTGTTCTAGAGTGGGGACAACTGAACCTGTTAAGCTTAAGGGCAGTCTATGTTCCGGGAGTCCAGAACATGTTGGCCGACTCGCTGAGCAGGAATTTCACCTCCAACCACGAGTGGTCTCTGAACCCACAGGCCTACGCCCTCATATCCCGGACCTGGGGTCCTCCAGAGATAGACCTGGCGGCAACCCCAGAGAATACGAAATGTCGGAGATTTCTATCAAGAATACCATTCCCTTCGGCAGAGGGGACGGATTGTCTCCTGCACCCCTGGAATTTCCATCTAGGATACATCTTACCTCCAACTCCACTCATAACGAGGTTTCTCCTGAGACTCAAGGAGTCATCGGCACTGGTGGTGGCAGTAATTCCCTTCTGGCCGAGGAGGCCATGGTTTACCACTCTGATGCAGCTGAATACGGCAGATCCCCTGCCCCTTCCGTTGTCGCCAGACCTACTCTCCCTGGGTCATCTTCTTTACCCGAACCCGGAGAAGCTACATTTGATGGCCTGGAGACTGAAAGAGCTAGGTACCTAAATCAAGGATGCTCCCAGAGAGTAGTGGATACCCTACTCCAGGCCAGGAGGCCTACCACAAATATTACTTACAGGCGAGTCTGGGAGAAGTTTACCGCCTTCGCTCAACAGCAAGGCTGGGACTCATCTTCACCATCGGTGTCACAGGTCCTGGAGTTCCTTCAACTAGGCCTAGAGAAGGGTTCTAGATCAAGTACCCTAAAGGTCCAAGTCTCGGCCCTGTCCGCCTTGACAGGAGTCAGATGGGCACAAGATCCCCTTGTGGTTCAGTTCCAACGGGCCTGTCTAAAGCTGAGACCGCCTAGGAAACCTTCCTTCCCAGTCTGGGACCTCTCAGTTGTACTGGAAGCTCTATCTAAGGAACCCTTCTTTCCGAATGAGAACATATCCTTATGGGATCTGACGCTAAAAGTCTCATTCCTGATAGCCATAACATCGGCTAAGCGGGTGTCGGAGTTGCAAGCCTTAATGGTCAGTGATCTATATCTGGTGGTATTGCCAGACAGATTAGTCTTAAAACCTTCAGACCGGTTCATACCCAAGGTATCCTCATCCTTTCACTTCAACCAAGAGATTAACCTTCCGGCACTCACCACGGAACAGGGCGATCCTCACGCACTGGACGTCAAGGGTAATGTCCTGGAGTATCTCTCAGCTACCAGATCCATCAGGAAAACGGAGAGTCTCCTAATCATTCCGCATGGATTCAGGAGAGGTCAAGCGGCATCCTCATGCACTATTGCGTCATGGCTGGTGAAGACCATCAAAAAGGCCTATTCACTGAGTAGTCATCAAGTACCTGAGGGCTTAAGGGCACACTCCACCAGGGCAGTGGCAACCTCCTGGGCGGCATATTGTAGGGTCTCGGCAGGGACAATTTGCAGAGCGGCTACCTGGTCTTCCAGGAACACCTTTATGTCCCATTACAAGGTGGATTTCGCCTGCTTATCCACAGTGGATTTCGGAAGATCCGTTATCCAGGCCAATTCTTCTATTCTTTGTTAATAAACTTAGTTTGAATTCCCACCCAGTCTTTGCGAGTTACTCCCCAAAGTGTATGCTGCCATGATGCGACAGGAAAACGGAAAATTGTATACTCACCTTTCCGTAATTTTCCTTTCCTGTCGTATCTTCATGGCAGCATACAATCTCCCACCCGTCTAAGGTGATATATATACGTAGAATACTGGGGCGGGGGCCATCTTTACAACTTATAGCTATGTGGTCCTATCAGGTTGTGAGGGGCGGAGTCACAACCCAAAGTGTATGCTGCCATGAAGATACGACAGGAAAGGAAAATTACGGAAAGGTGAGTATACAATTTTCCGTTATCCCGCCATCCAAACTGCCCCCACCAAACACTGCTCTATTTAAAGGCGCTCCCTGAATGTACCAGTGATTGGATCAGTGTTCAGGAGGCGTGCCAGACCACCTCTCAAGTTGGGAAACTGATTAATGTGAAGGAGCTGTGATCTAAATTACCTATGTGCTGCCAAGATAGTATATTTTAATCCTTATTGCAGCACTAACCACCTGAAAGAAGAGTCCTGAATTTAATCTCTAGCTGTATATGTAGCTTTATTACTTCATAGTAAAAATATTGAGGGCCCAATTGAACTTGAAATGTTCAAAGCAACCTTGGAACCTTGCAGTGCCCACCAAAAGTATTCATCTCCTAGGAAGAGTAAACAGTCCAGCCACTAATTATTTAAAGCAGTATTAATCCTAAAACCAAAAATGTATTGCAACTTACCAATCATTAGATGTTTTGGCTGCATTAGGTTTCTTATTTAGGCTTTTCCTTCTGTTTTCATCTGGTGATCTGGCCCAATTTACACCTCTAGTATTAGAGTACTTACACTCTGGATTAAGGAGCCCTGGGGCACCTTTGGACAGCAGCAGTGTCAGTCTGGGGGGATGGGGAGTGTTAGACAGACTAGCAGATTTAGATATACTAACAAATTGAAGGTAAACTCCAGCTCACACTTTATAAGCAGTTACAACAGCTTTTTTTTTAATAGTTTTACATGAACAAATAAAAGCTGACAATTGTAAGCACCCTGTCAGTGTTAAATGGTGCGTCTCAAACCTTTAACTGCTACATTTGCAGGAAAGCTTGTTCTATTGAAAAAACAGACCAGTAATGGAAAGAAAACCTAAAAAAGAAAACAACTGCAGCCATTGCATCTAAGAATTGGTAAGCTGCAATATAATAGATGTTTGCTTTTGGGTTTAAAATAAATTTAATGAATTGATATGTGAACTTTGATTTTCACATCAACATTGTTTTTAAGCCATTATTGTGCAATTTTGGCTTTATTTTTCAGGTCACTATGTTGCTGATAGATAAATCTCCCTTAGGTCAAGTTTCTTCCAAACTATATCATATTTTCCTCTAATATTTCCCTTATTTTGCTGCATTCATTTTACCTATTACCTTCACAAACCTGTGAAGAAGTATCCCCATGGCATAATGTTGCCACCACCGTGCACAGTGAGAATTGTAAATTCATGCTTACTTTAACTATTTCGGCCCCGGAAGATTTGGCTGCTCAATGAGCAGAGGATTTTTTCTGCAATTCGGCACTGCGTCGCTTTAACTGACAATTGCACGGTCGTGCGACACTTTACCCAAACAAAATTGACATCAGACACTTTTGACACATTTTTGGGACGATTGACAATTATACAGCGATCAGTGCTATAAAAATGCACTGATTACTGTATAAATGTCACTGGTAGGGAAGGGGTCAACGCTAGGGGCGAACAAGTGGTTAACTGTGTTCCCTGACTGTGTGTTCTAACTGTAGGGGGAGGGGACTGACTATAGGAGATGACAGATCATGGTTCCTAGCTATTAGGAACTTACAATGAGTTATGGGTGCTGCTCAGTGTCCTTTAACACCTAAGACTTTTTTCAACCTGACTAACTATATAAATATGTAAGTTGAAAAAGGTCAAACAGTGCACCTCATGATCTCTGAACTACTTCAGCAGCATAAATTGTAAGTCTACCCTTTTTCCACACAACTTTACTTCAGGGTTTTGTTTTCACTTTGGAAATATAGCCCAGTTTTAACTGAGCTTAATACATTCAGTGTGCATCCAAAGTCCTACAGTTTGTTTTCTTGCTAAAGCAGCCAGAATAAAAAAATCTGTCTACCGTCAGCATACTTTAGAAAAGCACCACTGCTTCACAGAAGTAGTACTCTTCTATGGTGGTACAACATGACCCATGCTGAGTCAGGCCCAAGTCTGCACATTCTGTGGTGCACCTTATGGGAACAGGGGGCAAAAAAGGTAACATTATTTGGATGCAGGGCCACCATCAGGGGGGTACAGGCAGTAGTTCTGTAAGGGGCCCCAGCGTCCCAAGGGGCCCGGCTGGAAGTGCCCACTCCTCCTTCAGCAACACATGAAATGAAACTGTCGCGCACCGGCCGGGCCCGCGCGGCACCCGCTATAGAGAAGGAGAGAGAAGCCTCGCTATAGGGAAGAAGAAGGGTGCTTAGTAGTCGGAGCCACCGCCGCCTTTCACTAGCAACAAACACCCCCCCCCCCGTCCACCAGTAAAGCGGGCTCTTTTCCCCAGCTCAGTCTGCCCAGTAAATACAAGCAGCACTGTGACAAGGGAGAGAGACGAGCTCCGGGATGTCAGTGTATCTCCCTCGCTCGTCCCCTCCTTTCTCCTGTCAGCAGTGGAGAAGAGAGTGGCTCTCACCTGGTTCACCGTTTACCTTGCTGCCCGGTCTATTTTCCTCCCCATTGGCCACAGCAGAGCCAATCAGAAGAGACTAGGGTCTAGGGGAGCATCACGGGACATGTAGTCCCAGAAGATTGACTGCCCCATTGTTGTGCACAGGCAGCAGACTTCAGCCCCCAGCATGCACTCTGCTTGGGGAGAGAGAGAGTCTGGAACCCAGGGAGAAGCTGAGGGAGTGATTGCTACAGGACACAGGAAAAAGAGAGGACTGTGCTGGGGGAAGCCAGAGAGAGAGCCATGCTATATCATTGCTATCAGAGAGGGAGCCACACTGTGCCCGTGCCATCAGAGAGGAAGCCACACTGTGCCCGAGCCATCAGAGAGAGAGCCACGCTGTGCCCATGCCATCAGAGAGGGAGCCACGCTGTACTATTGCCATCAGAGAGGGAGCCACGTTGTGCCATCAGAGAGGGAGCCACGCTGTGACCGTCCCATCAGAGAGGGAGCCACGCTGTACCATTGCCACCAGAGAGGGAGCCACGCTGTACCCGTGCGATGAGAGAGAGGGCCACGCTGCCTAGCACCACTAGATAGGGAGAAAGACTGTCCCACTGCCATGGTACAGACATGCTACACTACTGACCAGAATGAGCAAACGTCCAGCCAGAGGGATCACTGCTGCAGTTTCGCTGGGTCTGGTAAGAGGGCCTGTTGGCCATTATCCATTACTGCTCCTGGGGACTGAGCCATTAGGAATTGCCTAACCTGCTATCCTCTAGGCTTTATTGACTGACCTAACGCGCGCCAACGAGCTCCAATGCAGGACTGTCAGGCAGAAAATATGGGGGGTGACACCATGTTTTGCCGCACAAGGTGACATCAACACTAGTGATGTCCCTGCCCCCTGTGCTTTATATCCCTCTCTCCACAATGTATCTCCATCCACACCCAGCATTACCCATCCCTCTCCAGGATGCTGGCCGTGGATGGGGATAAAGGTATTGTGCTTTAGTCAGTCAAGAGTTGTTATATTGATTGATTCATGTATCACATCACACCGAAGGATTCAGTGGGATGGCCACTGGGTGGATCCAGTGGGCGGCCCCTGGGGAATGTTAGTGGTCAGGCACCAGGGTGCCCAGGCCTAAAGCTGTGTAAGGGGCCCCAAAATTTCTGATGGCTGCCCTGTTTGGATGTTTAATGCACACTGAAAACTAGGATCACACCATATGACTGAACAGCAGCATCCAATCAGGTAGATACATTCAGTGATTGAGCTCGCTATGCAAATGCAAGCCCATTAGGTAGACATACCCTGATTCTTTATCTCAGGTCTTTTAATTTATTTTGATAATTCATTTGGATCAATGTCTGTGATATTATTACTGGTGAACCAGCTAAGATCACACCATACTAAAGTATGTAGTAAAGTAATTTTCATGTTTCTTTGTATAGTTCTTGGGAACGGATACGCCAATGGTGCTGCCAAATTAGTGGTAGGGGCATTTCATAATGTGAAATAGAATGCTCTTTTGTGTTAGAACTCTGGATAAAAAAAAATCAGTTAGTATTCGTTAGCTTACAACAACAGTATGCAAAGGGACAATGAAGGAGCATCAAACTGGTTAGGTCATTTCTGTACTCACTCTTTCTATGAGCATTTACAAAGCAATAGACTGGCTCAGGGTGCTGACCCTCCTTCTCACAGTTTGAGTCCTGCTCGCATAGGATTCCAGGAGGCTGATATCAAGACAGTGTCAAGCCCTTATGTAAGTTGTAAATATTTCTTTTACATAACTGGGTTAAATTGAGTTCTTTTTAAATGTGCTTACAGTCTAGCTGAAGTAATTGTGTAGTCTAATAAATGTGTCATTACAGTAATTACAAAAATAAACATTGCCATCTTATGATTAATGCATGTAAACCCATGGTATCAATTTACTTATAAAAATAATCACTATATTTATAATACATTTTGCAGTGCTAACATATTTATGGTACACTAAATATAACATATTTATTTCCATGGGTAAATAAAAGATGGCAAATTTGTTATTGCACTTAAAAATGTACCTACACAGACAGAAAGCAATATGTTCAAATCAATTGTTCCAAGACTGGCTTTCCAATAATAGGCTCCATATTGGAGGAAAGAATTTGGTTAAATTGTAGAGGAAATTTCCATAGGTTTAAAATCTCCTAGTGCAAAAATTAGTTATTCCAACCATATGAAGAATGCATTATGACCCTCTAGAACATTGCAAATGACCGAATGGAGTTTTCTTAAATTGGGAGTATTACATGACTTGACTTTTATTGACCGATTTATGGCCAGCCTAAAAGAAGCCATTGATATTCAAGGACAGTCAAAAATGCAGGCACAATGAGAATATCCACAGGAATCTGAACCTGCCATCAAATCCCTAAACACAATAGGTTGCATGGTTTGACCATTGTGTTTAGCAGCTCCTGGCACTATAGTCAGATATACATGGACGTAAATGTGATGTGTCCCTGCTAAACCATCCAAATTTTGATCCATGTATGGGCATCCTGATTGACTTCTGTACAATCACCCCATCGGGTATTTCCCAATTAATCAGTCCTGCCAGCTATAGCCATCAATACTAATCTTTGTGCTGTCATGTTAGGCTCCCCAGCCTGGGAACAAAATAGCACAGCGAGAAGGATTCCCCCATCCACCTTAAATGTGTGGATGGGGGAATCGGAACATTTTTTTTTTGTTCACTTGTTGGTTGAATGAAATAAATTTACTGTTTGGCCTGCTTAACAGTCAGGGTGTTGCTGAAAAATATTTGATGGTCACTGTGTGAGAACAGCTACAGTGAAAAAAAAATCTAACTACACTGTGGAAGGATTTAATGAAATCTTTAGGTTAAGCCTGGTACACATGTAAAGTTTTTTTTTCTTTCAACCCAGCGAGCTGAACAAAAAGAAAAACTGCCAGATTGCCATACCAACACAAGGGATGTTAGTGCAGCAGCCCCCCCCCCCCCACTGTGCCCTTGTGTTCTGACAAGGGAACTCCCCCCTGCCAGAACACACTGATCAGCATTTGCAGCCATAGGCTGCAAGCGCTGATTGGATGCTGGTTTTCTTTGACAAAAGCCACTCCTAAGACTGGCTTCTGTTGGAAAGCCAGCTGTACATACTGACGGAACATCAGCTGGTTCAACGGGAGTATTCGGCCCTTGTGCGTCCAGCCTTAAGAGTTGAGAGTCAAAGCAGAAACCCGGACACAGTTATGACTTGAATAAATTGTACTAGAATGTGTGGTCATTTTGGCAAAGGAGAGATTGGGGGAGTAACACAATGGGGGTTATTTACTAAAGGCAAATCCACTTTGCACTGCAAGTGCACTTGGAAGTGCAGTCACTCTAAATCTAAGGGGTAGATCTGAAATGAGTAGAAGCTCTGTTGATTTTATCATCCAATCATGTGCAAGCTAAAATGCTGTTTTTTATTTTCTTTGCATGTCCTCCTCAGATCTACAGCGACTTTACTTCCAAGTGCACATTTCCAATATCTTAGAAACGTAACATGGAATTCCATTCTTATTTCATTTTCAAGTAATTTGTAAAGTATACACAGCTATATTTAAATTGGGAAATCATGGACTATTCATATAATGGATAACTACCTATGGGTCTCTTAGCATTGAACAATTACCTAGTTGGTAAGGTTTAATAGAGACACTTGTTATGTGTTTTAAAAATAAAAAAGGAGTCACCAAATTAGGTATTTCGGATGAAGCATCCATCATGTTAATAAAATACGGGTAGCTGTTTTTCATTCACAGAGGAATTTACAGTAACATTTGGCATTAAATGTGTCAGAGAATTGGTATACTTCATATTACTCCTGTAGCTCATTACACTTCAGCATGTATAAAAGTGTTCTATTGTGGACATTCTTTGATTAGCATTCTCTTGCTAATTGTGGAGATGTTGGAACAAGAGGCAAATATGGTCGGAATGAAAGAAAGTCTCAAGACCTCATTGACAAAAGAGTACTGAACGTGATCATGAAGATGGGGGACCAGTGGTGATTGTGCAACTCAGGGAGGCAGCATTAAATTCTAGGTATGAGGTTGGTAGGAGGATATTGAGTGCATTATGGTTAGAAGACAGTGAAGCCTTTTATGTGATGGTGAGAAGATAAGAGAGAAAACAGTGGGACCTGTTCTGGAATAGGGTAGTAAGAGAGGTGATAACTGGGCCTGTGATGGAGTGGATTGTAAAATAGAAGACAAAAAGGTTTGTTGTGGAGTGAAAGAGTGGTAGAGTACACAGTAGAGCCTGTTGGTGGGATGACAGGAGGGACAACTGAAACTATTTTAATGTCAGTCCTGAAGTGACTGGAAAGACTTGTGATAAACTCTTAATTTGACTGTAAGCTGGCACATCAAAGTTATCCATCAATCAAGAGTGGAAAAATAAAAATAAGAAGCATTCTTTCTAAAGCTGAAAGCATTTACCGATTGCTGCCTACTGTCTCTGGTTTTACTTCCCCAAGTATTAGAGCATACTTACAGCCATAAGGCCAACCCATTTTCATGCTTGTATTTATCCTCATTGACCAAATTAATGTTTAGGCAGATTTCTCAGGCTGCAGCGATTTTCTATACAAGGATTTGTTTAGATATAATTATCCTGCCAGGTGCAACAAGGTATTTTATCACCACCCTACACAGTCGAGATAACATCAGGAAGCTTTGTGAACATTCCCATTACACTAAGAGGATTCAGACCCAGAAATAGCTGTTTTGCTATTTAAGATATTGCATTCTTACATTAGCCTGTATTGCTTGAGACTCTGTATCCTGTTACATGTACTATTCCACGCTTAAATGTTCTACTGGCCACTTGACCGTGACATTTTCTGTGACATCCATATCAATGTGCTTGCATCCACTTTGACTCACACTAAATATGACATCTAGTATCTCTGGTATCTAGACTCTTAAATCATCGACTTGGTATAGACAACTGCTTTGGCCTATTTAATTAGTGCAAAAATATTTCTCAATGATCTGGATTCTTGGTGGCCAAGTAGCAGCTACTTTCAACTCTGTCAGCACTGTTTCTGTTCATCAATGTTTTACTTACAATGAGTTATGGCTGTAAATTTAAATATAACAAACAAGGTTTTTCCAAGTTATTCCCATTAATGCAGTCATCAGATTTTTTTGCAGCAGCCTTGCTTTACTTACAATATGCAAGTAAGGATCTTGTTGTATCTTTTGTTTTAGGAAATATATGATGATGTCTGAATTGGTATACCATAGTCAGCATATAATTTGATCCTGATTTGGTGTGCCGAAGTCAGCATATAACTTGATTCTGAATTGGTGTGCCTTAGTCATCATATAATTTGATGCTAAAAAATATGTAGAATTGTAGCTATAGGCCACTGTAAGCTGCCCAGGTCAAAACATGCAACCAAGTGATGTTAATCATTTAAAACTAGAGGTGTAACGTGTTGGTATGGTTTAAAGCTGACAGCTTACACAATTTACAGAATTTTAAAATACATTGCACTTTAAGCAGATGGAAACCAAAATTAATTTGTGAGGGTTCTATTCAGCCAGAAGAAACTGTAGAATGTTTTCCTTTGCTCATATGCGAATCTCATACCTATTGGTGCATTTTAAATATCAATATGCCCAAGTAAACATAGTATATATACCAATATTACCCACAACTGATAAATATTGGATGCAAGCCAGCCAACTGAATCCCACTCTTTCTTCTGTTATCTTTTACTTACAGTGAAATTTCTCTGCCAGAGTTCTGGACTAAGGCCCCAACTGCAGCCATTACAAAGCCAAATGAGGCATCTAACTCTAAGTGCCGTATTCTCTATAATGTAAAACAAATGAATAAATGAAGAATCAAGTAGTGAGTGTGAGATTACCTAATAATGAGGTGGGGGGAGCTGGGAATTCAGATGCAGAAATCTCACTGCCTGAGTTCCCAAGAGATATAAGTAGCCAGTGGGTGATTTAATGGGTGATTACTCTTTAACTTGCATGTTAATACAACGCTGTTGACTAATCCTAACTCAGCTAAGCAAGGATCATAATGTTACATAAAAGCATGTGTTTGTACACTTTATATAAATGCCGATCTAATGTGAAAACACACCTTAAACAATGTATCGGGTAGAATCCTGAATTTAAACCATGTAGATGTATCAAGATTTATTTCTTATTTGATTTCAAAACATTTCTCTGTGGCTATGCATCTGTGTATGCATCTGTGTAAGCTTTTTATAGAATAATAGACAGGCCCTGTCCTGAAGTCAGGGCAGGATGTATTGGAATCACAGCGTACTGCATGAAAAGGTTTAAACATATATAGTTAGCATACGTCAGGAAAAAAAAAATGTTTCAAGTCATCAAATATATATTACTGATCATACATCTGTTGTCCTATGATGTAAGACAGTAATAGTTTGGCACCAGAAAAGAAAGCTTGGCCATGGAAAATATCACTAATTAGACAGGGTGACATATATTTTTTACAAGTCAGTCAGTGTCTGGATTAATATTACTATGCAAGAATATATTCACCCAGGACATAGCCATGTTGAATAATTCTCTGTAACATCTAGGCAGAGAACATCATCTATGTAGCTGATAGGTATTCTCTGCAAAAGTGCTGGAGATTTAAGGGTGCGAAAGTTGCTGATATTCCATTGCTGATTGACAATGGTAGCATAAATTTAAACAGCAAAAGTGATTTCTGCAATGTCTTAGCCTGCCGTTCAACACTGTGATCTTGCCTCATATGTGACAAGGCCTGCAACAAAGTGACTGTTGTGAGCCTGGTTTCTCTATTATGAACAATAAGGTTACACACTAACAAAGAACTAACTGTAAGGGTGTAAACTTCATGGTAGCTTAAAGGTTTCATGTATACACAAGAATAAATTGGATATGGTTATATATTTATATATCTAGTGTGTGTGCCAACAACTTGTTATGCCTTACTATATTAAAGAACAATTTAATATGGCAATGTTACATGTCTGCCTGATCCTATTGCTATATAGTATGCATTTATCATCATTTATTATTATGATTATCATTAATATTGCTTAAGTCACGTATGGGCCTATTTTAAATAAATATGTCCTAATTTCCTATCTATCAAAGGTGCTTCCACTGGTATAACTTAATGTGTAGTATACATTACGAAAAGTGTGTACTGCATGTGGTATAGACAATATAGATGCTATTGGTAAGTGTTTTAATACATTTGCAATATAGAGCAAAGCAACACTAACAATAAAAATCATGGTGCAATAACAGATTAAGCAAAAAAACATCCTTGGGTTATAAGCATTCTAGAAAGGCCCTTTTACACTTGTCTGTGTTCTTGCAGTAAAATGCATGCATCTTACTGCATGAAAATGCACTTCTATCGGAAATCCCACTCATTCCTTTGTGGTTAGTTCACATCAATGTGCTTAAGCTTTGTGTCTATGTAATATATAGGACATGCTGCATTTTTGTGCAATAAGGTATGTCAAACAGACCCATTTAAATAGACACTAAATAAGAAAATTCAAATATTGTGCAGTTTTGTGCATTTTAACACATCAGTATCGTGAAAGCTCTATGTATTATATATTTTTTCTTATACTTTGCATAATGAATGACCAAAAGATGTGTATATAAAGCAGAAAAATGAGCATAAATGCACATATAAAATGTAAAAAAAAACATATCTCGTATTATTGCATAGGTAACAGTGTAAAAGGTCGCTAAACTAAACTGATAATATAACATAACATTATTATTAATAATAATATTATTATACAGGATTTACATAGCACCAACAGTTTGCGCAGTGCTTTGCAAAATAAACATAAACTGATAATAATGGAGAAAATAGTTGCGCTAACTTAGGGAAACTCATTTTTCTAGAACACATGATTGTGCATGGATTGCATTGAATTAGCGGTTTGGGTACTTTGTTAAGGCTTTACTGCTTTATTGGCATTATTATATGTCCTAAATAATATGACTTGTTATACAAAAGTAAAAATATTGCACAGATTCTGTGTTATTGTACACGCCTAGACTGTATGATGGAACACCCTATGCAAAATATTGCTAATGGAGGTCAAAGCTAGATGAGTGTTAAAGCAACACAGCTGTTATGTGAATGAGAAATAATAATAAAATAACAATAATAATTGTCAGTGGTAAGCAGTAACTGAGGGCCTAACTTAAAGTGATCATTTAGACACTGCTCCAGTATACACATGTTCATTTAAAGCAGCCAAATAGGTTAAAGAAAACAACTAAAAAACATTTTTCATGAACCTGATTGGAGGTTTGAAGTGAGGGCGCAGTTGCTGGGCCTCCATATAAAATACTCCTTCAGTAAACCAAGGTCAAGGTGTTGTAGAGTAAGGGAAATGTTCTAAGTTTTTTAAGTTTACAAGGAAAACTCTCTGAATGTATTTATTTATTTATTTATTTATTTATTTATTCATTATTAAAATGCAAGGCTGACGAAGATGGTTAAAGGCAAGAGGAGAGCAGCTTGCCATTCCAGTGGTATCAGCACATTAATTGCACTGTTCATCAGTTACCAAGAAAGAAAATGAGAGTTCATAAAATAACAGAAAATTCTCTTAGTGGAAGATGGACTCCACTATTTAAAATAATGCTAGCATATTACTCACACAATTTAAAACTCCCACATGATAGCAAATAGTTTAGGAGCAGAAAACAAGCTTTTACCCACAATGGCCCTGATGAGTTTGAATTTGGTAAGGACATAACATGTTGCCTCTTTCTTAGGAGGAGCACTGATGTTACTAGCTCTATGAAGTGTAAATTGCTGTGTAATAAGTTAGCACTATATAAACATAATAAATAAAACCATAAAAGCTCTCCAAACTTGCATTATTATTTCTACTTCATCTACTGATAAATATGACTAAAGGCAACAATGACTTTACATTTTTAAGTCAACAACCTTTGCTGAGTAATCAGCAGTGGCAAATTATAGGGTTTGGTTTACCTTTTATTTAAAAGTTGCTGAAAACCTCATTGAAGCTGCCAGAATCAGAATGATCCACACTGCTCTGTGCCTGGATGCTGCAGGGGATTTTAAAACATGGCTTCAACCAATAATACAGTTTTTATTACATTAGTAACATTGGCAGTTATAATGAAAACTTGTTACATTTTCTAATTGATGAAATGCTGCATGTCCAAAAACACCGTACTTGGTGAAAGAATCTGTTTAATTGTTAATTAGTTTAATTAGAATACAGAGAAGAACATGGATTGTTTTGAAGGAACCCTGAATTGTTTTCCTTTTTAATAAGCCTGTTAGAAAACAATGTGTTTTATGTCTTGGATACTACATGTGCATTGTGCTATATGAAAAACCCATGCTGGGGTAAACCTACAGGTTGCTACTCTTATCATAAGATGATTGTTCCATTGTATCTCTTTAGTAAAACTATTACACTGAATGGGTAGATTACTAAATACTCACTCACTTCATAAAAGATAGCAAAAGCAATACTGTCAAATGATTTATAGAAGGTAATGGCTGCACCCACTTGGCAATGCACAGAGCAATGTAGTAAGTGTTGGGTGGGGGGTGATGTGTGTGTATTAAATCTCACACTCTCTCTTGCTGCATAGTGCATGTATAAAACAATTAGAATGAGTCCAGAATTAGTTTGCTGGATGTATTCTGATCTACAAGAAGAGCTCTTTTATTGGTAACCTCCTTTTAATAATATTCAGTGAGGCATTGATCAGACCTATCTAAGAGCCTCAGTGTGCTGCTCCTGTACTCCCTCCTGCCCTGCAGTTACTAGCCCAATGTTCTCTAGTGATACTTTGTCCCTATTTTTTTTCTCTGACTTTTGTGTTCTGTTTCATTTTTGCACTGCACACGGCAGCACACATTTCTCTAATTATAGGTCTCTTTGAAAATATTTTAGACATACTCCCTGCATGTTTCTTTTTACTCTTGTGCTTGAGACATCTATTTTCTGCTCTCTCCCCTGCTTCTCTAGATCCTTCTGCATTTCCTGACCATTTCTTTCCCATTAATAAGCCATTACTCACTCTCATAGTGACCTGAACTCGGTTTTGCTCATAAATCCCCCCTTAAAAAAAAAAAAAGAAAAGAAAAACTTTGGCCAATAGCCCCTACCACTTCCCTTTACCTATTATACACCCTATAGCCTCTAGCTTGTTTATTTCCACTCAGTCTGTCGTCTGCTGATGGCATCTCACCTGTACAATCCATCTTGTCCTGTCTTCCCAATATTTGAGCTCTTTCTTCTGAAATTAAGTTGAGCTCTTCTGCATACATAGCCCCCTCCACCTTCCCATTGTAGCCAGCATCCTCTGCCCTAGCCCATGTAAACACATGTATTGCACTCACTGCAGGGTGATCTCTATTGATTCTGTTTGTTCATTAAGATCTATCTTCATGACACCAGACAACAAGCCCAGATAATAAACTCATCACCCTGGCTTTATGAACTTAGCTGGGCTTTTTACTCGCATCCAGATTTACACGGGATAAAGAAAGCTCATTTTAAACAGTGGTCGGGTAAGACTTCTCTGCTTTGCAAGCTGGTTATATATATATAATAGACATGTGACATATGCATGATATATAGATATATCTTAGATATATCTGTATAAAGAGAGAGAGAGTATTACCTATAGGCATTTCTATATAAAATGTATACATAGTTATAGATATACATGAGAGAATATAACCTATAGACATATCTATATAGATATACAGAGAGAGAGAAAGAAGAGTTAGAGCGTAATACGTAGACATATGCAGTATATATCTATATCTATCTATCTATCTATCTATCTATCTATCTATCTATCTATCTATCTATCTATCTATCTATCTATCTATCTATCTATCTATATATATATATATCTATATATAGATAGATAGATAGATAGATAGATAGATAGATAGATAGATAGATATAGATATACTGTAGATATACAGAGAGAGAATAGTGAGATAGTATTCGCTATAGTCATATGCGTGCTATATATATAATATATATATATATATATATATATATATATATATATATATATATATATATATATATATATATATATATATATATATATATATATATATATATATATATATATATATATATATTTATATTGTTTGTATATATTAGTGTAGTTTTTGCCTGTTGTCTTTGTAAAAATTGTTTTTTTTTTAAACTACTTCTCCCAAAGTGACTCTTAGGTAATTAGTGCAATAAATAATTATTGTTGTCACCCTGACTGTATATGATTCTGAGAGTTATGTTTAGTCATTATTTGTACACATGTAAGAAGATGAGATGAATTTACATAGCAGTGACTTTTTTTCCTCTTAGATCTTGTGCACTGGTTTAAATCGACTTGACAAGTGAAATGCTTAGAATGTACCCCGTACTATTTTCCTAAAATCACCGTTCGGAGAAACAGTCAATCAGGTTCACTGGGCTGGCAAAGCCTTAGTAAATCAGCCCCATATATGTGTCAGCTGGACTACTGGAAGTAAATAGGGAGGAGTGTGCGGTAAATGAGAATAGATAGATCATATGCATGAGATTCATATAAGACCTTGATTATCCAGGATGTTCCAGATGTGGGGATGACAATCTAGATATTTGGAGAGATCACAGAAGTACCCAGAGCTGAGAATCTTCTTTGCAGACTGATTACATTATGCAATTAATTTTGCGCAATTCATCTCCCTCCCCATATATCACCCTGAGCTGGAATATTGTATTAGGCAGCCTATAAATCCCTGGCACAGCCACCGTTATTATGAGATAGATTAGTATATAGGGTTTAATAGTAGGATAGCCTTAATACGATTAGAGATGTCTCTTTCAGATTTCCACATATTGATTCAGGGAATTTTAATTCTGAAACTTGTTATATAATAATCTGTATCTTTTACAAGATGAAACATTATCTTGAAACTAAGCTGCAGTGAAGGTCGAGAATTATCTCCTGAGCCAGTTTGATTTCGTTCTGAGAGATCTGCAGAAAAAGGGGGAATAACCTGAGCTCTCTCATTTCAATACAAGATCACAATTTGGAATTAAAAAAGAACTATGTCTTGCTGCAAAGTCAAGTCATGGTGTAATTAGCGCAGATTTTCCTCGCTGATGGGGCTGATTGCTCAGGTCCCCCTTCTAGGAGCAGGTATCCTTCATGAGGCTCATTGAGAAGAAGAAAAGTGATCATAAATTTTCTAATTACAGTTTAACACTGAGACAAAAAGGTGTTAATGGGTTTAATCCCAGTGCCTCCCGGAGTCTCCCTCCTCACACTACAAATGTACACACCGCCCAGAGGGCTGCCCTGTCTTCCCTTTGTTAAGATTTCAATTTGCCTTGCTTTTTCCCCTCTTTGATGTAAAAAATGGTGACCTCCGAGCCTTTGAAGTGCCGTATTAGGAGAAAATGAACCCCCTATTTTGCCTACTGATAGCTTACACTAATTCGAGATTCCTTTTTTTTTTAAAGAGATTTTAAGGTGTGAGACTTGGTGCAAAGAAAATCCCACACAATCCCAATTCTCTTCCCTTTGCTGGCACTAATCTGTATTTGCATACAGCCATCCGTGTCATTTGCATGCACCCTGATAGTCAACTTCAATCTAGGATCCTGGAAGGCTTATCTGCCTAATGACCATTCAATATACTTCAATGTGCTCATTACAACTCATTCATTTGCAGGTATGCTTACTTGTTACTAACTTTTTTTTTCCAAGGATGTGTAAACCTATTATTTTTATTATTTACATCATATGCTTGAGATTCTTATGAGACCTTGATTATCCAGGATGTTTCAGATGTGAGGGGTGGCAATATAGATATTCGGAGAGATCATAAAAGTACCCAGAACTGAGGCTATTCTTTGCAGAATTATGAAATTATATTTGTGCAATTTATTTCCCTCTCTTCAAATAACCATGGTATTAGAGGGAGCCTATAAATTCCTTATTTTTCCAAGGAAGTATACACTTATTATTATTTTTTTATATATTATTATTTAGATCATATGCTTGGGAATCCTTGATCATTTTAATATTGTATTAGGCAGCTGGCAGATATTTTATCTTTTCTAAGGAAGTAAACACGTTGTTGTTGTTATTATTACTATACTATTATTATATTTTATTTTTTGTGTTTTTTCTTTTGGCTACCAGTCCATCAGTTCACATGGCGATCCAAAGACACCGCGTCCCCAGTGAGCTGGACTGGACAGGGACGTTTAACCCTTGCCTGGCTGGGACGCCCGGCGCCGAACGGGTTAATCAGAGATCAGCGCTGAGATAGGAATAGGAAGGGGTGGCGGATGAAAGAGAAAGCGCAGCAGCGAGACTGGAAGATGTGGGCGGAGCCAGTGCTGGGCTTGAAATGTCAATCAGAGGGTGAGTGCCAATGATCTGAAGCAATCTGTTTAGAAGCTGACCTGGGTCCACTCAGATCAATAGCACCAGAGGGAGAGGACACTGCCACCAGGAGCCCTTTCAAGTCCAATCCAAGCCTTGGACTCCGGGTCCCTCTTCTTGCTTGATGTATAGGAGGGTTGAGGAAAAGACCCAAGTCCTAGAAGGGCTCCACGTTGTCTAGTAAGCCCCCCTCTACTTGTGCCCTGCTGCTGCTGCACCATGTCCTTCCCCCAGCTGGGCTACCAGTACATCAGACCTCTGTACCCCTCTGACCGGCAAGGTGTTGGGGGGAACAGGAGCGGAGCGGAACTTTCTCCGGCTGGGACTCTTTCTAATGTTCTGTCTTCTATGTATGGCGCTCCCTATGCTGCGGCGGCGGCGGCTCAGGCTTATGGAGCCTTCCTCCCCTACACCACGGAGCTTCCAATCTTCCCACAGCTGGTAAGGACTCCTCCGATCTCCTCTGCATGTCCGATCTTCCTCTACATGTCCGATCTTCCTCTTCTCATTCTTTCTTCTTTATTTACAAAACTTTAGACTTTAGAGTGAAGAAGGAGTAAACTTCCACCTAGTAGTAGTTTGTGTGGATTCTCGTCTGCTCTACTCTCTGCAGCCATAGACTACTTCCAGAGCTGCCAAATCCTTTTATCTTCCCTGTTAGGGGTGTCTAGGGGATTCCACCCTCAGCTTTTTAAGCATTGCTTACAATCAGCGATTGATTTTATTTCTTAATCAATGCAGAACAAAATAAATATATTTTTTTTAAACTATTATTTATATTAACAGAAAATTACAGAAAACAAGTAGCACAGCACTTTTTATTGAAACAATGATATAGGATAATTGAATGGCATAAGTAGATTTATTCCCTGGGAAGTGAACATTTAAGGCTTGTTTGTTCTGATCGCAGGGGTTAAGCAAAAAGTTTGTTTTCATTGTAAAATTAGCTGTGCTTGGCTGACAGATCAGATACCAAACGTGTGAAAGGAAACAGATGAAGGTATCAAAAAGGGAAAAAAAAACAAAAGCCTAACTTATGGAATCTTACTTATTTCCTCTATTTCTGGCAAGGTGAATGGAAGTGTGAAGTCCTTATTAGGATGATGGTATTGATGCTGATAATAATAATAATATTAATAACAAAATAATAATAACAATAATAACAGTAGGAATAATAATAATAAAGAGAATAATAATAATAATACCAGTCTAATCACATGATTACCTAGATTCTTGTTTATTACATTGTATAAGACTATTCCATCGTGTAAATATATTACATTTTCTTTCTTTTAATCCAGGGATCCCAATATGAGATGAAGGACAGTCCAGGGGTACAACATTCAGCTTTCTCTCACCATCACCCAGCTTTTTACACATATGGACAATACCAGTTTGGAGACCCTTCAAGGCCCAAAAACGCCACAAGAGAGAGCACCAGTACTCTGAAGGCCTGGCTAAATGAACATAGGAAGAACCCCTATCCCACCAAGGGAGAAAAGATTATGTTGGCCATCATCACCAAGATGACGCTCACCCAAGTGTCCACCTGGTTTGCCAATGCCAGGAGGAGGCTTAAAAAGGAGAATAAAATGACCTGGGCTCCCAGGAGCAGGACAGACGAGGAGGGGAACTCCTATGGAAGTGATCATGAAGAGGACAAGCGGGAGGATGAAGAAGAGATCGATTTGGAAAATATCGACACTGAGGATGTGGAAAGTAAAGAAGACTTGGATGACCAGGACACAGACATCCACTCTGACTCTAAAACAGACGCTAGGAGTGACTCTGAGGGCTCAGATGGCTTTGAGGACTTGAATGCCTCCGAGGAAAGGTTCCTCAAGTCCGTGGTTGGGGACAGTAGGGTTCAGGATAAATGTGAACTATCTGAAGATGCCAAACCTCATCAGCCCCAGTGCGAGCAGCTCAAATTGGACAGTATTTCCCCCAATCCTTCCCAGGAAAATAGCCTTCCAGTTGCCCAAAAGCCCAAAATTTGGTCCCTGGCAGAAACAGCCACTGCTCCGGATAACCCTCGCAAGTCACCCCAGGGTAGCAGTGCTCCTGCAAACAGTCAGAATGTGTTAGCACAACCCAGACTCATCACCTGTCCAGGAAGCAGGTTCCAGAGCTGGACAGGGAGGACATTTTCTGCCCAGCAGTTCTCTTTACTGAACTCTGCTCACTTTCTGCAAGGACTGGGGGTCACCCACACGACAGGCAATGCCAGCTTCAACACGCATGGGGAACATGCTCACAGCAGAGACCAAGTAACAGGTGATTTTACCTTTCACTTAGGAGGGGACCTATGTCCACCTTACCCAGGTTCTACTTCCAACACCCAGCCAGCTTCGGGGGGATTAAAGAAAAAACATGTCATTACTAGCTAAACCTGGTTGGGGATTGGAAGGGAACACAGATTAGAGTGCATTGTATCCTAATCAACAGCAGAGTATCACTGAGGGACTAGATCTACACAGCATTCTAAATAATTCTACTGCTTTGGTAGCTGGAGATGCAAAAGTATAGAGGAAAACTTACGCCTAGGCGTCGATTCATAGATGTAAATGAATGCATATGCCTATTGTTTGTGTATTTTACATTCATATTCTTCTGTTATCATCACTCATTTATTTGGGGAGTGTAGATATCAATTATATTAAGTGCAAAATTGAGGAGTGTGGTCAATAATTACATCGAGTGCAATATACATAAATTGTGTGATTGAGATATATATATAGGGTAATGATCATAAACTAATAATCATGTAATAATAATTATATATATATATATATATATATATATATATATATATATGAAATTAATATAAGCAACATATAGGTGAGTGATGGATATATATATATATATATATATATATATATATATATATATACATACACATGTGTAATATGTATGCATATATAAATGTAATATATACATAATATAAGACATATATGTGATAATTGATATATATATATATATATATATATATATATATATATATATCAATTATCACATATATGTCTTATATATGTCATATATTTATTTATATATATATATATATATATATATATATATATATATATATATATATATATATATATATATATATATATATATATATTATAATATAAGCAAGCAACATATAGGTATGTGATAGATAGATATATACACACACACACATATATGTGTGTGTAATATATTAATGATATAAGATATATATGATATATGTGTGTGTGTTACAGTAAATATATTTTCCTTAAATAATTGGTCGGTTTTGTATAGATTATTAGCATTAGCATTATTCAAGACAATCAGTTAAATTAAGGGTCTGGAACTTTTCTTATTTTACAGATCTTGAAAACAATAGTATTAATACTAGTAATAGCACTTCTCTACCCCAGATAATGTTTGCTCATTTGTCTCATAATTAAAGACAGATATCCTCCATGGTTTTAATAGACCGCAATGCTCTTTGTCGGTTGATAACCCTCAAAAGTAAACTGACCTAGAAAGGCTGATATCAGTCCACAACTTTTCAGTGGTTAAAAAGTTCCCAACATAGCTTTTTTTCTCCTTCAGTAAAGTGATGCCTTGTTGCAATTGTTACATTTGTATTTCTTTTCCTTTCTTGCAGACCGGTCAAGCTCGCTGGAGGTAGAAAAAAAAATTCTAAACACAGCTTTTCAACCAGTTCAAAGAAGGTAAGAATAATCTATATGTTTTAGGGATATTGCTTATAGACCTATAGGGGAGTTTAATGCAAAAAATGCTGTATTTTCAGTTATTTTAATTGTGTTTGTTCTGTGGTTCCCTTTTTTACAGCAAACCATCATTGCTCTTAATGGGCCTATGAATCATGAGCGCTTCACAATTATATTTAATTTTATGTCTGTCATTATGACCACATAATTGTATACCAGAGCTGCTGAGAACACTTATTAGAATTGGCAGAAGTTACTCTGTTTAAACTGGATATTTTTTCAAGAAAACGACTTTTCATGAGGCTTGTAAACCATGTCAGTGCAGGCTAATTATTAAGGTAGTTGAAGCGAGCATAAAACAAACAGAGACATTCAAGTTCAAAAATAATCCCTGTTTGATCGTTCACTAATAAACTGAACACTGGTGTATTCTAGAACCAATAAAGAAAATATGTAATGTGTATATATATATATATATATATATATATATATATATATATATATATATATATATATATACAATAATAAATAATGAATTGACACGTCTGGTAAAGTTTTTTCATGTACTAAAATATTTAATATTTTATTTTCAGGTCACAAAACCAACTCGACGCTGCTATGATTCTCTCTGCACTGTCTTCCTCATAACATTTGTTTTTTTATTTGTTATAATTTTTATTTTTATTTTATTATTATTTTTTTTACATGTTGTAATGACTGTAAAATCCCTTCTCGGAGTAGTTACATATTGTAAGCATGTTTGTGTAAAAACTGCGGAAAAAACTTTCTATACGCTCATCCATTAGTTGAGTTTGTATGGTTTGTCTTGTGATTTTTAAGCGTCATTATTTTTTTTCCCCTTTGTATATATAGTAAAATGTACATATGTCTTAAAAAATCAAATTGTACAAGAAAGTATATATTTTTGGTTAATAAATGAACTGTTGGGAATTTAACTAAATCCGACACGGTCTCTTTTTCTTTTTTCTTTTTTTTTTTTTTTTGTATTGTCATGGAAAAAAATAGTTTAGTTCTTATTATAGTCAAGGCTTGGCCCGGGTCGTTGGGGAATCACCGAATTTTGCTAAGGGCACAAAAGCTTCTAAAATGTCTTAAAAATAAACTTGAGAAGCTGCGATTGAAGTCACCTAGTAATTAAATGACAGTGCAGCAGTGCTGATGGCGTGTAGCATTTTAAGGAGGAACACAAGTAAAAAAAAAAAAAGTTTCTTTTTAAACGATCGTACTCATCATCAGAACCACTGCACTAATTGATTGCAAATGTTATTATTGTGTTTTCTTCAAGAAAGGTCTATTTGAAGGTCTTTACTGTGAACGGATTTGTTCAAGATGCCACTGATAACATAATGGGGTTAGACAGAGTGGTGTGCACTGAAATGTGGTGCCAGAGCGCCCTCTATGGGCTGATCTCGTTTCTCTAGGATTTCAACATGAGCATTCAAGAAATCCGAAAACTGTTCAGACCTTGCGCCTAAATAGCAATAATAATATCTAAAGGAGATAAAGATACCAAACTTACAGCAGGGAAAGTGTGTATTTGGGGTATTATTATTATTAATATTATACAGGGTTGATATAGCACCAACAGTTTACGCAGCGCTTTACATTATATAAAAGGGAGACAATACAGTTATAATACAATAAAATACAAGAGCATTAAGAGGGCCCTGCTCAGAAGAGCTTATAATCTAAAAGGATATATATATCTAGATATATATATATATATCTATATAAAGATAGAAATATATATATATTATTTAATGCATGTCCTTGCTTGCGTTAAAAAAATAGAGCCACGATCGGGTAAATGAATAATAGTCATATGGGATAGATCGTGTTGTCGGTTGCCTATAAGCAGTGGGGTTCATTGAGGGTTTACGCTTTATATATCATGTCCTGGATTCTTACCTTTTAATGCTGACATTGCATTACTAAAAAGACTTTAGTAGTGGTGTTCTGGTAATTTGCAAACTTGAATTTTGACGGGCAATATATATACGTATGTTGTTTTGTATGTGTGTATATATTTATATATATATATATATATATATATATATATATATATATATATATATATATATATATATATATATATATATATATACAAAACAACTTACGTTATTTGTTGTATATGTTTATATATGGATGTATATATAAAATAGCCGTACATAACAACATAGGTTACTTGCTTTGACACACCTTTAGCTAATTCCCCTTATTATTATTAAACGTGTGCAAACTAATTAGTATTTCACATTGATGGAATGTCTATTCTAACAGCAAGTTCCTAACAGGGATTTCTTTCAAGTCATAATTTAAGTAATAATTTGCAGGTTTGGGATTCTATAAAAACTCTTTGTAAATAATAAAAATACATCTCTAGTTGGCGTTATATACATGATCATACTCAGTTCTTCCAACAGTATCTGAGAGATGAGCGCTGTCATTATCAATTTGCTAATGCATTATAATTGTTTTTTTCCCCCTCCCCATGGAGGACTTCACATTCCTACCAGCTCTAGGTATATACATCGGAGCAGCATTATGACAGCAATACATGTGCTGCTGATCCTTGTTTATTATATATCATCGGAAATTGTGTTTTTGCAGTTGGAGGTGATTCCACACACCTTGACATTTCTAGGGTCCCTCTGACATCACAGGCTGGCCTGATTTTTGCATTGTGTAACAGATTTTTATTAACATGATTACAGGCCACCCCAAAATGTGCACAAATGTAATTCTGGAGATGTGAGTTTTATGTTGTGCTGTTTTACTCGGATCTATAGTATAGTCATAGATCGTTAAACAATTTTGTTTAAGCATTTTGCAGTCACACAGTTTACAGCTGTCAGCTCCAAATATCAATGGACACTGACAAGGTGTATGTATAGGAGACATGTAGGATGATGTTAGTTTATTCGCCTTACCACTCTTGTTTTGAGATGATTAATAATATAGATGCGATCTATTATAAACCTATGGCAGTACACAGTGTACAGTGTGGTTATATTTGTTCCTGTACATAGGCAGAGTTATTTACTTCTAATTGTGTACATTGCCATCAGGCCAAGCAACTACATAGACATGAGCAATCCTGACACCTGAGTACATACAGATGAAAAGATTTTATATATATATATATATATATATATATATATATATATATATATATATATATATATATATAGATAGATAGATAGATAGATAGATAGATAGATATCTATATATATATAGATAGATATATATATATACATCACATCATTTTAATTTTATTTCCCAGGGATATTCTAAAAGACAAGGGTATCCCTATCCAAATGTTTTACATCATGCTGTAAGAATTATTAATAACTGCTTCACATATTATAATATGTAAATAGTATGCGGTAGCTTAGATTTATGTATATATGAAGCTGTTATATTTTCTAAGGTATGATAATTACAAGTATAATGCCTATGATGCTCTAATAATTAAATCCTTAAACCAAACCTAAAAAGAATACAGAGGAAGATAGGTATACCCCCACATATATACATTGATATATGTAGGTGCTACTGCACATTATTTACATGTTATAATATTTGAAACTCTCATTAAAAATTGAACCATATACAACCTTAGTAAATCTGTAATTGTAGAGTATTTGGCAATTATCTAGAAGTTATTTATGCCTAAATTTATAACACTTAATTGGATTTTAGGATCACCTCATGCCTGCATCTTTCTTTGTTTCGTTGTTTATGTATAATAGAAATTGGTAATGTCCATTGTGAAAATATAAAAATATTATGGGCCGCTTTGGATTTCTTGATCCTGTATCACATACCGTGATGCTGGTGGCTCTTGTCTCCATATAGTTTTATAATTTCTCAGATGCACATTCTTATATACATAAAAAGATTTATCATCTAAGATGTATTTATGATCATGATGACCTCTACCTAAAATGATGTATGTAGACTGCTATAACAATACAGATTAGTTGCATATATAGTAAAACCCTGGTGGACTTTTTTTTAGGCCCACACAGTAACTTTGTCACTAGTTGAGATGAGTTTTTTTTTTTTTTTTTTTTAGTAATGTGACTGCCATTTTAAAATCTCATTGGACTCAACTGAAAAATGTCACTTTTTTGAAACTATTCTTATCATAGTATTGAGCCTATGGTATCCAAACAGATCTTTGCACAACTTTAGCAGCTAACTGTGCCTTTATTGGGTACGTAGCTTGGGTAGGTTGCAGTATTTTCAGAAATTTACGTTCATAGTCTCTGTTGTGGTTGAGATTAGAATTATAACTAGAAAAGAATAAACTAACATTTATCATGCCACTATATTCGAGAGCCCAGTCAACAGGCTGCAAAACTAGAGAATTGATGATGTTTCTATACATTTAATTGACTGATTATATTGATGAGCAGCTATTTAATAACTTCAAAAAATTAGCCTCCAGCAGCTGCATGTTTTACATGTTATGTTTTATGTTGTCAAATACAAAATAGAATGTTAATCTTGTTGTATCAGCTTCCAGTGTATGACAGTCATCTGTAAATATGAGGATGAAATACCTTATAAGTTTGACTGGCACCACAAGTGAATTGTGTCACTGATATCAACATGCTGTTATTGTGAACTACTGAATAATTAGTACTACAAATGAATGCACTTCCTAATTGCCACTAATACTTTTTGGTTTTTGTAATGGTTCACACAGTCCTAGGAAAATCACTAGAATGGTGTATAAAAAAATATGTTTTTCACATTAGCAACAGCATTTAAACATGACATAGTCAGGGTATTTATCTTAAAGACTGAACAAGGGGTACAGAGGCCCCAGGTTACCTGTACTTAATATTATATATTAATACAGATAATTGCACATCTTTGCAATTTGAAATGCAGCAATACAACTGATATAATCTCCCAAACAAATAAGCTTTATTTAGAACTAGTTTTCTGTTCCTGCAGGACATTGATCAAAAAGTAATGATTTCTAGTAAAATATGGAAATCTTCTAGTCTGCTTCATAAGCAACCCATCACAGATGGTTACCAGTTCACTAATACACCAAACAAATTGAACATTCGCCTAGTGGAGCAAATAATGAGCCGCACTTTGCTGAATCAACGGTGGAGCTTATTTCTGACATAGTTTCACTTACAGCATTCACCTGGTGGTCACTGGATCCAAAACATACTAATAAAGAGTTAAAACTTCTACGTATTTTAAATTGAGGGTTTACTCCAAGAAATAAACCGTAGTCCTCCAATAAACTTAGGTAAAACAAATATAAGGGCAATTTAAAGGCAGTACATATTTTTAATAAGGACATGTTTAGTGGAATGTCACAATGGAAAATGGCAGCTGGCAAAGAATACAATGGTTTGCCTGAACTGGAATTCACAGGGAGTTTAGCCAGGCAAAGTAATTCACTGTAGACTAGTAAAGGGCAGCTGTGGACCCCTTAGCAGTTTATGTGTGGTTGCCATTGATGGGTAGCCCACACAAGTTCCTTGGTTAGTAAATATGATCTTCCATTCAGCTATAACAGGGGCAGATTAAAGTTGTAATATTCACTTGTTACTTTCTTATGAGTCATGCCAAGAACAAGAAGCTCCCACCCCAGAGTCTTGAAAGGCCCTGGGATTTTTCTTTGCCTAAGGAATAGATTTTAACATTCTTTGTGCAGCACTTGTTGACAAAGCCCTCCCCTTGAACCAAGATCAGTATAACAATTCTTTTGGATTGTAGAAGCTTCCATTGTAAATTCTGCTCACACCAGTGGTTCCATTCCTTTTTCAAGTTTTGTACCACAATGATTTTTTTTTTAAACCATTGTCATGTTTTAATTCGGGGGGGGGGGGGGGGGGGCTGCTGCTTTATTGAGATTGGAGCTGCTGGACAGTACTGTTCAGATGGTAAGTATATTTTTATATGTGCGCTATATAAATGGATAAAAGTATAAATAAGTATATATGATTCTGGACACTGCACATGTAATGTATATACCAGCAAATGTGTGTCAGTTCTTCAGTGTGTTAATTGAGGGTGAATAGTCTTTAGCCTCTGAGTGATTCACTGCTATGTGTTACTGCTAAATCAAAAAATGTTTTAGCTGGACATGTCAAGTGTGCCATTTCGCTAGAAATGATAACGGGAGAAGACAGTGAGTAAGCTAATCATGGATCTGGGGGGCATAGAAGGCAGAAAGAGAGCTTATCACAGATCACTAGTAAAATAGGCAGAATAGGATATGATCATGAATAGTGAAGGATTGAGGGATGAAAGAGAACGCATGATGGGAAATAGTTGTGGGCAAGAGAGGAATAGAGGAAGTAGAGTGGAAGTTGATCATGACAGGTGATGGAGGGTAGATAACAGCTGACCATGGAACATTGAGAGGAGCTGAAGGAGCTAAGAAAACAGAGCAGTAACTGGCCAGGAAGAAAATGAGGCAGAGCATTAGCTGAATAAATACTACAGAGAGTGAAAGAAAGAAAAGGCAGAAAGAAAGATGATCAAGGATAGGAAAAACAGGGAGAAAGAGAGTGTGGGCAGATGAAAGAACACAGAAAGTGAACAAAAATTAATTATCATGGATCACAGAGATCCAGAGAGGAGACAGAGTAGGATTCGATCTTTGTCAGAGGGTTGAGGAGGCCAAGTATAATCCAATTATGGACCATTGGGGGAATGGGTAAAATAAGAAAGATGTGAAGAAGATTATGAAAAGGGGAAGGTGCAGCAGGAGCTGAATGTGAACAAGGGAGAGTGTTGACTGGTCAAAAGAGTGTTGCTGAGGGGTGGAGGAGGGAGGTAAGAAACAGATGATTGTGTTGGAGGGTGCATAGAAAAGAATCAGAGAAGGAACCAATTGAAGTCTGGGGGAGAGGTTATACATGAATTGTCAGTTTTCCTTCCTGGGGACGTGGACTGCAGTTTACACTATTTGTCTTGATTGATAAAGTTGTTTTGCACCAGTACTTTCAATTTCTGTGAAGCATGTGATTTTGCCCTACCTCCTATGATTCAGGGGAAAGATAGAAGATGCCCGATGCCCTGATCCCCTCCCCATGACTTTTTCATTGAGATCAACAGGGCAACCATTGGTCCCTCCACACACACCAAGGTGCTGGGTGTAGTCTTAGACTCTGACCTCTTCTTCAGCCCCCACATCCATTCACTGGCTACATCTTGCCGCCTTAACTCCTGCAACATTTCCAGAATTTGTCCCTTTCTCACTAACAACACTACAAAACAACTTGTTTACTCCTTGGTTATTTCCCCCCTTGACTACTGCAACTTTCTCTGGCCTACTTTTACAGGGGTTATCCCTCATTCAGTCTAACATGAATGCTGCTGCTAGACTAATAAACCCTAATAACCGATCTGTGACTGCTGCTCCTCTCTGCCAATCCCTTCATTGGCATCCCCTACCCCATTGTAGAAAATTAAAAATACTAACCACAACATACAAGGTTATGCACAACGTCTCCACAGCTGCATCACCAACCTAATCTGCAGATATCACAGAAATTGTCCTCTCTTCTCCTCCCAAGACCTCCTGCTCTCTAGCTCACTTGTTACCTCCTCACATGCTCGCCTCCAGGACTTCTCCAGATCCTCTCTCTGCCTTAGTATGTCTGGTCAACCCCCACTCTGTCTGCTTTTAGGTGATCCCTGGGAACTCACTTATTCAGAGAAGCCTACCCCACCTCCACCTGAGAACTGTACCCGAGCCACCTCCATCAGATCATCCTCCGCAGCTATTACCTTTTGTACCAGCTCCCCCTCCTTTTAGATTGTGAGCTCAATGAGCAGGGCCCTCCTAGTCCTACTGTATTGTAATCATACTGTCCCCCTCTACATTGTAAAGCTCTGCATAAACTGTTGGCACTATATAAATCTGTATAATAATAATAATTGCTAAACCTCCTTCCTAAAATTCTATTTGCCTAGCTGAGCCTGGCGTCAATGCTTTCTGAGTCGCTGGCCTGGAACAAGCATGTATTGTGAAGTCAGAACGTCTGATTTGCATATTTGTTCCTGAAATTTCTGAACCCATCAGCAGGATAGCCAGGCAACTTTTAAAAAGAAACCATAAATGTCAGCCTTCATATTTCTTTTAGGACAGGTTTGCTTTAAATTGCTTAATTAAAATGAAATATGTAATGCTAATGTATAATCATTTTACTATTTTTAAAGACAAATTTGTAAGGCTAAATATTACAATAATGGGATATCCAACATTGAGGGTTCATTAACTTTGCCCCTGTTTTCATGCATCTTGCTGCATTTCACTAGATTGCAATGTGTAATGAGAAAATGTGTGCCATATTTCACAAGCATTTGAGCTGCATATGAATTAATTTTAATTTAATTTCTCCATTACCAGTCACCAATAGACACTGGTAATAATCTAAATCTCTACTATTGAAATGTTATTACAGAGCTGCCTTCATTCTTAGGGATTACTTGCTATTTTTTTATTAGTTACTTGTATTCTCTCTGTCAGGGCAGCAGTGCTGGGCTGGGTGTCATCCTGTAAGAGTGTCCTGTGTCTGAGCTCATTGATAATATTAGACATTCAGATTTATAAAAAAAAGGTGTTGTCATACAGGAGAAAATTAATGGCTTTGTTAACAACAGTTATATTCTCCTCCAGCAACAGAGTATGTGTCAGTTGTCCATCCTGAGCTCATCCAGGAAAAAGCATAGTCTCCAAGGGGCCTTACAACATAACAATAAGCTGACAATTCTGCTCTGACAGGAAGAGAATACCAGCAAGTTCCAGCACATACATACAGTACATAGCACTACAAATAGAAAAACAGGACTTTTTATTGCTACAAGTTCCCATTCCTAATTGGGTTTTAAGCCCCTAAGGGGTTACCCCCTTCATGACCAGGCCATTTTTTGCGATGCGGCACTGCACTATTTTAACTGACAACTGTGCTGATGTGCAACACTGTACCCAAATAAGATTTATGTCCCTTTGTCCACACAAATAGAGCTTTCTTTTGGTGGTATTTGATCACCTCTGTGGTTTTTATTTTTTACTCTATAAACATAAAAAGACCGACAATTTTGAAAAAAAAATATATATATTTTTTACTTTCTGCTATAAAACATACCCAATAAAAAAAATGTAAAAAATCTAATTTCTTATCAATTTAGGCCAATATGTATTCTGCTACATATTTTTGGTAAAAAAATCCCAATAAGCATATATTGATTGGTTTGTGCAAAAGTTATACAAACTACAAACTATGGGATATTTTTGTGGAATTTTTATTTATTTTTATTTTTTTCTAGTAATGGCGGTGATCAGCGAATTTTAGCGGGACTGCGACATTGCAGCAGACACCTAACTGACATGTTTGACACTTTTTTAGGGACCAGTGACAAACACAAAAAAAACACAAAAAAAATGCACTCTGACACTGGCAGGGAAGGGATTAACATCAGAGGCGATCAAAGGGTTAAGTGTGCTCCTATGGGGTGCTTTCTAACTGTGTGGAGGGGTGGCTTAATTGTGTGAAGACAGAGATCCGTGTTCCTGATTAGCAGGAACCCAAGATCTCCATCTTCCTCTCTGACAGAACGGCGGTATGCCTTGTTTACATAGGCAGACCGCCATTCTGCCTCTCCTGTCAATGATCGATGGGTTCCTGCAGACATCAAGTCCTCTGACCCGCTGATTGGCTTCCACTGTGTCCAATCACAGTGGGAACGGGTTGCCGGCGGTGCGCACACACGTGCGCCACAGACCCTGTGCACGAAATCACGTACAGGTACGTAATTTCACCCAGGAGGGCCGACCTGCCACAGTATATCTACTTGGGGCAGGCCTTAGTTGTTTAACGTGATTGTAAAATACATGGCAATTTACACTGTATTTACCAAGTTTTAAAGCCTTTGACATTTTTAAAGTTTATGACAAGGGGAAGGACAGAACAAAAATTACTTAAAAAGGGTCTAACACGCAAAGGAAAAGCATGTAACAATTTAAAATGCATTTAAATGTATATGTGTTTTTTTTCTGTGCAAATGCATACCATGTGTTTTTGAATGGGCCATGAAATTACAACTATAACTGTATTCATCTCTAAAATCCTTGCTTGCATTGGCCGCTACCTTTGCTGCACCTCTGAAAAGCATTATGTGGTGGACCGCTTTTCAGAGGGCATTTTACAGGAGGTGGGTAGGCGGGTTGTTGTCTTCTTACCCCCTGTTTTAACCTTCAAAATACCAACCCACTATGCCAAAACTGTGGTTGAAGATGGATACATGAATGCATTTGTGGGACAACCCCATTCCGTTGTATCACTATGTGACAGGGAGGTTTAATGTATCCTTCACGACCATGGAATGTATATAGCTGCCTATTTGATTTACTGTAGGTGGGTGGTTGAGGGATGGTAAAACTGCAGCTCAACCACCTGCTTTTACTGCTCCCTGGCCATCCATGTAAACAAGCTCTCATGACCATAGGGATCTTGAGTCACTGTTTGCAGTTTTCCTAAGAAATCTTTTTGTGAATCTCACCTTATGATTCATTCAACTGCAGCACTTCTTGTTTCAGGCTTACAACACTAATCCACTGCCTTAGATTGGGCATCAACTTTGTCAGCCTGCCATGTGCACTCAGTTGGCTGTTGAGCTGCCTACCAGGTTTTCGGGAGGCAAGCGCAAACCTGATAACCAGTCCAGTGGACAACTGAAGGAGTGTGCACTGTAGTCTGACAATGCTGCTGATAATTACAAGGCAGTGGCTTAGTGTTGTCAGTCTGGAACAGGAAGAGCTATTACAGGCAGGATCTCCAGGTAAGAAACTTTGCAACATATTCACAAATAAATAAATATATATAGATATATCTATATATAGATATATATATGCACAGGGCTTTTTTTCAGCGGGAACGTAGGGGAACGCAGTTCCGGCATCTCCAGCACTGAATGTATGCAATGGCAAGGGGTGATAGGGTGTGCTGGAGGGTCTATTGATGCTGGCTGCTGGGAGATCTATTGTTGCTGGTAGGGTCTTTTGTTGCTGGGGTTGATCTACTGTTGCTTGGGGGTATATTGTTGTGGGGGTTCTATTGTTGCTGGCTGCAGGGGATCCATTTTACTGCCTTTTTTGTTATCATTAACAAATTCCATATACATACCTTAACACCACAAAATTATACTTGGTTCTGTATTCTGTAAAAGGGGCAGTATTGGGCAGTAGGTAGGGGGGGTGGAACCAAGGAACAGTGCTCAGAGGTGGGGTGACTTAAAAGGGGTGACTTAAAAAGGGGAAGTACCTGCACCTTTTCACTGAGAAAAAAGCCCTGTAATATATATATGTATATATATTTAACAAAACAGCTTCTGTTTTAATCTTTCCAGTGGTAAAGCAGCATAGATTGCAATGAATGGAGCCCAAAGTATTGAGGACCAAATTATCCTTTGTAGAATGTTTGAAAGACATTCGTACTTTGCCCTTTTATTTCTGCAAAAAGTATAAATTCAGGGGACAACAAAATAACTTTGAAGCAGACATTTTCTCTGTGCCATCTGTAAACTATTTGTCCACACTTCTCTATCTTGGGATGGGAAGGGGAGTCGCTTGACCCACATATACTATTTTCTCTGTTGTCTAGAAGCCAAGAAGGAGAACTATCTCTGTCCTAAAATAGTTGCATGAGGATTTGAAATTCTGCCAATCCAAATAATTCATTTTTTCTGAACACATAAGGTGCACTCACACTAGTACTTTCAATTGGTCCTGGGTGCAGTTCACTCCGGGCAGTTCATTTGTGCAGTGTGAGTGCTCTGAACCATGCCCAGGATTGGTTAAGGGTACTGTGCTGAGATCACTTGGAAGAGCATGTAAAATCTGGTGCCGCTCTGCACAGAAACCAATCAGCTTCCAGGTTTTATTGTCAAAGCTTAACTGAACAAACTGAAGTTAGAAGCTGATTGGTTACTATGCACAACTGCACCCATTTTTGTAAATCTTCCCCAGTGTGAGTGCACCCTTAAAATTCCAAAGGAGAAACTACACATACAACTCTCACTAACCAGTATCCACACATGCACACTCCAGCATATATATGTAGCACCCTCTAGTTAGGTAGGTGCTAGAGTGAGGATTTTCTAGCAGAGTAGGTAAATTTAGGCAGGCCTAGCAAGGCAAGTTTGTTTTCATTCTGGGCTGAGAGTGGCTCAGATTAGCAGCTGGTGACTAACAGGCAGAATCACTGAGACCTCCCACTTCTTTCTAGAGCTTGTGAGAAAGATCTGGAAAGAGAGGAGGAGAGGTGGGGCTGCCTGGGGTGTTTTAGGGAGCCCGACCAATCCCCAACCTGGATTGGCAGGGGGACAAGCCTCCGTAAAGACCTGGGGTCAGCTCAGCTGGGGAGGAGTTGTCAGGTGGAAGAGCTGGAGTGAGAGAGTGTGGAGCCTGTCGGGGCCCACGGGGAGCTCCCCAGTCTGGGGGGGTTGACCCTGGGCTGGGGCTCGGGTGCATCCAGGAGGAGTGACGAGATCCTGAGAAAGAAATGCACATGAGACCTCAAGGAGAGGACAGCAGGAGAGAACACTTCTAAGAGTCTCCAGGGAGGAAAACTGGTCGCAGCCAAGAGGGCTGGTGAGTGAACACAGTCGGGAGGACTGGGGAGGCATGCCTGAAAGAACTGTGAGATTGCAGTTTGAGATGGGTGCAGAAACAGAAAAGAGGACTGTGGGAAGGGCAGTGGAAAGAGATCTTTGCAGCCATGCTGGCTGGCAGGGCCTAAAGAGCATTATCTGGGAGTGGTAGTTGAATAGAGGACAGTTAGCATCTGAACGATTTCTACACCACAGGGGCCTGAGGTCCCTACCTGCAAAAGGCAGTTCATTGAGGTCTAGCTGAAGTAGTGTCATGCCTACCTATGTGATGCTAGCTAGTCTGGAGAAGTAACAGTCTGCAGCAAGGGAAGTGCTGGTGAAGTAACATTCTGCAGCAAGTGAAGTGCTGGAGGAGAAATGGTGTGCAGCAAGTGTTTGTGCTGGAGAGAAGATTGAGTGTATATACTGGAGCATATATAGAAGCTAGTTTGCACTGAATATTCCTGGGCATCCCATAATTTCCAATTTCCCATCCAAGTTTAATCCACTCGAATAAAAAACAAAAACACAAAGCTATGGACTGTTCTATGTCTCTGAGTGACTGAGAGATGGATGTCTGGCTGGGCAGGGTGACAGGTGAACCACTACATTCAGCAACCCCTATGAGGGCATGGCTACACATAAGTGCCTCTGTATTACTGTCAGGGCTGGACCCAGCCCTTCCTTCTCTGAGCTGGCCACTCAGCTGTCGGCTAATTGCCAGTTCCTATCTCTCCACATTGACTCACCTGTTGATGATATCCTGCTCGTCAGTCCTGCCTACTTAAACCGTCCAGCCCAGATGATCTCTGCCTTGGTCAACATCACAGAGACTCTCTCCTGCTTTCCTGTTAAAGACTTGCTTGGCTGACATTCCTTCTGGCTCCAGATCCTCTTTGCTGTTTCACTACGCTGTTCCCTGGCTTCCTGACGTTCTGGCTTGTTTGACTATCCATTCCGGTTCCCGAACTATGGCTATGTTTTGATTATGTTTGTTCTATTTACTTTTATTATTAAACAAGTGTAATTTAACTGTACTTCTGTCTTGGTCTGATTCATGGTTTCTGACAGTAGGCGAAAGCCATGAATTCAGAAGATGCAGTCAATCCACTTTTTGTTAATATTTTTTCCAGATTGGATGAGCAGGATCACCGCATGGATCAGTTTGCCATGGCGTTACAAACGCTCCTGAGTCACACAGCTCACCTGGAATCTCCCACTGTGGTTACTCCGGTACAACCTGTGTTGCAGGCCGCCCCTGCTGCTGCTCCAGTCTCTGTGCAGGCACCCACCTCGAGTATTACCTCTATAAGAGGTATGTCTGGTTCCGCTCAGCTTCCCCAGCAATTTGGCGGCGATCCAGTCCAATGCAGGGGGTTTCTCAACCAGGTTGAGATATACTTTGAGATGCTGCCCCAGGCGTTTCCCAAGGACAGAAGCAAAGTCGGTTTGGTGATATCTTTGCTTTCTGAGAGAGCCTTTGCCTGGGCAAACCCACTATGGGAGACACAAAAACCTGTTGTCTTGAGTTACCCTGAGTTTGTGGCTTCTTATAAAAGGGTATTGTACATAAGGCTGCCAAGTGCTTTATGTACATCAGAGTACGAGAACTGTTGCCGATTATGCCATTGAATTCCGTACTCTGGCAGCAGGGGTTGCTTGGAACATTGAGGCCCTCGTGGCTGCTTTTTCTCATGGTCTCTCAGATACCATCAAGGATGAGATAGCAGCCCGAGATATACCCACTGAGCTTGAAAAGTTGATCATGTTTGCCATCCTCATTGACTCCAGACTCAGAGAAAGACTCTCTTTTAAGGAGCGCTTGTGGAAGCCTCCTGTACATTTGTCTCCGAGCTTTGCAGTCCCACCCTTGCCTCCCTCACCTCCCATGCCTTCTGGTACCGAGTAAGTCAGTGAAGATGAACCCATGCACCTGGGCTTCATGCGTCTCTCTGCGGATAAGAGAAACCTTAGGAGGAGGGAGAGATTGTGCCTTTATTGTGGCCAGGCAGGTCACTTTTTGAAGTCTTGTCCTACCCGTCTAGATAACACCCGAACCTTGAGGTCCTGTCACAGACAAACCTTAGGTGGCGTTGTTTCGTCCCCAGTTATCCAGAAGGATAAGCCCCTGGTTTCGGTTACCCTTTCTATGGCTAAGTCGTCCATTGAGATACAGGCTCTAATCGACTCTGGGGCTGCAGGCCTGTTCATTGATGCTGCCTTTGTATCGAAGTACTCAATTCAGTTGCAGCTGCGTGACATATCACTTGCCATTGAGGCTCTTGATGGGAGACCTTTACAGCCTGCCCATGTGACTCATGAGACTGTTCCATTGTCGATGGCCGTAGGGGCTCTTCACCATGAGATAATCCAATTCCAAGTTATTACCTCACCTAAGTTTCTGCTGGTTATTGGTTATCCTTGGGTACAGAGGCACAACCCCTCTTTTGATTGGCTCCGTGCTGAAGTTCTCTCCTGGTTGCCACAATGCAGTAAGACATTCTTCCAGAAGGTAGCCAAGGTCCTGTGCACCTCTTCATTCTCCTCCCTGCCAGAGGAGCACCGTGATTTTAGCGATGTCTGCAAGGTCAAGCCAATAGTTTGCCTCCACATTGGTCGTATGATTGTGCACTTGATCTTCAACCTGGTGCCATACCCCCTCGTGGCCAGGTTTACCCTTTGTCGGTCTTGGAGGATAAGGCCATGCAGGAGTATGTTGCAGACGCACTTTCTCGAGGTTTCATCTGCAAATCCTCGTCTCCTGCTGGTGCTGGTTTCTTCTTTGTGAAGAAGAAGAGTGGTGAACTGAGACCTTGTATTGATTGTAGGGGTCTCAATCATTTCACTATTAAGAATGCCTATCCAATTTCGTTGATTACGGAGTTATTTGACCGCCTCAAGGGAGCAACGGTTTTCACAAAGCTTGATTTGAGAGGGCCATACAATCTCGTGAGGATTAAGGAGGGCAATATGTAGAAAACTGCGTTTAATAGCAGAACAGGCCATTATGAGTACCTTGTAATGCCTTTTGGCCTTTGTAACGCCCTGGCAGTTTTCCAATTGATTTATTAACAATGTCCTCCGAGATTTGTTGCAGTTATGTGTGGTGGTTTATCTCTTATAGCCTCATATTTTCCAAGTCCCTAGAAAGCCACCACACAGATGTCTGTTGTGTGCTTCAGAAACTTAGAGAGAACAATCTCTATCGTAAATTGGAGAAGTGCAAATTCCATTGTGAACAGGTTAAATTCCTGAGTTATGTCATTTCCACGGCTGGTTTTTCGATTGGCCCAGAGAAACTTTCAGCAGTCCTACAGTGACCCCGACCCGTGGGTTTACGTCCTCTGCAGCGTTTTCTTGGCTTTGCCAACTATTATCGGAAGTTTATTCGTAACTTCTCGTCTCTGGTCAAGCCCCTGACTGATATGACCAGAAAGGACGGTAACCCACAGAGTTGGTCTCCAGAGTCCATTAAGGCCTTTGAGAGTCTTAGGGCTGCCTTGGTTTCTGCTCCTGTGTTGGCACATCCTGATCCTACGTTACACTTTATCCTTGAGGTTGATGCTTAGGAGACTGGAGTTGGCGCCCTTCTGTCTCAACGTCCTACCTCTGGGAGCGCTGTGCATTCTTGTGGCTACTTCTCCAAGAAATTGTCACCTGCGGAGTGCAATTACGAGATTGGTGACAGAAAGCTGTTAGCTATCATTTTAGCCCTGAAAGAATGGAGCCCTCTCCTCAAAGGTACCACTGTGCCGGTTCTCATTCTTACTGACAATAAGAATCTCACATTCTTGTCTGAGGCTAAACACCACTCTCTCAGAAGGGCACGATGGGCTCTTTTCTTGTCTAGTTTCAATTACATTGTTTCATTTTTACCTCTCACTTCTAAGGAACTGGCTTCCATTTTTGCTCAGGAGATCTTTCGCTTACAGGGGCTACCCAAGGTGATTGTCTCGGACAGGGGTAGTCAGTTTGTGTCCTGGTTCTGGCGAGCCTTTTGTGCACAGTTGGGAATTCAGCTTGCTTTCTCCTCTGCGTATCACCGGCAGTCTAATTGGGCCACAGAACGAACCAATCAGTCTTTGGAGAAATTCCTACGTTGCTATATTTCTGACCATCATAACAACTTGTCAGACCTCTTACCATGGGCGGAGTTTGCTCACAATAGTGCCTTGAATTCTGCTTCCCAATTGTCCCCATTTATGACGAACTATGGTTTCCAACCTTCCATGTTGCCTGACTCATTTGTTCTGCAGAGTATTCCTGCATTAGAGGAGCATCTCCGTGGTCTTCGTTCCACTTGGACACAAGTCCAGGAGGCTTTGCAACATGCTAATGATAGGTACAGACTCCATGCTGACTGCAGATGCCTGCCTGTGCCTTCCTACCAGGTTGGGGACAGGGTCTGGCTGTCATCTCGCAACCTCTGACTTTGTGTTCCCTCTCTGAAGTTCGCACCTCGTTTATTGGGCCTTTCCGTATTTTATTAACCCAGTGGCTTACGCATTAGACCTTCCTTCTAATATGCGTATCTCAAATGTATTTCATGTCTCCTTTTTAAAACCTTTGGTCTGCAACTGCTTTAGCACCTCAGTGCCTCGTCCTCACCCTGTACAGGTTGAGAACCATGAAGAGTATGAGGTACAGTCCATTGTTGACTCCCGTAGGTTCCGTGGGTGCATACAGTACCTGATGCATTGGAAAGGGTAGAGTCCGGAGGAACGCTCTTGGGTCTCATCCTCTGATGTACATGCTCCTGTCCTCCTTAGTGATTTCCATAGACATTTTCCCCTCAAGCCTGATGGTCCTCCGAGGGGGAGGGGGAGGGGTAATTGAGGAGGGGGTACTGTCAGGGCTGGGCTCAGCCCTTCCTTTTCTGAGCTGGCCGCTCAGATGTCAGCTAATTGCCAGCTCCTATCTCTCCATAGTGACTTATCTGTTGATGATATCCTGCTCGTCAGTCCTGCCTACTTAAGCCGTCCAGCCCAAATGATCTCTGCCTTTGCCTTGGTCAACATCACAGAGACTATCTCCTGCGTTCCTGTTAAAGACTTGCTTGGCTGACATTTCGTCTGGCTCCAGATCCTGCTTGCTGTTCCACTATGCTTTTCCCTGGCTTCCTAACTTTCTGGCTTGTCTGACTATCCGTTTCGGTTACCAAACTTTGGCTATGTTTTGATTACGTTTGTTCTATTTACTTTTATTATTAAACAAGTGTGACTTAACTGTACTTCTGTCTCAGTCTGATTCATGGTTTCTGACAATTATACACAGGATCTCATTACTCTCATGCAATGTTGATTGACTCTCTAGTATAAATGTTTCTCTGTATTGCAAACAGACCACTTGTTACCCTATGCTTCTCATAGTTCCTTGCACCTCTCTGTTACATGCATTGCCTCAATCATATCTATTACACTCAGTGCCCCATACAGCTATACTGCCTGCAAAGCTTCATTTCTTCATAATACATGCACTGTTTGATATCTGTTAATTACACGCAGAGCCATATTCCTCTCTATTATGTTCAGTGCATCATACAACCCTAGTAAGCAGCACATGGGTGTCATTCAGCATCTGGGCTCTATGACATCATCAGAACCTCAAAAGTTTGAAGGCAGCTTTGTGAGAGCAAACATGTTAAAGCCTTTTTTTATTTAGTAATCTGTACATATTTTCTTCTCCTCCATGCTCCCTAGGATTTGGCACAGTGGAATTACATTGCTTGGATTAATATACTTTAAGGCTTATTCTATTCCTAAGATGTGTGTGTAAAACACATATTTTAGCCTTCCATGGGTTTTCTGGGGATTCCATATCAGAAGAAAGCTTGATCGAGCCAAAACCACCTTTCCAAATTCAATGTTTAACATTTTGCTTTTTTGCTTTCTTGAGTGTGCTCATGGAACAGCTACAATGCATTATGGAACTTCCTGCCAAATCTGAACATTTCTTGAAAAGCAGAGAAAGCTCAGGCCTGCGAAGCACCATATGGGAAAATGGTTGGAAGCAGAGGCATAACTAAAAGCTATAGAGCCCTAGGGCATAGCATCAATTAACAAAGCCGCATGAATTATTTTACATGTATTCGTTAATTTATCTCATGATAGCTATCACATCAAAATGCTCAACTGACAAAAAAAAATATTTTTTTTTATGTTCATTATTTTTCCACATGAAATGAATATTTAACTATTGAAAATCTTATATTCATTCTTCATATTTCATATGAACTGCTATTTTATCTCTTCAGTCCCTATTTAATCACTTCCTCAAATGGCTCCTTTTTTTGCTCTCCTTAGTAGACACGGAAACTTACTGTGAACACCTGCCAAAAACTAGCAATATTTTTAGGAGTGAAAACAAGTGTGATTAAAGCTGTGAACTGAATTTTTTTTTACAAAATACCACAAACATTATTATATAAAATGTATGCAGTAAATTAGGTGGATTCATGCAATAAAACCTTTACTATACTGAAAAAAGGTTTTTTAACTTAGCAATAGGAAGCTTTTCTAAATTAATATTGATGTATGTTGTTCTTTTTTTAAACTAAATATAACTATGGAATTGATCCGTCATGATTTCCTAATCTCTTAGCAGAAGCAGTTGCCTCCTCTGCACATCATGTAGTTATTGGTGGAACTGCTGCTAAAGAGTTATGTTAATGTGACTTTGTCATGTTACTCATTTCCTTAAAAGGCAACCCTCAATCCAAATGCCTGTTTACCCAATGTCAACAGGCATTTTTTCTTTAGAACTGCTTCTCTCCCCATAAAAACTTTATAGGAATGCAAAAATCAGCAAAAACAGCTCAAATGAAGGTCACATGCAGGTCATCTACACATGCAACAAAAAGCATGTCAAAAATATGGACATATGTCCACTCATTGACACAGTCCCTTCGGGCTCAGGTCAATGGGCATTGTCTAGTCAATCACTGCATTTTCCATTCAAAAGCATGCAGCTGCATTCAAATAAAAAAAAGCACATTTTTAAAGGAAAAGGCAGTATTTGACCTGCTTTTTTGGATGCACCTCAAAAGAACATGTTGTGTTCCCCAGCCTCGGAACTGCCATGAGTACTGCTCAAGTAAAGTCAATTATATATTTTTTGACCTACATTTGATGTGCACTCCAAATGCAGCCAAAAGCAGGAAAAGAATGCCCAATGTGAGAGGCATACAGGTGAGCAGTAATGAAGGTAGTGTCATACTATTTGCATTCAGGACTACTCACCACACCCACACTCACACTCATTCCACCATTCCATCCTTAAAGCCTATCAAACACAACATCACTTTCTACTTTCCTCTAGATCTGAATGCATTTCATTTTGAGTTTTGACAAAATTTCAGGGATATGAAAAATCTGAATTTCACTTGTCCCTGTTCAAGGCTTAATTTTCAGCTTTGACTGGAGTGTATCTTTAATGTTGAGAATAGTATTAGGATACTTTTTAAAATCGTAAATATTTTAAAATACAAACTCTTTAAAAATATATAACCATTATTGAACAGACTAGGGAATCAACCAGATGATCAGTAAGTTCACTGAACACGTGCAAAGTTAGAAGCAATATTGCAAAACAGGTTCAGGAATCAGGATGTCAAAAAGCACGCATGCACTGCAGCTAAATAAAAAAAAATATATATAAAAGCTACACAAACATGGACTTTTCACAGCAACGTATAGCATAGTATTATAGGACTCGATAAAAACAGACTCTAGATAAATATCACTATTTTAATAAAACAGTTGAGAACAGAAACAACTACTTGTGATTATCCCTATAAACAGCCTCCCTCTCAGTGAAGTTCAGTGAACAGCTGGGGGGATCCAAGGCTCGAAGACACGGGGGCATCCCAATGGAACTCTAGTACACTGGTAACAATCAGGGAGAGGCTTCCCATAGTGACTGGATCTTCTGAGAAGCTATATGCTATTAGGCTCCTGTCCACACATCATTTCTGACATTGGAGGCTCTATTACTTGGCTGCCGGTCACTTGCAAAGCTACTTCTCTCTCATCAGGTGTGGCTTCTCTGAGCTGCTGAGGGAGGGAACTTAACCTAACTGCTAAGGAACTTGACTTCCCTGAACATGTCCAGGAACTTAGGAAAGTTGTGGAAAAGGGGATTAAAGGAGCCTGTATGCATCTGAGCATATTGAGTAAATTGGCATTCCACTACAGTCATATGTGTAAAAAATGAAAGAAAAGAAAGAAAAAAGCGATGGTGTTTTTATAGGAGTATACTGAAGATGTATGTACAGTATGTCACTTTGAAGTCTCTATCTGTATTCTCAGAAAATATTGTGTTTATGAATTTTAGGAAGAGGGAGTTTTTTTTTTACTTTCATTACACATTACTTATGTAAGTGATTCACAGATTGCATATTAAGGGCAGTTCTGATTTTTAAAGATGAACTACGCATTTAGCGTTCATGGAAAGGCGCTGCAAAAAATTCCTGTCTCTGAAGAGAACTCCTGTATGGCTCCAGTAGCAAACTTGGTGATTGCAGAGCAGCTCTAGAACTGGAACACTGATAGCCCAACTGCAGTCAATTTTTTATTTTTTATACGTTTTGGATAATGTTGGGAGAAGTTAACATTTCTGTCAAGTTTCTATTTTTGTCCGTGGCTCCGTTAGGGGGATTTCCCTTCAATCTCAGTTCCCATGATGTCTGAACAAGAAATGAGTGAAGCAGTTGTCATCGTGGTAGGAAGGTACTGACAGCGATAAAAATATTGTCAAACATTTTAACAATTTCTCACTCTATTAAAAAATAGTTTTTGTTCTTAATGTAAATTAGCAGAAATGTCCCCGTTAGTGAGCACATAGGGCAATAAAAAAACAACCTAGGGTCTGATCCTATCCCGCTATATCCAAAACAAAAACAAAATATTTTAACATTAAGCTAAGGATTATTGGAAGTTGGGTGTGTAAGTAGGTGTCATTTACTTCATTACACCCATCAATTCAAAATCTAGGAAATGGAGTTTGCTAGAACTACCTTTTAAAATTCTAGGTCTCAGAGCAGTAAATCTGTGGGGATAAAGAAAAGGGATGGGGAGGCGAAGAAGAAATATGTATTGATGCTTTTGCTGCTTTTTTATTTTTTTATTATTCCATGAATTATTTTACAGGTCCTTCTGGTGTTGTAAACAGTCTGAAACTTTTTTGTTTTGGATAGAGTAAGGAAGGGTTAGTACTTCTGTAATACTGTGTCCCCATTTTAACTGGTGGTGGTGTCCTGTTCATGGTTTTCCCCTTCTGTTTGATACCTTTCACATAATTAAGAAGAGGGGAGATTTACCTTTATTTTCAATCCTATCAAATAGATAAAAGTCACAGAAAAACACAGAACTTTGCTGGAAATATTCCACACTGCATTGGCATTTTATCTTTTTACCTTATTTATAAAATGTTGAGCACAGTTTGGAGGCCAACAATGTCCTGAGTAGGGATGAGCTTCGAGTTCAAGTCGAACTCATGTTCGAATCGAACATCGGCTGTTCGTAAGTTCGCCGAACAGCGAACAATTTGGGGTTTTTGCGGCGAATTCGAATGCCGCGGAACACCCTTTAAAAGTCTATGGGAGAAATCAAAAGTGCTAATTTTAAAGGCTTATATGCAAGTTATTGTCATAAAAAGTGTTTGGGGACCTGGGTCCTGCCCCAGGGGACATGGATCAATGTAAAAAAAGTTTTAAAAACGGCCGTTTTTTCAGGAGCAGTAATTTTAATAATGCTTAAAGTCAAACAATAAAAGTGTAATATCCCTTTAAATTTTGTAGCTGGGGGGTGTCTATAGTATGCCTGTAAAGGGGCGCATGTTTCCCGTGTTTAGAACAGTCTGACAGCAAAATGACATTTCTTTCTTTGAAATGTCATTTTGCTGTCAGACTGTTCTACACACGGGAAACATGCGTGTTTATCCTAATCTCAGCAGAAAGATTTAGAGGAGCTCCCACCAACCAGAAAGCAACTCAATAGTATTCACACCTAGAGATGGAATCAGCTTCATTTTCTCTGATGGATGAGATCAGGAATATTCCTCAAAGGATGGAAGAACCTGGGGAAGACGCCAGTGCTTTAGAACAGCTTATCTAAGCTGGCCCTCTACTATTAATTCTGTCTTCCTACACTCAGTGCCACTGGTGGATGTGGCATTTATGAGGCTAGCTAGTGCGTAATGTGACTCTCCACATGAAAAATTCAGCAACCTTTAATAAGGTCTTAGACAGAAGGATAGACATTGATCTAAAACAAAAATTCCAGGCTACTGGAGAGGTATGCAAACATTGAATTCACTATACAGAGTCAACATTGAAGAGTAGGAACAGAGCCTTAAATGAATTGAGGTTATCAGCAGACTTTGTGGGTGAAGCAGCTATAGAGCCATCAAGGAGTCAGTATAAACCATGTTTCACACCATCACAGCCAAACTGGTACTGTACCATGCCTGAAAACTTGGACAGACAATTCATTGTCCAAACAGTCTTGGTGTAAGATGCTATTCCACAAGTCCTTGTTCATCCCAAAAAGTCAAGTGTGCAATTTCTATTATATATTGCAGCAAATCATTGTTGTTTCAAGACCAACAGACTGACACACCAGAAGTTTCCCTAGTCCAGCATCACCAATCAGTCCAAGAGCCTTGATTCCAAGACATAACCCAGTTAGAGAATTCAAGAGAATTTGGTGAGGTATACAAGCTATGTTCCTGAAGTCATCGGAAGCTGAGACCTTCTCAACTTCACAGGACTCTGCAAGGTCCCCAAGGCCAGGTCAACCATCTTACAAGGTAATTTCTGGACAGCCAGGAGAAGTTCACCAAGAAAGTCCTCTGTGCCAACTACCTTTCCAAGTCCCCCCCAGAAACTGCCAGTGTGTACAAAGGATTCAGGAATAAGAATCAGTGATTTTGGTTCCTTCAGCAGAGAGTGTTTCAGGGTTCTTCTGTCCCTTTATTCACATAAAGAAAAAGATGGGCAGATAGAGGCCCATTATGGAACTTGAGAGGCTCAAAAAGTACACCTTGTTTGAAAGTTTCACCATGAGTCCCTCCATGCAATAATTATAGCTATCCAACCACGGTATTGGATGTTGTCTAGTGATCTGAAGGATGCAAATTTGTAATTTCCAATCCACCGATACTTCCACAGGTTTCTGTAATTCTCTGTGGTAAGCATTCATCTTCAGTTTACATGCCTACCCTTTTAACTGTTAACATCACCAACAACCTTTAAGAAGGTCCTGATCTCAGTTTTCTAACCCCTCAGAGAGTGGGCTCTCCATGTCCATCATTACCTGGATGATACCCTGCTGCTAGCTCACTCCAGAGAAGTCCTTAAAGCACAAACTGAAGTCTTACTGTGAACGCTCTAATTGCTTGGGTGATAATCAGGGGCGGATCCAGGGGGGGGCAACAGGGCAATTGCCCCCCCCCGAAGCACACACTCACTGACCCTCTGAATGTTATTGTATATATCCTGCCGCAGCGCCGCTCCGGCCGCTGTGCCGGGCCGAGTCTCTCTCTCTCTCTCATGAGAGAGACTCGCGTGTGGTACGGGCGGCGGCGGTCAATAACACTGAAGGAAGGAGGTGGGTGGAGCCTCTTCCCCCTGCACTCGTTGCTAGACGCCAGGCGGCCCTGGCGTTAGCAACGAGTGACGTCATCAGCGTCAGTCACACTCTCAGCCGAGCCGACCGGCGGCCGGTGTGAGTGTGACTGTGACACAGCCTGGAGCGGCGCCTCCAGGCTCCTACATTACATAAGGCAGACTGAGCAGAGTGAGTCTCAGAGAGAGCAGACAGCAGCCTAACTCAGTGAGTGTGGCTTAGTCTGTCTGTGACACAGGCAGCCTGGAGCGGCGCCTCCGAGGAGTCTCTAACAACAAGTCAAGTGCACTGCAGCAGCAGCACACAGCACACTGGCAGGCAAGGTGTGGCAGGTGACGTGGCAAGTGCAATCTGCAAGGTGTGGCAGGTGAGGTGGCAAGTGGCAGTCCGCAAGGTGTGGCAGGTGACGTGGCAAGTGGCAATCTGCAAGGTGTGGCAGGTGACGTGGCAAGTGCAATCCGCAAGGTGTGGCAGGTGAAGTGGCAATCCACAACGTGTGGCAGGTGAAGTGGCAAGTGGCAATCCGCAAGGTGTGGCAGGTGACGTGGCAGGCAAGCGACAATCCGCAAGGTGTGGCAGGCGACGTGGCAAGTGGCAATCCGCAAGGTGTGGCAGGTGATGTGGCAAGTGGCAATCCGCAAGGTGTGGCAGGTGACGTGGCAAGTGGCAATCTGCATCTGGTGGCAGGCAAGTGACAATCCGCAACGTGTAGCAGGTAACGTGGCAAGTGACACACTCAGGTCTCCCACTGATTCTGCATTATGGTGAGTTGAACTATTTCATTTTATATTACAATGTAATTATAGAAAAAATGCGCTTCAATCATCCTGACACTGGTGCCGGGATGATTGAAGCGCAAACACCAGCCGTTTCCCCGATAAATTGCCCACAATGAAAACGCATTTTCTGGCAGTGCCCCTCCCGAGACTAGACTCTGGATCCGCCCCTGGTGGTAATAAATTTAGACATGAGTCAGATCATGCCCACTCAAAAGCTTATTTATCTTGGAGCCCTGCTCAATACAGCCAGGATTATTCTTTCTCCCGAAAACAAGATTACCTTCATCTGCTCCAAGACTTTGGTAGTCCTTGCTGCCAGAGATCTGTTAGTGTTCTATTGCCTGAAGTATCTGGGCTCACTACCAGCTGCATATCTTTGGTACATTGGGCCCAATGGCCCTTTTGCCACTTTCTCTCTCTGTGGAATTAGAGTTCTTTATCCTAGTTAATTAATCTATATCCAACCATAAGGCAGAGCCTTTGGTAGTGGATCAGACCATTAGTTGGATGCAAGCACAGAAAGGCTGGGGAGCTCACTTAGTAGATCATTTGGTCCAGGGAAGGATGTTCAAGATGTTTACCACATTGTGTCAAACATCCTGGAGATTCAGGTAGAGCTGAACACCCTCAAGATGTTTTCCTAAAAGAACCAATGTCAATCTGTGCTCCTACAGACAAAAGAGTTGCAGTGCCCTACCTCGGCAGGCAAAAGGGGACAAACAGCTGGTTCAATTTCAAAGAAGTGGCATCAATATTTTATTGGGCAGAAAAGAATTTAGCCAATCTAAAAGCAATCTATATTCCAGCATTCTAGAACTTTCAAGCCAATAGGCTGTCCAGGTTGTTACTGAATTGGAAGTGCAGGGGATTTCTAAATAAGCATCCCACTAAAATAATTAGGTTCCTGAGGAGACTGCTGATGGAGTAAGTAACAGTAATAGCAATTCTGCTTTACTGGCCCAGAAGATTATGATTTCCACTGCTTCTTCATTTGAACACTTGAGAGCCTATCCTCTTGCCACAAACACCTCAAATCCTGTCTCAGGGCATATTGTTCCACCACCATTAGTCTTGAGGACTTGAAGGTTGAAAAGGAAAAGCTAGAACAAATGAGATGCTCTCTAAAAGCTCAAGGTCAGAAAAGGTCCACCACTTCAACATATCATCAGAGCTGGCTCAAGTTCCTGAGCTTTGCATAACTGACATTATTTTATCCAAGGCAGATTCATATCTCATAAGTTCTCAGCGTCTTCAACACAGGCTTGAACATTGGATTCAAGGTGCAAGTATGTGCCATCTCAAACTTAACAAACCTTTGATGGACATTAGAACCATAGTTCATACAGTTCTTGAGAACAGCATTAAAAATCTGACCTCCAAGGAGACATCTGTGTCTGCAATAACACTTACCTTTGGGCCTCAAATACTTCCATTCACTCCAGCCAAGGAGTCTCAGAGTTAATTGCTTTGGGGTATAAACCACCCTACCTATTTTTCACTCCACATTGACTTAGATTGGGCATTACCAAGCTATACAAACTATTCAGATCTGCAACATTTGCATGAGTTTGACGTCTCTAGAGCTTGAGCCTACATTCAGGCTATGGGTTCCTTCAGGTCCTCAGAAAGGCTGTCCATGGTCTCAATAGGAGTTAAAAGGGGCAAGGAGGTTTCATCACAAACAATTTCTGCTTGGATTGTTAAGATTATCCGATGGGCTTTCCTGGTGCCTAACCATGGCAGTATACATGCCTACCTGTGTTGTTCTAATTACATAATCAGGTATAGTACATGAATTCATGGCAAGCACTGTGTGCAGACGTGCACTGATGGTGGAATGTCCATATGGACACTGTCCTCAGTGCAGCTAAGTTCCCTCCCGCCACTGCACCTGTCCCACAGATAGTGCATCACTGAGGAGTTTTGTAACTGGGTGGGCAGAGCCTGATGGGGAAGCCAAGACACTAGTTCCCGATCAGGTCCACTCCCCTTGTGATTAACAGCAGGCAGTGGGCAGAACCATAGCCAATATAGCCTGCTATTGGTTATAGAATCCACCACTGCCTGGTGTCAATCATAAGGAGAGAGCAGCCCTGATGGGGAACTAGTGTCTCAGCTTCCTCATCATGCTCCTCCCACTGTCAGCATCACTGGTTGCTAGGAGCCTGTTGGCTAACAGTATCCTTCACAAAGTGACTGGTGTTGAGGAAATAGGGTAGTGGTGGCAAAATTGCCACATGCTACACAGCGTACAGAGACAGACACAGTGCCTGTCTCTGTACACCAACTTCCATTTTGGTCTTAATTACCTCCAGTTTCGTTATCTACGAATTGGAGGTAATTATTTTTTAATTTAGCCCCATTTTGTAAAAGTGTCATTATGATAATTCAACTAATTTCTATCCTTTTTTGTTTTGCAATATTGTAGTTTTATCATCCGATGTTATTTCACTATAGTCTCCTGTATCCTTTCTGTGTCAAAATCAATAAAAATATTGAGCAAGAAAGTAAAAGTGGCATTATTAGGAACTTTGAATTTGCCACACATGTTAGTAAAGCTATTGAAACCGGCGGCAGGAATATTTGAATCTGACACATGCCATTTTAAAAAGCTACATTGCTAGAAAAGTGTTGTTTGGGCCTTATTGATTTCCCATAATATGTCATTGTTGAAGAATCTGTGTCTATATTAAGATGCAGCTTTCTGCTACAGATCTGAAGATTTAAACAAACTATAATTCCTCCCTGATGACTAATCAGCAAAGGGACCATGAGTTTAACAAGCAAAAGATGCAGCAATGTTGCTTCAATTGCCCTGTGATTTTGTCACACATGACAGATTTGAGTTTACTGGTTGCTGATTGTGTAGATATAAACACTGTTTGTTTTGCAACACTATGAATCTATTAACAAGTGTTAAAAAAAATAAATAAAAAAAAAATAAAAATTCACTCTTGTTGCTGCAGGGACTTATATATATTTTTTTCAGTTTGAAACTGAGATGGTTTTGTTAAATAAAAAAAATTCTGACAGCGTGATAGCTGTTTCATAATTCAGATGTGTTTCTGTAACAGATGCATATTTAATAGAATGATTAAGTGTTCTTAAGGATCTCTGAGCTATATTTAAATCAATATTTGTGATTCCAGTCTCTGCTCTTTAAAGATTAACACAATTATCATGTGAGCTAATTAATTTACAGCCCATGTGTGAAGGGAAAATATGCAGTATGCAGGCTGGAAACCAGTGCAAATGGGGATTTTATCAACACTGACTAAAAGGTTACAGGAGGTTTAATAAGGTCTGGAATGTGCCAAACAAATCAAGAACGTGGAAATGTAATGCTATACTTCCACACTATACATATTCAATGCTAATTATTTTTTCAAACAGTTGCTCAACTTGTCTCAGTGAAATGTGAGCAATGGAACAGAAGTCAGTTTTGTCAGTACACACACATAATTGTTCTCTTTGATTAACTGTTAAAATGGAACCGAACACAGAGCAATATACAATATGTATAATCTGTAATGTTAAAAGTCTTTTACATAAGAGCAAAATAAGAAGGCTCTATTCAGGAGCAATGTCCTGCCCTTCTGCAGTTATATAAGTTACCATAGGGCCTATTTTTTTTTTTTTAAACAAAGGAAAACATGTACACGTTCACTCTACTTTGTGTTTGCTATTATCTTAAAAGTAGTTCACCATATATTTAACAATGTGGAAATCAAAAAAAATGTATTTCAAATGTGCCAATCTAAAGTACAGTATATAATTATTCAATAGGAGTTGAATAAGAACTGATGAACTATATTTAGAATATGGTGTACTTCTCTTAAAACGGCTGACTTCAGCCCTTAATAGGAAATATAAATGATAAAAGCATAAAACGAAAAATACAGTAGACATTTAGGAATGGCACTAATGTTGTTAGCAAGTAAAAGTGCTTAACTGTATACTGTATAAGCTTAATGTAAGGCAGCTGAATTCAGCAGTCCATAATTTAGATGTAGCTAAGGTACCTGGTAGCTAAATAAATAGCCAAAGGAATTTATGGGATTGTATACACCCCATTGCTTCTCCTTTGCATATATGCTCTTTTCACAGATCAACTTCCTTGCTGCATACTACTAAGAAAGCAATGTGAAAGAAAAATGGAATGATTCTGTAAATGATGTTACAACAGGGTGTGCTTCCTCTCACTGACTGCTGGAATTTAGCATTCTTCCTTCCACTAACTAGCAAGGGGTACTATGCTACATACCTCTTACCTCTGCACTTCTTTCTGTAAGCCTTTCTGTACATTACATACTGCTTACCAAAGTTTATTGTTTCAACCCTTTTTGCACTCTGTATTTTGTGTTGCATGTTCTATACTGTTAATCTCTGTACTCTGTAAACTGTGCTGTACGTTCAGGGCCGCTGTTAGAAACCATGTGGCCCCATACAGCCAACCTGACAGGACTCCCCTGTGTTTATTCAGGAAAGGAAGAGGCTGGTAAATATGACATACTTTTCTAACTCTTCCCCCACTCTCCATTCTGAAGGATCCTATGGTATGCTTGCAACTGCCTGCGGGAAGGAGAAGAGGGAAGCTAGCAGCACTGTGGGGGTAGACGGGCCTGGGGTGAGGGGTAAGTGTATGGTGCACATGGAGCGTGAACAGTGGGGGAGGGGGCAATTACTGGAACCAATCCCCTGTATAGCTCTCTCTGCACTCTGCAGCTGAAAGCTGGCAGGAGGGAGAAGAGAAGATGCCATCTTCCAGCTACTGCAGAGACAGCCATACAGGGGATCATTTCCAGTAATAACCCTCACTGCCCACATTCTATTCACCCCGCTGCTTGGTCCCCCCACTGGCCTGGGCCCCATACAGGAGGACTGATGGTACCCCCTTATCCAAGGCCCTGTGTACACTACATACTGCTGACCCCTTATTTCTTTAAGCAATTCTGTGCATTACATAATTATTTTCAAAGTGTATTGTCAGCACCCTCTGCACTCTGTAGGCAGTCTACAAACGGTTTGGCCTGAACATGAGTTCTGACCGAACATTGGCTGTTCGTCCCATTTGGGGAACACCCGAGTTTGCAGGGTGTTCAGCAGATGAACAGTGCATTCTGTACCTTGATTGGGCAAAACTTTGCTCAATCAGGGTGCAGTAAAAGCTAGTTTTTAAGGAGTGAGGCCGAGAAGCTGGCCACTGCGTCCTTTACAACCAATGAGTCATCAGCTGTCAATGGGCTTCCCCGCTGACAGCTGAATAAAAAAAAACATTTGCCAAACATGCAGCCTGGCAGGCAAGCAGACAAGCAAGCGCTCCTCCCTCTTAAACCATACCAGGCCACATGCCCTGAACATGGGGGGTGCTTTGGCGCAGGGAGGGAATGATGCCAAATGGGTGGCTTGTCATTTGACAGTTTTTATATAGGTAAAGGTGGGGCCACTTGGCAACGTCACCTGGTAGCACCGCACCCCTGACATCAGGGACCGATGGGTGCTGGGTCAGTGACGTCACAAGGGGGCAGTGCCACCAGGTGACTTTGCCAGGTGGCCCCGCCCTTACCTATATAACAACTGTCAAACGGCGTAGGAGGCATCCGGCTGTCAGCCATCAATGAGTGTGGATGGCTTGATGATGGATCTACATTGGAGGACACTGTTTTTTATTTTTTAATAAAGAAATTGTCAGAAACTGTCTCTGTGTTTTTATTACTTTTTGACACTTTTTTGGTGAATGGGTAGGGGTACAGCCCAGGGTTGTGGGGAAGAGACCCTTGTCCCCATCAACATCGGGGACTTTGGGCTGGGGGGTCAGAACCCTCTCTGCCTCAAAAAAACCCCTATGTTGAGGGCATGTGGTCTGGTATGATTCAGGAGGGGTGATGCTCGCTCGCCCCCCTTTCCTGACCTACCAGGCTGTGTGCTCAGATAAGGGTCTGGTATAGATTTTGCAGGGATACCCCACACCATTCTTTTTTATATTTTGGCATGGGGTTCCCCTTAAATTCCATACCAGACCCGAAGTGGGGGGCCCACTCCGTTTCTTTCTTTCTTTTTTTTTTTTTAAATAGCCAGGTGCCGGAAATTGCAACTATGAGTCAATTTAAATGTGATTTGAATCATTTTTTTCTTTAGAAATGTCACTTTTGTTGCGGCATGTTCTATACATGCTACATATGCACCACTTTACAGTCATATTAAGGGGACCCCCCAGGCACTATATGTAAAATAGTTTTTAATTTTTATTGTTGCACTTTAAGCATCATTAAAATCACTGATCCTTTTAAAATTGTCGTTTTGCATTGAAACATGTCCCCCTAGGGCAGTACCTGGACCCCCATACCCCTTACACGGCCAATTACTTGCATATAATGCTTCAAAATGGGCACGTTTTACTTTACCTGTTGGGCTCCCATATACTTCAATGGGGTTCGCTGCTTGGGTCAGAACTTTTCCCTTGTTCATGGGTTCTGCTGTGAACCGAACAGGGGGGCGTTTGACCCATCCATGTTGTTGACCCATGCACTCTATAAGCTGTGCTGTATGTTACACACTGCTGACCTTTGCTATATGTAAGCCATTCTGTACATTAAGTACTCCTTACCAAAGTGTATTGTCTTAGCCCTTTCTGCACTCTGTATACTGTATTGTATGTTACATAATGTGGACCCCCTGCACTCTGTAGGCTGTGTTATACTTTATATACTGCTGACAACTGCTCTCTGTATTCCATTCTGTACATTATATACTCTTTACCAGAGAGTATTGTCGCAAAACTTTCTGGTTGCAAAGTAGTTTGTGTGTTTTAATGTAGTTCTTCTTTAAGGTAGGCTCAGTTTGCCCTGTTTTGTTTTCTTATGCATGCCTGTGAAAATCCTGCAGTTGTGATGCCTGTGAGAATCTTGTTTGTGGCACCTAACTAAGAAGTATTTAGTGTGGTCTGACTCCAGCAAGATATTAAAGTAATTGTAAAGTCTTGTTTTGTTTTTTCAGACACAGAGCCCCGACCCAGCCCCGCCCCGACCCGCCCACCATCTTCCCTGATTGGCTGACTGACTTTGATTGACAGCCGTGGGAGCCAATGGCACCGCTGCTGTGTCTCAACTAATCAGGAGGAGTTTCCCGGATGGCTTAGACATTTGTGGACATCGCTGGACAGAGATAGGGGTAAGGTAAGTATTTAGGGGGTGCTAGGGAGGCTGCTACACACAGAAGGTTTTTTTATCCTAATGCATTGAATGCATTAAGATAAAAAAACGCCTGTCCTTACAACCCCTTTAAGTTGTTTTGTCTGCAATATCAGATTTGACCACAAGATGGAGCCAGTAGTAAACTTACTGTTTTTACAGAAACTAAAAAACTGTTCACCTGTAACAAAAATACCCATCATCCTTTAGTCTAGGGAAGAGAGACAGCTGCATCCTGGGAACTCAAACTCCATCTTAGAGACTGAAAGAAGGAACCAGATATCAGAGCACATGTTGGACTAAAACCTGTATCTGCTTGCATCCCATAAATCCAGCATCGTTGGTGAGAATTAATTATCACTATCTACAGCCTAGCTTATTCATTGTATTTTTGTATATTTTATATACTGATTATATGTATCTATATTTGTTTGTTCTCAAAAGTTTCACCCTCCCTGTTTTTTTTTTTTTAATATCTTTTTTATTGATATTTTTAAGTGTACAAAACCAAAAAAAGCAAAGAAACAAAAGAGTAAAACAACAGCACCAACCTGTTTTGTTAATACAGCTTCAAAACAACACTAATGCCCCGTACACACGGTCGGACATTGATGGACAATCCGACAACAAAATCCTAGGATTTTTTCCGATGGATGTTGGCTCAAACTTGTCTTGCATACACACGGTCACACAAAGTTGTCGGAAAATCCGATCATTCTGAACGCGGTGACGTAAAACACGTATGTCGGGACTATAAACGGGGCAGTAGCCAGTAGCTTTCATCGCTTTATTTATTCTGAGCATGCGTGGCACTTTGTGCGTCGGATTTGTGTACACACGATCAGAAATTCCGACAACGGATTTTGTTGTCGGAAAATTTTATAGCCTGCTCTTAAACTTTGTGTGTCGGAAAATCCGATGGAAAATGTGTGATGGAGCCTACACACGGTCGGAATTTCCGACAACGAGGTCCTATCACACATTTTCCGTCGGAAAATCCGACCGTGTGTACGGGGCATTAGTCTGCCTTATTACAGAATAGGAGGGTTTAGCTGCATGTCGAACTACACACAGGGGAATGTGTATTGGGAACAGAACACAGTGGGTACCATGACTGTGGCATATATTTGCAGAGCATATTGTGAGCAGATTTACTGCGACATGTTGCACATATCACATGGCATCCTTGCATCAAAGTGTCTCCTTTTTTCATGTTCAAAAGTTGAAAGATGTGTTTGAGTTGAACACAGGTTCCCAGACTCAGTGTAAAAGCTTCTTCTTTAAGTAAATCAGTGTCATCTATTAAATACAGATCAGTTATATTTTATATAGGTTTACCCAGTCATTTTGTATTGATTAAATACCTCTATAAATCTACATCCAATTACTAAGTGAATTTACCTGTTTTATGCAAGGTGTCTGAGCTTCTATGGCCATTAACAGGTTAACACGCAGACTTAAAAATAAACTGGCCCAGTTTAGTAGTGAAAATCCTCTTGGTGCTAAAATGTGTCAATCAGCCCTTGTGGAAGTGGGTTGCTGTCTGAGCTAGTTATGCAAAATACCAACTAAGCAGCAAATATTATCAAGGTGCGCAGAGGCAGAGTGATGGGGCCATTAGCTACATGCAAACACAATTTACTGTATTTTTAGCAGCAAGAATGTAGGGCACAGAAAATGACATGATCTAAATAATCATTGCTTCCCAAATCTAAATACATTGTGTTCCTTAAAAGATAACTCACTTATTAATCGCTGTATTGCATATTAACATTTTCTGGCAACCCAATTGTCACTTCTGAAAATAAAGCGATGGAAAACATTTATCTTTAATATTTGTTGGATAATGTGATGACCTATTTTCAAGATGTGCTGATCATGATATAGAATCACATAACTGGAAGCATTAGGTCAAAAGTGGTCTGCCCATTTGCAAATTGTGTACATACAAAATGACAATCGTATCATTGCATACAGGCTCATTTAACACCTTCTTGCCTGGGGATATTTGTTACTACATTACCCAAAAGATTTATGTCAGAAAGCTTTAACACATTTTTTCTTCCTTTGACAGCAACAAAGTGATTGGACATAGTGTAGCGGCCCATCTCTCTTTGTTGCTTGACAGTAAGGGGCAGTGAGAGACAGATTTATATGACAAAGCAGTGTTTTTACTACACTACTTTGTCAGGTGATCACTGTCAAATGACAGCGATCACCAGCTGGGAGTCCATGTGTTTAGTGTTAGTTACAGCTCAGTCACAGCAAGCATGTGGTGCTAATGAACGGGTGCACTTGTGTCCATTTTCATGTCCAAACTAATACATGCTCCTGTGGATGCATGTGCTCATCTGAGTACACATGTATACACATAGCTGAGTGCATGTATACTATAAATTGTCCTTTTCGTTATTGTGATTGAAGTTTTTTTTAAAATGCTTTGCTATGCAAGATTGAGTTCTAGCGAATGTGTATTGGTGTGCCAATTTAGTAATTAATTTTTTGTGTTAAATCTTGTATGTCTTTCCCGGGAGCACTGCGTGCTGTTTTAATCCCCTTCGGTGATATGATCCTATTGGCGCGGTTTGTGTCCCCATCTGTCATCTGGCTGGGCTGCCTCCTCCCTGTGTCCTCCCTGTGGTGTGTTATCGCCAGTGGTATGGGCTGGCCGGGATCTCTTTCTGGCCGATGGTGGGTAAGGGCAGTGCCTGGCTTACCACCCACTACCAAGCCTATTGTCCATCTCACTGCCTGCGTGCGCACACACAGATACTGTATATGCCAGATGTGATGTGTTCGCGAGACGTCACTTCCAGTCCAGAACAGCAACCAAAATGAGAGGGCTGTTTGTGGCGTAGTCCATCGCCATCTTTCCAGGCTGAGGTTGTTTCAGCCTGTGGACTGGGAGTTGGGGAGGAACCCATCCACCCACCTCAATCCCTGTGTTATCCTGTTGGTGGATCTCTGACCTGGGGTGGGTGGATGGCTTCTTGGGGAGGGTGGAGCAATACCTTGCAGGTGATATATATTGCGGTGCACTTTGGGCTTTAGTTTTCCTGGCTTTCCCTGAGATATGGACATGTGTTGGAGCTGACTGTGCATCAAAGCTAAGAAAGGCAATTTGCCTATGTACAGTATCTCACAAAAGTGAGTACACCCCTCACATTTTTTGGAAATATTTTATTATATCTTTTCATGTGACAACACTGAAAAAATTACACTTTGCTACAATGTAAAGAAGTGAGTGTACAGCTTGTATAACAGTGTAAATTTGCTGTCCCCTCAAAATAACTCAACACACAGCCATTAATGTCTAAACAGCTGGCAACAAAAGTGAGTACACCCCTAAGTGAAAATATCAAAATTGGGCCCAATTAACCATTTACCCCCCCCCCCCCCCCCAGTGTCATGTGACTCGTTAGTGTTACATGGTCTTAGGTGTGAATGGGGAGCAGGTGTGTTAAATGTGCTGTTATCGCTCTCACTCTCTCATACTGGTCACTGGAAGTTCAACATGGCACCTTATGGCAAAGAACTCTCAGGATCTGAAAAAAAGAATTGTTGCTCTACATAAAGATGGCCTAGGCTATAAGAAGATTGCCAAGACCCTGAATCTGAGCTGCAGCACGGTGGCCAAGACCATACAGTGGTTTAACAGGACAGGTTCCTCTCAGAACAGGCCTCTCCATGGTCGACCAAAGAAGTTGAGTGCACGTGCTCAACGTCATATCCAGAGGTGATCTTTGGGAAATAGACATATAAGTGCTGCCAGCATTGCTGCAGAGGTTGAAGGGGTGGGGGGTGAGCTTGTCAGTGCTCAGACCATAAGCTGCACACTGCATCAAATTGGTCTACATGGCTGTCGTCCCAGAAGGAAGCCTCTTCTAAAGATGATGCACAAGAACGCCCGCAGTTTGCTGAAGACAATCAGACTAAGGACATGGATTGCTGAAACCATGCCCTGTGGTCTGATGAGACCAAGATAAACTTATTTGGTTCAGATGGTGTCAAGCGTGTCTGGCGGCAACCAGGTGAGGAGTACAAAGGCAAGTGTGTCTTGCCTACAGTCAAGCATGGTGGTGGGAGTGTCATGGTCTGAGGCTGCACGAGTGCTGCCGGCACTGGGGAGCTACAGTTCATTGAGGGAACCATGAATGCCAACATGTTCTATGATATACTGAAGCAGAGCATGATCCCCTCCCTTCAGAAACTGGGCCGCATGGCAGTATTCCAACATGATAACGACCCCAAACACACCTCCAAGACGACCACTGCCTTGCTAAAGAAGCTGAGGGTAAAGGTGATGGAATGACCAAGCATACCTCCAGACCTAAACCCTATTGAGCATTTGTGGGGCATCCTCAAACGGAAGGTGGAGGAGCGCAAGGTCTCTAACATCCACCAGCTCTGTGATGTCATCATGTAGGAGTGGAAGAGGACTCCAGTGGCAACCTGTGAAGCTCTAGTGAACTCCATATCCAAGAGGGTTAAGGCAGTGCTGGAAAATAATGGTGGCCACACAAAATATTGACACAATGGGGCTAATTTGGACATTTTCACTTAGGGGTGTACTCACGTTTGTTGCCAGCAGTTTAGACATTAATGGCTGTGTGTTGAGTTAATTTGAGGGGACAGCAAATTTACACTGTTATACAAGCTGTACACTCACTACTTTACATTGTAGCAAAGTGTAATTTCTTCAGTGTTGTCACATGAAAAGATATAATAAAATATTTACAAAAATGTGAGGGGTGTACTCACTTTTGTGAGATACTGTAGGTTCTTTTCTACTTTCTTCCTGTATTGATTGGTGTATTTTACATATCTTTTCTGCAGTAGATGCAGTATTTTTTCATAGACATAAGAAACATTTATGGTTTATTTGCTTGTATTCATAGAATATTGTCTGTGGGGTGTTAGCATATATCTGCTCCCCCCGATGCTTTGGGACCCCCATGCGCCATACCTATTTGGGGGGGTGCACTTGTTACTGGAGACACCTATGTCCCTTGGTTTTATCTGTACTCCAATGTCAACCTTTCTATTTGAACATTAACCCAAGGTAATTATAAGGAACAGTCGTTAAGAAATAACCAGCCTATATATAAAGATCTAGAGGCTTACTGTACGTATGTGTAGATGTATTGTATATATACACATGTGTATACTCTTTTCCAATGTACCATTATTCCTCCCTTTTTTTCTTTTCGACCTCTTAGTTTAAGTTACTGATTGGATCTGGGTTTGATCATCTTTGAAGGTTTTTGTCCATAACCTTCCCCCACGGCCGACACAGGACCTTACACCTGGGAAAATAGCATTGTTCCTTGCCACATGATATATACACATTTTTTAAGGTACCATATATGTTTTATCACACATTTGGCTCATCGCTCCTTTATTTCATTGAACACTTATCTTTTTGATTATGATTGTATAGTTGTTTACATATTATTAATAGTAATATTTTGTTTGATTATAGTTTTAACATTGCTTGTGTCATATGCAAAATAAAGGAAAGGTTAAATAGGTCCCGAGGAAACAGTATCCCCGCAAAATGCGTCAACCTCATCCGTTATGCATCCGAGATAGTGTCAGTAGAATGTACTAGGAAAGTTCTTTAGACATTCATGACAAAGTACATGCAAGTGATTTGTGACGGGTTTTTAAAAAATGTCTTTATTTGTTTGTGTCTTTTTGATACTTAACAAAAACCTGATTTTTTTTATAAAAATATGTGTCATTACTTTTGGGGATATATACAAAGTCTCATCCCAAATATTTTTTGTATTGAACTTTTCAGCAGGGATGATACCTCCTTAAGTAGTTAATAAAATAATAAGGAGTCACCAGCTAACTTGTTTACCTTATAAATTGTCCTAACACCTAGTGCACAGCTATGCCCTGGTGCAAGTGGCTAAATCTACATTGCTTCATTAACCCTTTAATGGAAAGTCAATGTAAAAAAAAAAAAAACAGTGGCCTGCGACAGCCAAGTGAAAATACGTGCTACATTTTGGTGTCAAATTATGGAAAGCTAATTCTGGACTGGTTGCTGTGGATTACTGCTGTATCTGTTTTACTTGCATGGATTTAAAACTCTTTCTATTTTATGCTCTGGACTAGAGGTAAATGACACCTATTCATATGCACCACCATGTTTTGTAGTGTTGCTTCTTTACAAAAAAAGTAAATACATCTTTCTTTGGTGTGTTAGGTCATGTATAATGTTCCCATTGCGTACATTCCTGGAAATGGTTGGAAGTAGGCTGGTGCTATAGCAACTACCAGCTGGAAACCGGTAACACCGTAAGTCAAAGTAATCAATTAAAGGCAAAGGGAGTGGGATTATTGAGGTGCAACAAATAAATTGGAACAAATTTAATATAAAATTTCTTTTTTATTTATTAATATCAAAAGCTAAAAAGTACATATAATTCATACATATACATTATATATAGAAAATTTTCAAAACGAGAAAACCATGATACAATTCAAAATAATGACCGTCACCACTGATGTTGAAAGGTGATCGCTGGTGAATTCTTCCCAACTAGTTTCGCCAAAACATTGGCTTCATCAGGGAAATTTACAAATTAACGCAAAAAGTAAAAACACTGGAAAGAGAAAGAAGGTGTATTATTTGATTACATCCACATGATATAGTATAATAAAGGTGAACTCGCCTTTATTATATTTTATTATACTATATCATGTGGATGTAAGAGGGTTTGGGACCCAAACATTTTGATTTTCTTTTACTTTCAGTTACTATGTAACTTTATTTTCGGTTATAATGGTAAACAGGACAAATACAGTATCTCACAAAAGTGAGTACACCCCTCACATTTTTGTAAATATTTTATTATATCTTTTAACCACTTGCCGACTGCCGCACGACGATGGCACGTGCAGGCATAAGGGCTTACCTTTACTCCCCTGCCTGCCCGTGGGCGAGGGGTCCGATCGGACCCCCCCCCCGGTGCCTGCAGCAATCGGCTTCATTACAGGAGTGATTCGTGCTGAGGGGGAGGCCATCTATTCCTGGCCACCCCCTCGTGATCGCTACTGACGAAAGAAATGCTTCCTCTGCCTCTGTAATGTAAACAGCGGCAGAGGAAGTGATGTCATCTCTCCTCGTGAAGCCTTTTCGTTCCCAAACACTACACTTACAGTAGAAAACTCTAGGCACACATTTCACCCTCCAATCACCCTCATGCACCCCCTGTCACAGTGACACCAATAGCAGTTGTTTTTTTTACTGATTATTGCATTGGTGTCCTTTTGTGACAGTTATAAGTGGTAGGGCAGTTAGTGGTAGGCCCCTTTAGGTCTAGGGTACCCCCCTAACCCCCCCTAATAAAGGTTTAACCCCGTGATAACCCCATCGCCAGTGTCACTAAGCGATCGTTTTTCTGATCGCCGTATTAGTGTCACAGGTGACGCTAGTTAGGGAGTTAAGTATTTAGGTTCGCCGTCAACTTTTTATAGCATCAGGGACCCCTATATACTACCTAATAAAGGTTTTAACCCCCTGATTGCCCCCTAGTTAATGCTTTCACCAGTGATCACCGTATAACTGTTACGGGTGACGCTGGTTAGTTAGTTTGTTTTTTATAATTTCTGGCCACCCGCCGTTTATTACCTAATAAAGGTTTAACCCCCTGATCGCCCGGCGGTGATATAAGTTAGGTTTTAGGGTCAGATAGGGTCTGCGTCGCCCCAGGCAGCGTCAGGTTAGTGCCAGTACCGCTAACACCCACGCACGCAGCATACACCTCCCTTAGTGGTATAGTGTCTGAACGGATCAATATCTGATCTGATCAGATCTATACTAGCGTCCCCAGCAGTTTAGGGTCCCCAAAAATGCAGTGTTAGCAGGATCAGCCCAGATACCTGCTAGCGCCTGCATTTTGCCCCCCCGCCCAGCCCACCCCACCCCACCCAAGTGCAGTATTGATCAATCACTGTCACTTACAAAACACTAAACACATAGTTGCAGCATTCGCATAGTCAGCCCTGATCCCTGCATTCGCTAACAGTTTTTTTGGTAGCGTTTTGATACAGTCGCTAACAGTCTAGGAGTTTTTTTACCTGTGAGTCTCACTAGTGTACCACTAAATTTAGAGCCCAAAATGGCAAATCGAAGGTACACTAGTGAAGAGGCCTACACGTTTCTGAGCATGACAGATAGTGAGGAGGAAGTCACTCATCTGTCAGATTCAGGCTCAGAATACGAACCTGTAGACAGCAGCAGCTCCATGACAGATAGCTCTGACGACGGAGTTGTGGTCCCTGCCAAGGTCAGGCGTACCAGACCCCAATCTTCTTCTTTTGCTGTTGAGGTGCAAGAACTGCAGGGCTCTCGTATGGAGCAGAGAAGTACTAGCGCCGCTATTCCTTCTGGTGAACTGGCAAGCACCAGCGGCCTAGTACACCCTGGTCATACATCCAGCACTGCAGTAACACGTGGTGACGTGGCGAGTCCCATAAGTGCAGTTCAAGCTGGTGAGGTGGCAAGCACAAGTAGTGTCCCGCTGCCACCAATAAGACAAAGACAGGCCCGTCGTGTCCATAGTGTCCTTCCTGCAGAATTTGCCAATCCTAATTGGGAACCCACCACTTCTGCAGCACCCGTACTTCCCTCATTCACTGGCCAACCCGGCATTCAGGTGGAAACAGTTGATTTTACATCACTTGATTTCTATTCGCTGTTTTTCACCAAAGATCTCTATAGATCTATTGTGGACCAAAGCAATTTGTACGCTGGTCAACACACCGCCACTATTCCCCAGTCCTCTCTCGCCAGAGATTGGAGACCAATTACGGTCTCCGAATTTAAGACCTTTCAGGGCCTTTCCCTCAACATGGGCATAGTTAAAATGAGTATGTTGCTGTCATATTGGTCCACTGACCCAATGTACCATATGCCCGTGTTCTCTGCTTCCATGGCCAGGGCATGATATGAGCAGATTTTGTGGTTCATGAACTTGAACAACAATGAACTCTGTCGTCCTTGTGGAGACCCTGGATACGATCGGCTCTACAAAATTCAGCCCCTCGTAAACCACTTCAACCAACGTTTTGCAGACTTGTTTACTCCCCATCAAGTTGTCTGCATTGATGAGTCCCTGATTACGTTTTCTGGCTGCTTGTCATTCAAACAGTACCTTCCCAGCAAGCGTGCCAGATACGGGTTCAAGATGTATAAGCTCTGTGACAGGGCCACAGGCTATACATGTAGTTTTATGGTTTACGAGGGAAGAGATAGCCACGTAGAGCAGACAAACTGCCCTGACTACATAGGAAGTGCTGGCAAGATTGTGTATGACTTGGTGTCACCCTTATTCGCAAAGGGGTACCGTTTGTATGTGGACAATTATTACACTAGCGTGCCACTTTTTAGTCACCTTTTTGATCATCAGATTGGAGCATGTGGCACCGTGCGATCTAATTGCCGGGGCTTTCCCCAGCGGCTTGTAGATTCCCATCTTAGGCTGGGGAGAAAGCCTGCTTGAAATGTAATAACTTGCTCGCTATGAAGTGGAGGGATAATAAGAATGTTTTCGTTCTTACCTCCCTTCATGCAGACATGATGGTCCAAATTACTACGGTGACTGGTGTTGTGGAGAAACAATATAGAAGGGGTGGATCTCAACGACCAGTTGTTGGCACCATACCTAGTTGCCCGTAAGGCCAGACGCTGGTATAAAAAAATGTCTGTTTATTTTTTTCAATTGGCTTTGCTGAATGCTCATGTGCTATACAGAGCTTCAGGACGGACTGGATCCTTCCTTAAATTCCAGGAAGAGATCGTCAGAGCCCTTCTGTTTCCAGATGGTGCTCCACCTCACCTTCCCCAACCAAATGCATTAAGCCGGCTGCATGAGAGGCATTTTCCTTATGTCCTCCTGCGTACCCCTACCCAACGAGCCCCCCAAACAAAATGTTGTGTCTGCAGAAAGCGTGGATATAGGCATGACACCCACTATTATTGTCCCTCCTGTCCTGATAATCCTGGTCTTTGCATTGGTGAATGTTTTCAACGCTACCATACACTAGTTTAGTATTAGCGTAGGGTACAGCATTGCACAGACTAGGCACACTTTCACAGGGTCTCCCAAGATGCTATCGCATTTTGAGAGACTCAAACCTGGAACCGGTTACAGTTACAAAAGTTAGTTACAAAAAAAAGTGTAAAAAATAAAAAGTAAAAATAAATAAATAAATAAATAAAATAAAAAACAAAACAAAAATAGTTGTCGATTTATTGTTCACTCTCTCTCTATTCTCTCTATTGTTCTGCTCTTTTTTACTGTAATCTATTCTGCAATGTTTTATTGTTATCATGTTTTATCCTGCTTGCTTTTCAGGTATGGATATTTTTTATACTTTACTGTTTACTGTGTTTTCTTGTTAAACGTTTTTTTCTTTTCAGGTACGCCATTCAGCTGCAGCGCGGATTTATTTATCTTGACAGCAACAGCGTTTGCTCCCACGATACATAAAGCCGTGACTCCAGCACTGTCGGAGGTGATTTCACCACCACAGTTACATACTTAAGCATATATGCCGAAGCATGGGGGCAGCAGGGGCGGAGGAGCGATTTGCTCCTAAGTTTTGCGGGTGGATGCCCCCATGCTTCGGCATATATATATTTTAGGCACAGGTTGCGTTTTAAAATGTTTTATTTTTTACTATGTTTTTTTTTTGTATTTGCTTTGTAGGTTTGGCAATGCCCTGTACACACGATAGGATTTTCCGATGGAAAATGTGTGATAGGACCTTGTTGTCGGAAATTCCGACCGTGTGTAGGCTCCATCACACATTTTCCATAGGAATTTCCGACACACAAAGTTTGAGAGCTTGCTATAAAATTTTCCGACAACAAAATCCGTTGTCGGAAATTCCAATCATGTGTACACAAAGTGCCACGCATGCTCAGAATAAATTAAGAGACAAAAGCTATTGGCTACTGCCCCGTTTATAGTCCCGATGTACGTGTTTTACGTCACCACGTTCAGGACGTTTGGATTTTCCGACAACTTTGTGTGACCATGTGTATTCAAAACAAGTTTGAGCCAACATCGGTCGGAAAAAATCCATGGATTTTGTTGTCGGAATGTCCGATCAATGTCCGACCGTGTGTACAGGGCATGTGTCTTACTGTTATACTTTAATGTTATTTTGTTAACCATCATTTGCTTAGCTGATACGCTATTCAGCTGCAGCTAAACCCGTGACTCCATCGCTGTAGGAGGTGATTTCACCACCACAGCCGAAGCATGGGGGCAGCAGGTTACCCTATCTTTTGGGGTGGATGCCCCCATGCTTCAGCATATATAAACGGTGCATGTATGCCCATCATTAGAAGTGGGTGGATGAAGGGAGGTATTCTAATGGTGGGCATACCCACCAATCAATCTTTTTTTTTCATGCAGCCCACAGGCTGCATGAAAAAAGATTACAATATATGCCCAACAAGGACCAACAACGTATTGGTATGTTGCTGGACTTTGAGTGGTTATACCAGAATGATGCCTGTGGGTTTAGGTATCATCTTGGTATCATTCTTTTCAGCCAGCGGTTGGCATTCATGTAAAAGCAATCCTAGTGGCTAATTAAAATCGCAGAGGCAATCAAATACCAGCAGAAGAAATCTCTATTTGTGGGAAGAAAAGGACACAAATTTTGTTTGGGTACAACATAGCATGACCGCGCAATTACCAGTTAAAACAGTGCAGTGCCAAATTGTAAAAAGTCCTCTGGTCTTTGGCAAGCCAAATGGTCCGGGGCTGAAGTGGTTAATGTGACAACACTGAAGAAATGACACTTTGCTACAATGTAAAGTAGTGACTTTACAGCTTGTATAACAGTGTAAATTTGCTGTCCCCTTAACATAACTCAAAACACAGCCATTAATGTCTAAACCGCTGGCAACAAAAGTGAGTACACCCCTAAATGAAATTGTCCGAATTGGGCCCAATTAGCTTTTTGCCCTCCCCAGTATCATGTGTTACAAGGTCTCAGGTGTGAATGGGGAGTAGGTGTGTTACATTTGGTGTTATTGCTCTCACTCTCAAACTGGTCACTGGAAGATCAACATGGTACCTCATGGCAAAGAACTCTCTGAGGATCTGAAAAAAGAATTTTTGCTCTACATGAAGGTGGCCAAGGCTATGAGAAGGTTGGCAAGACCCTGAAACTGAGCTGCAGCACGGTGGCCTAGACCATACAGAGGTTTAACAGGACAGGTTACACGATCGACCAAAGAAGTTGGGTGCACGTGCTCAGCGTCATTTCCAGAGGTTGTCTTTGGGAAATAGACGTATGAGTGCTGCCAGCATTGCTGCAGAGGTTGAAGGGGTTTAGGGGGGGTCAGCCTGTCAGTGCTCAGACCATACACCACACACTGCATCAAATTGGTCTGCATGGCAGTCATCCCAGAAGGAAGCCTCTTCTAAAGTTAATGCACAAGAAAGCCCGCAAACTGTTTGCTAAGGACATGGATTACTGGAACCATGTCCTGTGGTCTAATGAGACCAGGATAAACTTATTTGGTTCAGATGGTGTCAAGCGTGTGTGGCAACAACCAGGTGAGGAGTACAAAGACAAGTGTGTCTTGCCTACAGTCAAGCATGGTGGTGGAAGTGTCATTGTCTGGGGCTGCATGAGAGCTGCCGACACTTTGGAGCTACAGTTCATTGAGGGAACCATGAATGCCAACATGTACTGCGACATACTGAAGCAGAGCATGATCCCCTCCCTTCAGGGACTGGGCCGCAGGGCAGTATTCCAACATGATAACGACCCCAAACACACCTCCAAGACGACCACTGCCTTGCTAAAGAAGCTGAGGGTAAAAGTGATGGACTAGCCAAGCATGTCTCCAGACCTAAATCCTATTGAGCATCTGTGGGGCATCCTCAAATGGAACGTAGAGGAGCGCAAGGTCTCTAACATCCACCAGTTCCATGATGTCATCATGGAGGAGTGGAAGAGGACTCCGGTGGCAACCTGTGAAGCTCTGGTGAACTCCATGCCCAAGAGGGTTAAGGCAGTGATGGAAAATAATGGTGGCCACACAAAATATTGACACTTTGGCCCCAGTTTGGACATTTTCACTTAGGGGTGTACTCACTTTTGTTGCCAGCAGTTAAACATTAATGGCTGTGTGTTGAGTTATTTTGAAGGTACAGCAAATTTACACTTTTATAAAAACTGTACACTCATCACTTTACATTGTAGCAAAGTCATTTTTTCAGTGTTGTCACATGAAAAGATATAATAAAATATTTACAAAAATGTGAGGGGTGTACTCACTTTTGTGAGATACTATATAGAGGGTGAATGTCATTAACGGGGACACAGACAACAATAAAAACTGACAAGCCTTCTAATCCCTCTCCACTCTATCCAAACAAAAAAAAGTTTGACCTTTAGTTATACTTTAAGGCTTAATGCACACTGGGGCTATTATAAACTCTTTTCTCCTGTCAGGCATTGCATTTTTGCAAATGCGTTTAGGCATGTCAAACACTTGGGCGTATTACTTTATTCTGGCTGTTGAAATAAAAAAAGTGCTAAACACGCCCAGTTCTTAGGTGCATTTAAATAAGTTTACACGTCAGCTGTTTTTTGTGCTCAAAAGTTCCTGTCCTGATCGTGACTTTGATGGGGGTTTTTTTTGCCTCTAAACTTCTGTAAACGCCTATAGTGTGCATGGACATATAGGGGTTGATTTACTAAAACTGGAGAGTGCAAAATCTGGTGCAGCTCTGCATAGAAACCAATCAGCTTCCAAGTTTTATTGTCAAAGCTTAATTGAACGAGCTGAGGTTAGAAGCTGGCTACCATGCACAGCTGCACCAGATATTAAACTCTCCATTTTTAGTAAATCAACTCCACAGGCTAACATGGAGGAGTGTTTAAAGGCAGAGAAAAAAAGCCTGTAAAAGTAGCATTTTTTAAGCTCAAGTGTTCATGAGGCCTAACTGGTAACCACTCTAAGGCTGGATTCACACCTATGCATTTTTAGTGCTTTTTGCATTTTGCAGATTTGCACTACAGTCCATTTACCATGGTTTCCTATGGAACACTTTCTGTTGTGCAAATCTGCAAAATGCAAAAAGCACTAAAAATGCATAGGTGTGAATCCAGCCTTAAACTCAATTTATACTTAAACAGATATTTTCCAGGTTGGAAATTTTTGTTCTAGATCTACAATTTTTGTTTGTCCTTATTCTTGAATACCAATTTTAAGGAATTATCATTTACTAATAGGCAATTAGTTCATCCTGTTTTCAAAACGTAGTTGCCTCGTCCGTATAAAAGGGCCATGCAACTTTAGTAACACTGGATAAACTGTAGGGTGAAAATGTAGTTACTTTATTTTCATTGTATTTATTACAGGTACTTATATAGAGCTGACAATTTACGCAGCACTTTATGTATACAGTATATTGTACATTCACATCAGTGCCTGCCTCAAGAAGCTTACAATCTAAGGTCCCTAACTCACATTCATAGATACACATACAAGGGCCAATTTAGACAGGAGCCAATTAACCTACCAGCATGTCTTTGGAGTGTAGGAGGAAACCGAAGTACCTGGAGGAAACCCACACAGATGCAAGCATAGTTAAAAATATTTTTCTAAAAGTATGCTCATTTTATATTATTGCATATAGAGTATTTAAAACATACATCAATGCAATAGTCTATATAGTAGTAGTATATGCATACAAATATGCATAAAAAATAGTTCTGACTTATTGCATACAAAGCAGACAAATTTCCTGCCTGTTTTGTTTGCATGACAACTTTTTAACTATACAGACTATCAAACAATAGAAATGAGAGATGTTTTTATGTTTTCTGAACTATAGAGCTTTCTGACCCCTCTCAACCTTCCTTGCACTTCTACAGCTCTCTTGCTGAATTTACCCACAAATGTCAAATGGTTGCTAGAAGATTGATGCAAAATAAGGTTATCACAGTTTGTTATTTTGAAGCTTTCTGCTGCCCCTCTTGCCCTGCTGTTCTAGGCAATGGCCCACAAGTGCTATTATGGTAAATACAGCCTTGCTAAAAGCAATTGTTCAAATGTAATGATGCAAAAAGAACAAAACGTTGCACCTTTCCTAGTACTGAGATATGCACTGAAAGGCTCATTTTAGCCTTTTATTGTTTTATAGGGACTTTCTGGCTATTTTAAAGATGGGACAACCATCTTGTGGGTGAATGATGGGAGCTTTAAAGCAACTTAATCAAATGTGGGAAGAACTTTCAGAAGAATGATTGCAGAAACAGTTGTGTGTATTTGTGTGTGGGGGGTGGCATTGTTAAAATTTCCGACTGTTTCTGTAACTTTGTCTTTGTGAAGTGACACCTCCCAAACAAAGCTCTCACTTCTCAACCACCCATGTCCAGGGACCTGAGGATCACAGTGTCATTCAATCTTCCTTTGAAGTCATTGTCCCTATTTCTAAATCCTTTTATAAGTCTCTCTTCTCTTTATCACAATCTAATATAGGGACAAAGAAAACTACTATTAAGGGTAAATAAAAGAACAATGTTATTTTCAAGAACTGTTCACAAAAGTGCTATATTGCTTAATGAAACAGACAACACCAATATTCTTATGAAGAAATCCAGCTTTTCTTTACTCTTTTTTCTTCTTATCTCCTGTATTCATCTACTTTGTTTTAAATTCTCTGCTTATTTAAATTTTTGAATTGTATAGCTGTTTTAGTTAGAAATTTGTAGAGCTGTCCAAAACTTTTTTTTTTTATAAATTGCCATGTAACACTGTCTAAATATATATTTTGACTTAAACATGAATAAAAGATACACAGTAGCTGGTATTTGACCCAGATTGGACCAGTTCCTGACATCAGGCATAATATCCTGAAAGCCACTCTTCTTCTTCCCTTCCATTGCAACTGTCAATGAGGAGGGGCGTGTCAGCTGGCAAACCTCAAAAAGAAAAGTATAACATGGTACAGTGGTTTCTTTTTGTGATGTAATGAGTGATTCATGTTGATGTCACAGTTTGGGTTGAAACATTGAAGGGTAAGCTCTGGTGGCCACTATTTTCATAAACCCCAGCAGAGCTTTCACAAGCTTAAAGCATTAGAAGCTTTAGATTAAACCCAGAAACAAAAATTGTAATATATTGCAGCTTAACAGTCCTTAGATGGTGGCTGCATTCTTTTTTTGGTCTTTTTTTCCCATTATTTGCACTTGTGGATCCAGCTAGTAAATCTGTTATTTTTCACCTTCCGTTAACAGACCAAGCTGTCCAGTAAAAGTGGCAGTTAAATGGTTGAGACAAACAATTTAACACTGAAACGGGTGCTTACAATGGTAAGTTTATATTCATTTTATTAAAAACCTTTATCCCAGAAGACAAAAACGTTTCTGTAACTGCTTAAAAAAACATTCACTGGAGTTTTTCTTTAATTTGTTAGTCAAGTCCATCTAAATCTGCTAATACATCGAACACTGCTCCCTCCCCTGATTGACAATACTGTTATTCAATAAAGTCTCCATTGCACCTCCAAAGGAAACAGCTACTCTAATGCCCTGTACACACGATCGGACATTCCGACAATAAAATCCATCAGATTTTTTCAGACGGATTTTGGGCCAAACTTGTCTTGCATACACACGGTCGCACACAGTTTTCAGAAAATCCGATCATTCTGACCTCGGCGACGTAAAACACGTACGTTGGGACTATAAACGGGGCAGTAGCCAATAGCTTTCGTCTCTTAATTTATTCTGAGCATGCGTGGCACTTTGTGCGTCGGATTTGTGTACACACGATTGGAATTTAAAAGATCGGATTTTGTTGTCGGAAAATTTTATATCCTGCTCTCAAACTTTGTGTGTCGGAAATTCAGACGGAAAAAGTCAGATGGAGCCCACACGCGATCGGAATTTCCGACAACACAATCCGATCGCACTTTTTCCATCCGAAAATCCGACCGTGTGTAAAGGGCATAAGACAGAAAGTGTGTGATTGGCCAGATCACCAGGAAAAAAGAAAGAAAGAAAAAATAAGAATGCAAATGCAATCACCACATTTGATTGGTAGGCTGCATAAAATAAAATGTTTGTTTTTGGGTTTAATACCGCTTCCATTTTTATTAGCATTCTATTATTATTTTTTCCATACATTCAGCAGGTAGACTGTTATGCCCAGTACACACGGTCGGACATTGATCGGACATTCCGACAACAAAATCCATGGATTTTTTCCAACGCATGTTGGCTCAAACTTGTCTTGCATACACACGGTCACACAAAGTTGTCGAAAAATCTGATCGTTCTAAACGCGGTGATGTAAAACACGTACGTCGGGACTTTAAATGAGGCAGTAGCCAATAACTTAGTCTCTTCATTTATTCTGACCATGCGTGGCACTTTGTGTGTCGGATTTTGTGTACACACGATCAGAACGTATTTTGTTGTCGGAAAATTTTATAGCCTGCTCTCAAACTTTGTGTGTCAGAAATTCAGATGGAAAATGTGTGATGGAGCCTACACACGGTCGGAATTTCCGACAACAAGGTCCTATCACACATTTTCCGTCTGAAAATCCGGCCGTATGTACAGGGCATTAGACTGTTTACATCTCACAAAATGGGAACTGCAAGCGATCCCAAATAGAGGCAGAATGCGTGACATGCTTTTGGGTGCCATTATTCTTAATGGCACCACAAATGCAATGCATTTCTGTTGCGATTTTTGCACGATGGGATCATGCTGCAATGGGATGGGATCACACCTTTACCCGAAAAGGTGCAGGAGCTTCTTTTTAGGTGACAAACACACATAGGGCAGCCCATTCAAGTGAATGGGCTGGCCCTATGCAACACGCAAATCATGTGCAAATCTCTAAAACAAAATAGTGCGCAGGAACACTTGTTCCCACTACACAAAAGTGTGAATGCAGCCTTAAGCCTCATAAACATAGGTTGAATATCAGCCAAAATCAGCCAGTACAGTAGAAACTGACCAACATTCAGCCCATGTGTACAGCTCCTTGTCCGACAGACGCTAATCTCACGACTGGCTTCTGTCAAAAGACCATGCTGGAAAACCAGCAGGCGATTGGCATCTGATCAGCACTTGCAGCTAATGGCTGTAAGAGCTGACTGGTGTGTTCTGGTAGGGGGGTAGTCCCCCTGTCAGAACACAATAGCTCAGGTGGGAGATCGCTGAACTAACATCGCATACAGCAACATCCTCAGTTTTTTTTTTCATTTAGCCCACTGGGTTGAACAGAAAAAAAAAATAACGTTTGTACCAGACATTAGGGTAATTTTAATGAGCACTATGTCAGCTCTTATGAAAGAAATTCGCACAATTCCCCCATCAACACAAACAGTCCTGACAGGGGAATCCCTCCTGTCCAGCAATTGTCTGCTCCTGGCAGGGGAGCGGGCAGGGGAAGCCATCCCCTGAATGGAGAAAACAGTGATTATCACTAACGGCTATAGCAGCCTCCAGCAATAATTGCAAGAGAATTGATTGATCAAATAAGTACGCAAGTACGCTGTGGATACTTGACCAGCTAATACCCCACTCCCATTTAATTCTGCTTTTAGGTTTCTGCTTCTTCTGATCCCTTTCATTGTCCTAACAGTAGTGCCCCGTACACACAGTCGGATTTTCCGATGGAAAATGTGTGATAGGACCTTGTTGTCGGAAATTCCGACCGTGTGTAGGCTCCATAACACATTTTCCATCGGATTTTCCGACACACAAAGTTTGAGAGCAGGATATAAAATTTTCCGACAACAAAATCCGTTGTCGGAAATTCCGATCGTGTGTACACAAATCTGACGGACAAAGTGCCACGCATGCTCAGAATAAATAAAGAGATGAAAGCTATTGGCCACTGCCCCGTTTATAGTCCCGACGTACGTGTTTTACGTCACCACGTTCAGAACGATCGGATTTTCCGACAACTTTGTGTGACTGTGTGTATGCAAGACAAGTTTGAGCCAACATCCGTCGGAAAGAATCCTAGGATTTTGTTGTCGGAATGTCCGAACAAAGTCAGACCGTGTGTACAGGGCATAAGTCAGAAAAAAGTATCCAAAATTAACACTATACCTACTTAAGACTTGGTCTGACTGCAGGTCACCCTCTAGCCACAGTTGTGAGGTCAGGTGAGGGATGCTCTTACCCAGAAAGGGACCTTAGAAAGGGACACTGTTTGGCTGGTTGTGCAGGACAATAAAAATGAAAGCCTTATTTCTAGTTATGTATTACATAAACATCATTCAACACAATTTTAAAACCTGTTAGTAAAAGTGCCTAAAATTCATCTTTAAAATAGCTTCCCAAAAATCTCCTGCACATCAGGACTCAAAGTGAAGAAGGAAAGTTCAAAACAATGTTGTGATTCTAACACTTGCTAGCGGAAGAAAAAAGCATAGTAATGATCTTGTTATTATGCTCTTTTACTTAATTTCCCAACCAGCAATCAAGAGGCAGGAGAGTAACAAAGAAACAAAATTAGATTTTTTTATTGTAGTCATGCATCCAATGTGTGAGTACAGAGGCGTAACTAGAGGCTTCAGGGCCCCGGTGCAAAAAATCATGAAGGTCCTCCCCTAAAAAGCAAGATTTTGATACTTTTTTTTAGGGGGGTGGCAGCGGTGGTGTTGAGGGGGTGGCAGCGGTAGTACTTAAGGGGGGTGACAGTGGTGGTACTTGAGTGGGGTGGCAGTGGTGGTACTTGAGGGGAGGTGGCAGGGGTGGTACTTGAGGGGGTGGCAGTGGTGGTACTTGAGGGGGGTGGCAGCAGTGATATTGAGGGGGTGGGGGTGGCAGCAGTGGTGTTGAGGGGGGTGGCAGCAGTGATGTTGAGGGGATGGCAGTGGTGGTACTTGAGGGGGGTTGGCAGTGGTGGCATTGAGGGGGGTGGCAGCGGTGATATTGAGGGGGTGGCAACGATGATGTTGAGGGGGTGGCAGCGGTGATACTTAAGGGGGAGGAGTGGCAGCGGTGGTACTTGAGGGGGGGTGGTAATGGTGATCTTGAGGGTAGTGGTAGTGGTGGTACTTGAGGGGGATGGCAGCGGTGATGTTGAGGGGGTTGCAGCGGTGGTACTTGAGGGGGGGTGCAGTGGTGGTACTTGAGGGGGTGGCAGCGGTGGTGCTGAGGAGGGTGGCAGTGGTGATGTTGAGGGGGGTGGCAGCGGTGGTACTTGAGGTTGTGGCAGCAGTGGTACTTGAGGGGGAGTGGCAGTGGTGGTACTTGAGGGTAGGTGGCAGGGGTGGTACTTGAGGGGGGTGGCAGCGATGGTACTTGAGGGGGGTGGCAGCGGTGGTGTTGAAGGGGGTGGCAGCGGTGATATTGAGGGGGGTGGGGTGGCAGCGGTGATGTTGAAGTGGTGGCAGCGGTGGTACTTGAGGGGGGTTGGCAGTGGTGATGTTGAGGGGGGTGGCAGCGGTGGTACTTGAGGTTGTGGCAGCAGTGGTACTTGAGGGGGAGTGGCAGTGGTGGTACTTGAGGGTAGGTGGCAGGGGTGGTACTTGAGGGGGGTGGCAGCGATGGTACTTGAGGGGGGTGGCAGCGGTGGTGTTGAAGGGGGTGGCAGCGGTGATATTGAGGGGGGTGGGGTGGCAGCGGTGATGTTGAAGTGGTGGCAGCGGTGGTACTTGAGGGGGGTTGGCAGTGGTGGTGTTGAGGGGGGTGGCAGCGGTGATATTGAGGGGGTGGCAATGATGATATTGAGGGGGTGGCAGCGGTGATACTTAAGGGGGGGGTTGGCAGCGGTGGTACTTGAGGGGGTGGTAATGGTGATGTTGAGGGGGTGGCAGCGGTGGTACTTGAGGGGGTGGCAGCGGTGGTGCTGAGGGGGGTGGCAGCGGTGGATCTTGAGGGGGTGACAGCGGTGGTACTTGAGGGGGAGTGGCAGTGGTGGTACTTGAGGGGAGGTGGCAGGGGTGGTACTTGATGGGGGTGGCAGTGGTGGTACTTGAGGGAGGTTGGCAGTGGTGGTGTTGGGGGTTGCAGCGGTGATATTGGGGGGTGGTACTTGGGGGGGGGCAGCGGTGGTGTTGAGGGGTTGGCAGCGGTTGTACTTGAGGGGGGTTGGCAGTGGTGGTGTTGAGGGGGGGTGGCAGCAGTGATATTGAGGGGGTGGCAATGATGATGTTGAGGGGGTGGCAGTGGAGATACTTGAGGGGGAGGGGAGGCAGCAGTGGTACTTAAGGGGGGTGGTAATGGTGATGTTAAGGGGGGGTGGCAGCGATGATGTTGAGGGGGTTGCAGCAGTGGCACTTGAGGGGGGTTGCAGCGGTGGTACTTGAGGGGGGGTGCTAGCGGCGGTGCTGAGGGGGGTGGCAGCAGTTATGTTGAGAGGGGCGGCAGCGGTTATACTTGAGGGGGGTGGCAGTGGTGATGTTGAGGGAGGGTGGCAGTGGTGATGTTGAGGGGGGGTGGCAGCGGAGGTACTTGAGAGGGGGTTGCAGCGGTGGTGCTAAGGGGGGGTGGCAGCGGAGATGCTGAGGGGGTGGCAGCGGTGATGTTGAGGGGGTGGCAGCAGTGGTACTTGAGGGGGGTTGACAGTGGTGGTGTTGAGGGGGGTGGCAGCGATGATATTGAGGGAATGGCAACAGTGATATTGAGGGGGTGGCAGCAGTGATACTTGAGGGGGAGGGGTGGCAGCGGTGGTACTTGAGGGAGGGTGGAAATGGAGATGTTGAGGGGGTGGCAGTGGTGGTACTTGAGAGGGGGTGGCAGCGGTGATGTTGAGGGGGTTGCAGCGGTGGTACTTGAGGGGGGGTGGCAGCGGTGGTGCTGAGGGGGGTGGCAGTGGTGATGTTGAGTGTGGTGGCAGCGGTGATACTTGAGGGGGGTGGCAGCGGTGGTACTTGAGAGGAGGTTGCAGCGGTGGTGCTGAGGGGGGGTGGCAGCAGGGATGCCGGGAGGTGACAGCGGTGATGCTGAGTGGGGGTGGCAGCGGTGGTACTTGATGGGGTGGCAGTGGTGATGTTGAAGGGGGTGACAGCGGTGATGTTGAGGGGGTGACAGCAGTAATGCTGAGGTGGGTTGCAGCGGTGATGTTGAGGGGGTGGCAGCGGTGGTACTTGATGGGGGTGGCAGCGGTGGTACTTAATGGGGGGTGGCAGCGGTGGTACTTAATGGGGGGTGGCAGCGGTGGTGCCATCCTCTCCCACCACCACCTCTGCCTCTTACTGATCCCATCCCCCCACCACTGATCTCATCCCTATCCCCTCATCACGTCTGTTGTAGAAGTAATGGGGGGTAGGGATGGGATCAGTAAGAAGCAGATGTGATGGAGGTTGGGATGGAATGATTGCACTGTAATTTGTCACTTACTTCCGTCACCGTGCCTCCAGGGATGCCTTTCCTCATGGGGAGAGCTCCTCCCCTTCACTTGATTGGTGTCAGCTGGTCAGCTGACTTCATTTTTCAGTGTCCGCCCTGCCTCCCTACATTCTCTCGGTCTCTGGATAGGCGGGGTGGTCCAGAGTCTCTCTCAGCGATGTCTTCTCTCCCCTCAGCGGGCGAAAGCCCCCCTCCCTGCGGCGGAACAATTGGACAAGCGGCGCGCCCGTGGCGGGCCTCTCAGTACCACAGCACAACCATAATGGACAGGACAGGTGGGCCCAGTCGCCAGTGCGACTGCTCCGACCCTGATAATTCCGCCACTGTGTGAGTAGTATTATTACAAATGGGGGTTGAGTTGCAAAAGTAGAGGGCTGTTGCAACTACATGAGTAATGGGAGCATAATGAAGATAATTATGTTGTTTGTCCATCTTATGTAAGGAAAAATGATACAGTAGTGTAGCAAAGTCCCAGGGCCCCTGAGGCCTAATGGTGACCTCCAGAGTTAGGGAAAGCTGACATCCTTCAGTGTAGACTGGGTTTCAAGGCATGGTGGGTGTAATGCAAGATGAAATGTTGGGCACCAGTTGCTCGTGGAGCTGGCTTTAATTGGCACAACCGAATTATCTCCTTTAATGGCCACAGGTATCACCTCCTCCACTGGCACACCAGTTTCACCCCTTGCAAGCCTACCTGACTCCAGTACCCCTTTCCTTGGCGATTCAGCCATCAAGGAGAGCAGGTGGGTCTGGCCTCAGCCTCAAAGGGTTAACCGAAGCGTTGGGTCATGGAGCAGCCACAGAAGCAAGAGGTGCAGCTTCTCTCACAAGCTGGGTGATAGTGGGTGTACTCTCAATGCCACTCCCAGCCGGGACGGCGACATTCTTGTTCCAATCCACTTGCAGTATCCGCGGAGGTTGGGCTGGTGAGACTACCTCGAGCAGGGGTTCCACGCAACGTCTACAGAGGATCCAAGGCCTCAGATGAGTCTCCAAGCCGGAACACTTCCTGTAGATCAGTCCCAAGGCCTCATAGCCTCCAGCCATGTTCAGGGCAAGATGTATACAGGTGTATACAGCACTCCGGTGTCAGTCAGGACACCTTTTCGTTTGCTCAGTCCAAAGCCAACACCCGGAGCATACATTTTCCAATCCGCTGACATGGACATTCATTGTACTGTTCATTTAAGCACAAGAGAATCCATTTTGTTCTCACTGTTGAAATGTGTTCTGTAACCTTCACCTAACACACAGACACTTCTCCTACTAAACGCTCTCTACTCCCCCCTCCCTTTTCAAGGTTTTACTTTTGCAATTGTTCTATTCGCTAGTTTTTAATAATATATTTCTATTTGTTAGCTTTTAATAACATATTTCTATTTGTTAGCTTTTAATGACATCTCACACCACCCCTTTCTTATCTATGTATAAAATAACATGTAATAATAAATTTTTCACCGAACGGACATTTTAAACACAGTGATTGAGTCCTGTGAATCTGTTCCTGCAGCTGCAGTATTAACTTTGTTTTAGAGTCCCAATCAGAAATCAGTCATATCAGTTTTGGCGAGCCAGCCAGGAGTTTGGCAGAGTCTCCAGAAGGAACCGCGCTTCGATCGGGATCATCGGGAAACGCAGACCTCAAATGCCGGCTAGGTAAGCTGCCCTTAAGCTTGCTATATTTCTGCCTTTTCCTATGTATCCTATCTGTCGGTTCTCAAGGAAACCAGACCACTCTCGGACCTTTCTGGTTGGGTAACGTGTGTGTGTGAATGTGTTTGTGTCCCCCTTCACGGGTTGGACTGTGTGTGGATAGGGAAAATCCTCTGCAGTTCCCTGCGTGGACTCCTTGTGGGCGACCTGGGTCAGAGGCGCATGGTAGGGTCAGATAAAACTCATAGAGAAGAGAAGAGACGAGGAGGGTCTCTTAATGAGTGTTTTGTCTATTGTCATAAACCCCTTCTACCCACGTAGATAAGTGGAGACTATTCTTGTAAATCTGCAGATTTGCTGTACTATTTGTTTTAGAGGCAAGAGGGTATAGGCACAAGTAGAGAAGAGAGAAGACTGGCCAGTCATTATGGGCATTAAATTAATTAAGGGAATGAAGGGAGAGAGGCCTTCAGAAAATGCCCAGCGCAAGATGAGCGCTAGAGAATATATGAACCGAAGGTACGGTTCTGCCTATACTGAGCCCCTAGATAAATGGGTAGAATGGACAAAGGGAACAGCTAAACCTTTAAAATCTGAAGGGACTTTTGATTTAAAAGTATGGCAAACTTTTCTGCACGATTATGGCCCACTACTGTGCAGTGAAGGAACGTGGAGAATAGCTTGCACATGGGAGACAGAAGCTAAAGTAGCAAATCAAACTGGCTTGACGGAGATATTTAATAAAAGTACTGCCCAAATTTACTACGTTTGGCCAGAAGACTCTGTAGAGGAGGACCCCCCACCTTATGTGGCTGCCAGTTTGGCTTTAAGGGGTCCACGCACAAAAGCAAAAGAATTAGATTACATGGAACACACAAAAGATGAGCTATGCAATATAGTAGAGAGCAGAGGTTTAACAGCCCCATATCAACCTACAAAGAGGGATTTGGCTCGGATCCTACAAACAGATGATTGGCATAAATCAAAAGGCACATATGCAAACCTAGATCTCTCTGAACTTAAGGCTTTGGCCAGAGAAAGATAGATAGAGTCTGAACTTCCGGAGCAAACCATAATTTCCAAATTGTGGCAGCAAGATGAAGAGAGAAGGAAGGGAGATGCCAGCCCTTCTGCCCCTGGCATAGAGAAATCTGTTGTAGTTTATCCTGTCAGAACCCAATTAGTTTTTGAAGGTGATGCTGTTGACAGTAAGTCTCAAATTAAATGGCATGTACCTTTTAGTCCCCAAGATATGAGAGCCATATTAGAGGGATTGGGAGATCCTAGAAAGAATCCAATTGGGTTTGCAAACAAACTTAGTGCTAAACAGGAAGCATATGAGGCTTCTGCTACTGACAATCATCAGCTTCTTATTAAAGCAGTGGGAAGCAACATGTCTGGCTATATACTTAAAGAATGTGGTGTAGACGTCAAAAATCTAGGTAAGATGGTTAGTGGACGGGAGGTTTGTGAGAAATTGAAGGAAAAGTTGCCCCAAATATATGGACAAACCAGACATGCTGAATTTATGAATGCTAAGCAAGGGAAAGAGGAAGCAGCAGGGGCTTATTGGAGGCGGTTAAGTGATATGGCTGAGGAAGCAGGCATTAAAATAGAGGAAGAGAAGGTGGGAGAAACTGCAAGTCCATCTACACAACTGGTGAAACAAAGGTTTCTTGATGGTTTAATACCCCAGTTGAAAGAAAAGTTGTTCACAGCAAGGCCTGAGGCAGGCAATATGTCTATTCAAGACGTCCTGCCTATCCTGTTATCCATAGAAAACAGGATTAACCAAAAAGACAGCAAACCCAAGGTTATGTACATGGGGAAGTAGAGAGAAAAAGGAAGAGGAAGAGGCAAAGGCAATTTCAGAAATCATGGCAATCGGGGACCAATTATATGCTACAATTGTGATGGGGAAGGACACATAGCCAAATTCTGCCATCTTCCTGACCGTAGACTAGAAAAGAGCTTAGAGGCCCCTCATGCTGATCCCAGTTCTCTGCCAAAAGCAGTGGATCAGGCATAGGAAAATGGCATGCCAGTATCAATCATGTTAAATAGGGGAGACAATGGTCCCGAGGCCAGAGTAAAAGTATTTTTACAAGAACTCCCCTATCCTGGAGGAGAAACAGAATTAACCTGTTTAATTGATACTGGTGCAAGCCGAAGTGTTTTTAATATAGAGGACTGTGGGTATAGTATTGGGTATATTGTTTTTTTTTTTTTTTTTATGGTTGGACTGGATGGACTTGTGTCTTTTTTCAACCTGGCTAACTATGTAACTATGGACTTACCTCCAGGATTATTATTTACAAATGTTATCTCTGGTGTTGGCCTAACCGGGACCTCTACTGATTTGGTTGAGTCCAAGCCACTTAAACTCAGGCTAGGACAGCAAACAGAAATTGTCACTAAAGTGTTAGTTTCAGACACAGTTCCTACTAATCTTTTGGGAGCTGACATTTTGAACCAAATTTTAGCAAACATAGACTACACTCCTACAGGAGTCCAAGTGGTCAGTAGTCTATCAGGAGAAGTTTTAAATTCTGCCTGTGGAGTATTTTTAATCCAAGACTCCACTCTGCCATTTCCACCAGAATTGAAAGTGATTCCCACTGTATTATGGGCCACCAGCAAATATGATGTAGGTCTGCTGGATTGCACCCCAGTCATGATAAAAATTAAACCAGGAGCCCATCTCCCACAGATTAAACAGTACCCACTGAGTATTGCTCAGACTGAGGGGATAAAGGATCAAATCACTCAACTGAAAGCAGCAGGGGTTGTTGTACCAATTAAGTCCCAGGTCAATACACCCCTGTTCCCAATTGCAAAGAAGCCAGACAAGAAGGGTGGGCAGGTGACATATCGCATGGTGCATGATTTGAGAGCCAGTAACAATATAATAGAGGCAGATACCCCGATCGTACCCAACCCCCGCACTTTACTAAGTGGAATACCTGCCTCCAGCACCTGCTTTACAGTGATTGATCTTGCAAATGCTTTCTTTTCGGTGCCCCTGCACCCAGATTGCTGGCACCTTTTTTCATTTACCCATGATGCCCAAAAGTTAGCATGGACAAGATTGTCCCAAGGCTGTGTGAGTAGCCCCTCTGAATATAATACTGCGTTAAAGCAAGTATTGGACCAATGGTCCCCCTCACACCCAAACACAGTTTTGCTTCAGTACATAGACGATTTGCTTATTTGTTCTGATACAAAGGACATTTGTAGCAGAGAAACAGTAAGCCTTCTCCTGTTTCTCTATAACAGTAACAACAAAGTTAGCAAAGATAAGCTACAATACTGCCAAGAGAAAGTGATCTTCCTGGGTCACTGCATTTCACATGGAATCCGTCACCTAACTCCAGATCGAGTTAAAACTCTACAAAACTTTGAAAAGCCAAGAAATGTCCGGCAACTACGTGCCTTCCTGGGGTTAGTGGGATATTGTAGGGACTGGATTCCAAATGCATCAGAACTTATGGCTCCTCTATATGAGGCTACCACTAGAAACCCTTTCAAACTCACATGGGACAATGAATTGCAGATGAAGGAGCTTATTAAAATTTTGTCTGAAGCTCCTGCCATTGGACTTCCTGACTATACTAAGACTTTCTCGTTGTTCTGTCATGAAGTCAATGGATTTGCTGCAGGTGTACTCACCCAGCTACATGGAGACAAACAGAGGCCTGTGATGTATGTATCAGCCTCATTAGACCCTGTCATCAAAGGCTCCCCCAGTTGTATGCGAGCCATAGCAGCCTGCATTTTGCTGCTAGACAAAGTAACGGAGCTTGTACTAGATTCTGCTCTGATCCTGTATGTGCCACATGCAGTACAGGAAATCATGAATCAAGTAAATACCAGACATGTGTCTGCCAGTAGATTTGACAAGTACCAGTCTGCTCTTTTTGCTCCATCGAATTTAACAATCAAACGATGTGTTACTTTAAATCCGGCTACTCTTCTTCCTATAATTGATGAGGAAGATGCAACAAATAGTACTGATGTAGAACCTGAGAGTTTTTCTCATGATTGTATGGCTCTTATGGAGGTAGAAAGGGCCTCTGTCACACCAGCAAAAGATGAGCCCTTATCAGATTGTGACACACACTTATTCGTAGATGGTTCCAGATTTTATACTGATGATGGTCAGCCACACACAGGGTTTGCTGTAACCACTACAGACACCATTTTACATCAGGAAGCATTTAAACCCCAGATGTCAGCACAGGAAGCGGAGTTGTATGCTGTAGTCAAAGCATGTCATCTCCTAGAGAATCAAAGGGGAAATGTTTACACTGACAGCAGATATGCATTTGGAATAGCCCACGATTTTGGGCCTATCTGGAAAGCACAGAACTTTCTGACTAGTGCAGGGAAGCCAGTGAGACATGCAAAACTCATAGAGCGGCTATTTGAGGCCTTTCAGAAACCAGCAGAAGTTGCCATCTTGAAGGTAAAAGAGCATGCAAGGGGAAGTGACATGACAGCCAGAGGAAATGTTTTAGCGGACCAAGCGGCAAAGGATGCTGCCCTTATGGCATTTGGAGTCACATCCACTGTAGGGGTCGCCCAGGTAGCGGGGACAGATTCCCCTCATCAAGAGCAGTGGGATGTAGAGACTCTAATTCAGTTGCAGAACCAGGCCCCTGATGAAGAGAAGGATAAGTGGATCAAATGTAATGCTACCCAAAATCAGCAGGGCCTGTGGAGCGCTGACAACAGGTGGTGTCTACCCAGGAGTTTGTACCCAGTTTTAGCACAGCTGGCACATGGCGTCAGTCATCTTGCAAAGGGCGCGATGGTGGCACTTACTGACTGCTATTGGATAGCACCTGGATTTAGTGCATTTGCAGCCAGGTTTTGTGCTTCATGTCTTACTTGTGCTCTGTACAATGCAGGGAGGCCTGTTCATGTTCCCCAAAGACATTCTCCAAAGCCAGATTTCCCTTTCCAAAGAATTCAAATAGACTACATTCAGATGCCCAGAATAGGCACCTATGAGTTTGCTTTAGTGTGTGTTGACATGTTTTCAGGTTGGCCCGAGAGCTGGCCAGTAGCCAAAGCAAATGCAAAAACAACAGCAAAGAAAATTTTGAATGAAATAGTTTGTAGATATGGAGTTCCTGAAACTATTGAGAGTGACAGAGGAACCCATTTTACTGGGGAAGTAATGAAAGAGGTAATGGAAGCACTTCACATACAGCAAGCTTTCCATACACCTTATCATCCACAAAGTAGTGGTAAAGTTGAGAGACTTAATGGAATTTTGAAAAACAGATGTGCAAAAATTAAAGCAGATACAGGAAAAGGATGGGTGGAAGCTTTGCCATTAGCCCTATATTCTGTACGAACTACCCCTAAACAACCACATGGGCTGTCCCCCTATGAGATTTTATTTGGAGGGCCACCCAAAACAGGGCTATATTTTCCCCAACAGTTGCAGGCTTCTCACTCTAATCTGTTAGAATATGTTCAGATTTTGCAAAGAACATTGAATAAAATACATGAAGGTGTTTATAAATCTATCCCCGACCCAGATTCTGTTTCAGGTATTCACAGAATCCAACCAGGTGACTGGGTGGTGGTCAAGCGACACGTCAGAAAGCCACTAGAACCAAAATTTGACGGACCACATTTGGTGCTTTTGACAACCGGTTCTGCTGTCAAGTTAGAAGGAAAGCCCACCTGGATTCACGCCAGTCACTGCAAGAAAATCCTGAAGTGATGATATCCTTTGAAAAAAAGATGATGTTTCTTTTCTTTTTGTTGTTTGTGAGAACTGAGACATGGAAAAATAACCCTTTCATCCAAATGTTAAAATTGTATGCAACCCATAGCAACGCTAGTAACTGCTGGGTGTGTTCTCACTTACATCCCCATACAGGAACAATACCCATGATAGCAATGCCTCTCAATTTCACTGATCTAAACAGGACCAGAATAAATGGCTCATACATAGTCTCCACAGCTAATGAGCACAGATCAGTAACTTTGATGATTTAGAAACAGATAAACACTCCACAGATTTGTTTAAACATTACATGCCCGTTTAACACTAAATGTACATGGTTGGGCAATTCAGATTGCAGCGGAGCAAAAATTACAGTTTATGGAGGAAACTATGGTCAATATTATTATATCCCAGATCCAGAACTAAATAGAACCCTTTATAGTACAAATTGCTCACAGTTCCCAATATGTGAAAATATCAGTTTCCTGAGATTCCATGTTATTGCTTCCAGTTTTTTAGGAGCAGGCATACCGTCCATACGTAGAGGGTTATATTATATATGTGGAAATAAAGCTTACGCCTGGATTCCTACTAATGTTACAGGTACATGTTACATTGGGAAGTTAGTACCTGCTTTGGCTGTTCGCAAAGATACAGTGCGACCAGATCAAAGTCCAGAATACCCTTTAGTGTTCAAAAGAGAGCTGTTCACTGAAGGTGACATGGCATGGTCATGGTTCCCTTCCTGGACAGGATGGGGAATTGAAGCAATGAAAAGACTAAATAATTACACTAGAATTGTAGATGAGATTATTAACCTTACTACCACTGATATAGGTTTATTAAATGAAGAAATGGCTCAGCTTAAAAAAGTAGTATTAGAGCACAGATTAACGCTAAATTATCTCACTGCAGCTCAAGGTGGGATGTGTAAGATATTTCACACTGACTGTTGTATATACATTTCTGATAATGAGGACATTATTAAAGGGCATCTTGCTAAGATAAGAGAACTACAGAATAAGGCCAGAGATATTGCTAAAGATGGATGGAACCCCTTTTAGGGTTTAGGAGGTTTTGGTGATTTTTTATATGGCATAGCAACATGGTTACAGAAACTAGGCGCTTACATTGTGATGTTCCTATTTCTCATGTTTGTTATTTACTTCCTCATCAGGCTATGCCTCTGTGTGACTACCCGCTGTACCACCAAATGTACCACCAGCCCTGATGAACCCATTATTGTGAGAAAGCTAGGAGAGAGCTGAACAGGACGCCAGCTCTCTGCGCCAATGTAACAGGAGTTACCAGCAATCGGCTGAACGTAACGCGGAGAAGAATGGTGTCAAATAAACAAAAGGGGGGAAATGACATGGACATTCATTGTACTGTTCATTTAAGCACAAGAGAATCCATTTTGTTCTCACTGTTGAAATGTGTTCTGTAACCTTCACCTAACACACAGACACTTCTCCTACTAAACACTCTCTACTCCCCCCTCCCTTTTCAAGGTTTTACTTTTGCAATTGTTCTATTCGCTAGTTTTTAATAATATATTTCTATTTGTTAGCTTTTTTTTTTTTCTTTTTTTTTTTAGTTTAAATCTTTTTCTTTATTAAATGCCATAGGGAAGACAATATACAAAACACACTGTATTACAATACAAATACCAAAGGTAGGGAAGAAAAAAGAAAAATACAAATACGAAGAGAACGACCTTATAGTGGCTAGCGCTACAATATGCAGTATTAAATATAAACAGTTAAAGTGCAGAAGAAGAGGGAGAAAGAATACGGTGTGTTACTTTTACCCCAATTTTTCTTCCCTACCCTTCCCACCCTTTCCTATTCTCCTCCCATCCCTTCCCCCTCCCTCCCCCCAGTAAATAGCATCGCGCTCAACTTGCTAGCACTGGGAACCGCGGTGGTCTGCAACAACCTGTATCACGTTGAAGCTTGCTTTTTCTCCCCGATATAACCAGCTTGGGCCTTTATTCACCCCCACCCCAGGGGACCAACCTGTATTCTGCGGTTAATTACAAAGAAGATAACTTGTGCTTAGCCCCTGGAGCCAGGGCCTCAATATCTTGATGAATTTATTATAACTTCCTTTCTTAGTATATACCGTCTTTTCTGTCCAGACCAGTGAGTCTATTGTCCTAAGCCAATCCCCTAGTGTTGGTGGTGTTGCTGAAAGCCAGGATTGCGCTATCAGTTTTCTCGCCTGGTATAAACACCGTATTATAGCGGTAGTCATATTGGGGTTCCCCATATTACCATTTACCAATCCTAAGATACACACCTTAGCATCCAATTCTAGTTTAACTTTAAACCTATAGTTTATTGTTCTAACCACTTCCGGCCAGTATCTTACCAGTTTTGGACACCTCCAAACCATATGTATAAGATCTCCAGTATCTAGACACCTAGGGCATTTGTCATCTGGTCTGCGACCAAACCTATACAGCCTCCTGGGGGTATAGTATGCTCTGTGCAGAAGGAAGAGGTGCGAGGCTTTCTGCGACGGAGAGACGGACACCAACGGCCCAAGTTCCAGTATCCTCCTCCACTGGATGTCCGTCAGCTCCCCCACATCTGCCTCCCACCTCTCCCTGGGGCCAGGGGATGCACGCTGGACTACCATTTTATCCATTAGCTGCACATACGCATCCGCTATCAGTCCCTTAGTATTTGTTGCTTTGACTATTTTGTTAAGGAGAGGTGCTTTACTCCACTCTATGGGACAGGTCCTGAATTGAGTGCTTAGTGCGTGCCTGATCTGCAGGTAGCTGTAAAATGTATTATACGGTACTCCGTATTCCAATCTCAACTCCATAAAGGATTTTAGGTTATTATCTCTATATAGCTGGATCAGTCTGCGTATTCCATGGCGTTCCCAAACGAGGTTCCTTTCTATAGATAATAACTCCCGCAGAGATTTATTAAACCAAATAGGCGAGAATTCGGTGATGCCCCTGTACCCCATGGACTTCTTAACTGTCTGCCAGATTTTAGTTACCAAATTTTGTGTTGGCAACTTTCTCTGGAGCGAGCCCGCTTCTAGTGCTTCCACCAAGGACTTATGCGGATTACCTTCTAACATTATTTTATTACTGGCGCATGTATCGCCCGGGGGTTCGCACCCCCCCAAAGTGCTGTAGTTGGGCGGCTAAATAATAGCCGTAAGGGTGAGGGATTGCGAGTCCTCCTTCCAAAGTGGGTCGCTGCAATGCCTGTAGACTAATCCTAGGCTGGCCCTTTTTCCAAATTAGCTCCCTAAATAAAGAGTTTATTTTCAAGAACCATTTTCTCCCGATCCATACCGGGGAATTATGGAGAATATATAGCAGCTGTGGCAACCATATAATTCTGATCAAATTTGATCGTCCCGCCAATGACAGGGGACCAGATGTCACGTTTTTTTTTTAATTTTACCAGCAGGGGGGCCAAGTTGTCTCGGATGTAATGGTTGGGATCGATAGTCATCACTATTCCCAGATACCTTAACTTGTCTGTTGTATTTAACCCAAGAATACAAGCAGGAGGGGTACTAGTAGCTGAGTCAAGCTGTAAAAGTAATGATTTCTCCCAATTACAAGGCCCGAAATCCTCCCAAATCCTTCCACCAACTGCATTGTTTTTTTCAAGGATGGCCCCGTGTCTCCCAGAAAAACCAAGACGTCGTCTGCAATTCTTTCCTCGCCGCCTTTCCTCCTAAAGCCCCGCAGCCCCGTTGACCTTCTTATAGCTTCCGCCAATGGCTCCATTGCTAGAGCAAATAGGAGGGGTGAGAGTGGGCACCCCTGCCTTGTGCCCCTTTCAAGCTTTAAACTATCTGAATACTCATTATTAACTTTTAGCTTAGCTGTTGGGTGGCTATATAAGATTTTCACCCAGTTAATAAATGAAGGGCCAAACCCAAATCTCTCCATTATCCCCCAGAGATAGCCCCATTCCAGACTGTCAAATGCCTTGGCTATATCCAAGGAGAAGACAGCTCTGTGGTCCTTATTCTCCACAGGAGTCTGAAAGTTCAAGTATGCTCTTCTAATATTTACGCTAGTGGACCTATGGGGAATAAACCCTGTCTGGTCCGGATGTACCAGGTGGGTGATGCATTTACTTAACCTGATTGCTAGCACCTTTGCTAGGATTTTAATGTCCGAGCAAAGTAGCGAAATCGGCCTGTATGAGGATACATCCAATTGGTCCTTCCCTTCTTTTTGTATAAATATAATATTAGATTCTGTCATTGTGGGAGGTAAACCACCATCTATAGCTGCCACCTCTAGTGTCCTCAGGAGGGTGGGGAGTAGAACCCCCCCATAATATTTATATATCTCCAGGGGAAGACCATCTGGCCCTGGGGTCTTATGGTTGGGCATATCTGCCACAGCGCTCTTTAACTCTTCTAGTGTTATAGGGGATTCTAAGTTAGCTTTGTCCTTTGTAGAGAGTGTCGGTAATACAAGACCCTCCAGGAATCTATCCATCTCTCCCCTTACTGTAACCTGCTTTGATTTATATAGAGCACTGTAAAAGTCAAAAAATATCTCCTTGACCTCTACAGGGTCAGCTGTGACCTCTCCATTTGGGGACCTAATCGCAGAGATCGTTGAGGATGGAGAATTAGTGCTCGCCAATAGAGCCAGCATACGGCCCACTCTTTCCCCCTCCTCAAAACACCTCTGTCTCTGAAAAAGTCTTCTGTTCTCAGCATTTCTAATTGTTACTGCTTTGTATTCCTGTTGCTTCCTGATCCATAACTCCCTTATCCTTGGATTAGGGTCCAGCACATATTGTCTTTCGAACTCATTTCTAATGCGTTCACCCTGCATTCTTGTTTTCCTCTTCACCCTTGTTATATACTGGATTAGGAGTCCCCTAAGAAAGGCCTTTAAAGAGTCCCAGACCACCCCCCCTGACGCTGTACCTGAGTTATATTCTATAAACTCTTTTAAACTAGTGGTTATTTCCTCCGTGCATCCTATTACCTCCAACCATACTGGATTTACTTCCAGGGTCTCTGTATTTGTCTATCGTGGATGAGCACCACAAGTTTCAGGGGCGAGTGGTCTGATATCCCTCTTGGGCCGTATTCTATCTTGTGTACTAAGGGGTGCGCTTCTTTATTGCCTATAGCTAAGTCTATACGGGATAATGTGTGATGCGTTCCTGAGTAACAAGAATATTGCCTAGCATTTGGATTACGGGTTCTCCAGAGGTCGCACCACCCAATCTCCTCTAGGAACTGAGCAAGCCTACCCTCCTTTGCCTTTTCTGTCCAGGCACCCGGTGGAAGCCTATCTTGACAACTGTCAAGGACTGCATTGAAGTCCCCGACCAGAATCAGCGGGGTACCTATCTTGTTCTCCATATAATCCAGCAGACAGTGTAGAATCTCCAACTTAAATGGGGGGGGATATATATATTTGCTATAACAAGTGCTCTACCTTCTAACAGGCAATGTAAAAAAATGTAACAACCCAGTGTGTCAATCTGGACTCCCCTGCAGGTAAACGCCACCCCTTTTTTAACCAAAATACTCACTCCCCTTGAGTAGGAGGAGTAAACTGAGTGGAATTGCGTTTGGAATCTCCTGCCCCCAATTCATGACTTAGACTCATTCGTCAGGTGCGTCTCCTGCAGGCAAATCAGTCCAACACCCTGGGAATCCAAAACTGAAAATACAGCAGCTCTTTTGACAGGATCGCCCATGCCCCTAACATTCCATGAGCCTATACCAACTGTACTAGACATCAGGAGAAAAATAAAGAGAAATTCTTAATAAAAAGAGCAACCCAAACCGCAAGGAGCCTAAAAAAGAAGACCCAGCAACAAACATATAAAATTAGAGCCAGAAAGGGGGGTAGCCCCTGGACAACCATCTTATATAATATAAAATATAAACCACTCTTTTGCCCCAGCCGCCTAATCAGACATAACAAACATCCTACTCTAAGATTTAACATATACTTTAACTTATCTGTGGTATCTAAATCAATAAGCAGTGCTATTACTATGATCAGAGGTGCGAGAGGCGAGGTGGGGGAGCCACCGCTTCCCCCACCCCGACCCCCCCCAGCCCCTGAAATTCCATTTCTTACCTCGTGCGTGCGTGAACAATTCAAACCTTTGTGCATTTTTTTACCCTTATCCCACCCCTGCTTCAGTTTAACATAGTGCTTGAGTCCCACATAGGGGATATATAACCCTTTACCCAGTGACCCCCCCTTCCCCTCCCCTGCCTGATTCGGCTAGCCCTGGAGGCCTTTATTGTGACCCTTGTGTACCCCCTAACCCATTCTAACCAGTACTTCCATACCCATCTTACCAATGAATCCACCCTCCCAACATTCTCCACTTGCCCCCCACCCCCTCCCCCCACCTCTTTTATACCAGATCCCCAAAGGGGCAATATTCTCAAAGCTTTAAGGAAAGGAAAAAAAAAGAGGAAAACACCCCACAACCTTAATCGTGCACCGTCTCCCATTAAGAACTCTCGCCCTCCAACCCTCGCTCCCCCCAACCTCCGGCCCCTGCTCCAAAAAAAAAAAGAAAAAAAAAACAAAAAACATAATCCCCCCCCCCAACCCCACCCCTTATTTAACATTTAATAATTCAGCAATAATTCACCCTTTTAATTACCAGCTCTACAGTTTCTTTCTATTATCCTCCAACCATACTGTGGCCCTATCAGCTGTATCAAAAAAATGAACCGTCCCTAAAGCCTCTACGCGTAGACGCGCTGGGTATAACAGTGCGTATGAGATTTTATGAGACCGTAGAGCACGTTTCACATCCATGAATCCTGCCCTTCTTTTTTGCAAGTCTGGAGAGTAGTCAGGATACAATGAAATCCTAGTGCCGTTATAAAGAATGTCTCCCTTCTCTCTGGATTTTTGCATCAGTGTCACCTTATCTTTGTAGCAAAATAACTTGATAATCATTGGTCTAGGGCGGCCCCCCGATGCAGTGAGCCTAGTAGGGATTCGGTGCGCTCTCTCAACGGCAAAAAAGGGTGAAAAAATATCAGTCCCGAAAAACCCCTTGAGCCAATTTTCTATAAATACCACAGGTCGGGGGCCCTCACTTCCCTCTGGGAGACCCATCACCCTAACATTACATCTGCGCATCCTGTTTTCTATTTCGTCCATTTTATTTCTATATGTTTCAAACTGCGCTTGCATGTTCTTGAATTCACATTGCATTGGGTATACTGTATCCTCAACTTGACTCAGTCTTTCCTCTATAAGGGTAGTCCTCTCCAACACTTTCTAAAGCTCCTGGCCCATAGAGCATAATTCTTCCTTGAGGCCCCTAAGTTGATCACACAGTTCGTTCAGGGATCCCTTGCATGCGTTCACCGCATACAGTACCTCCTTTAATGTGGGCTCGGATTCACCGACTATGCTTAAGTCAGAGGAGGCACCATTAGTGGGTGCAATACCTTTCTCCAGAGAGGCTAACTCCGGGCTTTTCTTATTTGATGTTTTAGTGTTAGCTGGTACTGCGACTGATGCTGCTGACATTTTGCCCACGCTCTTTCTATCCCCAGCCAATCCTGTCTGTGTCTTCTCGTGGGGTAATTGGTTGCCTTTAGCAGGGGAATGCGAAGGGGTGTGAGCGTATTTTTCTAGCTTTGCTGCTGCTGTAGCCGCTGTAGATGCCGAAACCGCTACGTTTCCCTTTTCCTTAGAAGAGCGGGTAGGCTGTGCCGCTGAACTCTCTTGTAGCTGTTGGGGGTCCTCACCCTTCTTCCTAGTCATCATTGAGGTATAGTAAAATGACAAGGTGGGGTTACGACAGTTCCTTTTGCCCAATTTAGTGTTCCTGGGTGTTACTACTATCACCCCTTTATATCCCGCTTTCTGAGGTAGTGAGATAGTATGGCGCTTGCAGTCCGCAGCTACTACTTGATTTCTGCCCCCCTTAGCAAGTCTTTCTTTTTCCTTTTTCTTTCTTTTCTCCTACCCCTTAGCCTGCTTAACACTTTTATGCTTCTCCTCTTCTGCTTTATATGTTATCGGCCAGGTACCGCAAAAGCCCGCCCTTGTTACTCCCGATCTTGACCAGATACCCCCGTACCTGTCTTGAAGTGTTCAAGGGCTATGCGCCCTCCTTGCGTTCACACTCGGCGTCCGCTATGGCAGGGGGGGCCAGATCGCCAGCGCGTCCGATCCTCCGACTCGCAGCTGAGTCACATGGGTCCCTCTCGGCTCTCGTGAGAGCTCCAGCTGTTTCCGGGTTACGGAGCGAGGCGGCACCAGGAAGGCACGGGCGGCGGGGATTAAGCCGCTCACGCAGCAGCCCAACAACACAGCGATGAGCTGGTACTCCACAGCAGCCACAAACACCAGCGTCCTCTGCTCTAAACCACCTCTCTCACAGGTGGAACGTAGACAGCCAGGTAGGGTAAGCGCAAATAATCACTGCCAAGGTTGAATACTCGTGCTGTATTAGGCAGATATGCTGAGTATTATTGGTGGGGATGGGGTTGGCAGCATGGAGGCCGGAGCAAGGAGAGAGCTCACTCACGCCCGTTCACACCAGCATCCGGTCACCTGTAAGCTTTTAATAACATATTTCTATTTGTTAGCTTTTAATGACATCTCACACCACCCCTTTCTTATCTATGTATAAAATAACATGTAATAATACATTTTTCACCGAACGGACATTTTAAAAACAGTGATTGAGTCCTGTGAATCTGTTCCTGCAGCTGCAGTATTAACTTTGTTTTAGAGTCCCAATCAGAAATCAGTCATATCACCGCCATCGTACTTCCAAACTGTGCCATCTTCTCCAACCCTCTGCCAACGGATTGGTGCAGATACTTCCTGGAAACTTCAGTGTCCGCCTCTTTTCCTTTGCGGCACGCCAAAACATTAATGGAGTAACCCTTGCAGCACCGGCGTAAAGTGTCAAAAGACCAGGCTGATACTCCCCCATGAGCAATGAGACATGCTGGTTCTTCCCCACGTTGTTGGAATGCACAATAACACAGTCTATACAAAGTAAAGATGTTACTTGTCACTTTCCCACGGAGCCAGATGAAATCCCAATGTAACTGTAGCCGGTTGCTTGGGGTGACTGCTGTAGAAATAACACCTTTGCCCACATTGGGCACCAAATGTAGCAAAGTCCCGGGGCCCCTGAGGCCTAATGGTGACCTCCAGAGTTAGGGACAGCTGACATCCTTCAGTGTAGAGTGGGTTACAAGGCATGGTGGGTGTAATGCAAGATGAAATGGTGTGCGCCAGACACTTTTTGAAAGCAAAGAGATTTATTGTCTCTTAAACAGAACTGTGGGAGAGAGGGTTAGAGCCAGGACACCCTTAGGTAGATGCAATGTTAATTGGCAGACTCTGAAACTTCTTTAGGTAGACAGCTATACAGGTGAAGTCTTCCAGCCGGACACCACTTCTGTATAGGTAGGACCGCTGTCTCCTATGGCAACAATCTTGCAGCTGTTACTAACGATAAAGGTATGCTGCAACACGAACTGTTCTCTTTACCCCACACTCACTCACTGTGGGTCTTCACTCAATGAGCTCCCAGTCTCTCTCACTAGACTTCGATTCCACTAGCCACTGGATCCCCTGAGCTCTTTCACTGTAGCATTCCTCAAGCGTCACCCCTGCTTCACTGCTGGGTCCCTGGCTTGGCACTCACAGGCACTCCTCAAGCTTCACCCCTGCTGACATGTTAGGTCCCTGGCTTGACACTCCACAAGTGTCACCTCTGCTGTCCTGCTGGGTCCCTGACTTGGTACTTGTTGAAGTTTTCCCACTTCTTCACTTCCCGGCTGGCGAGAAGTCTGCTCTGGTACTGGCCTCAGATTACTCACAATGGTCTCCGGTAGCAAGGTGGATGGTCCCTTTGTGGCGACAGCTTCTCCTCTACCTCCAACCATAACTGGTCCCTTCTTTTTGGAATACAAGCCCGCAGTCCCAACCCTGCACTACTTCTGGATAGGCTCTCAGATAGCCTAGCAGCCAGATGTCCCTGAGATAGGCCTTAGGTTTCTGGCCTAGCAGCCTAGGGCAATATGACACACGTCAACCCAGACAGCCATCCAGGTGGCACAGAACCCCGATCACCTGACCACCCAAATAAATAGGTTCTCCAGCAGGCCAAGGGACCCAAGAAAATCCCTGCCCATTGGCTGAGACACCCCATTCATTCCTAATCTGTCCTTGCAATGCCCTTGTCTTATGTGTCACCAGATACCCGGCCATCTAGCGACAGAAGAGAGAAGTGCAGCAATTCCAGAATTAGGGCAAAATCAATTGACCTCCTAACAATTGGCCAAGGCAACTATCACTTTGTAAATAAATTTATTGGGCAAACCTGCCTAAACATCAGGGGGCTACAGGAATTAAAGCAACTAATCAGCCATGATCTCTTATTCAAGTTGGTGAAAAGTAAAATCTGGAGGCACTATTACATTTTATAATTTCTATTCATGCTGCTTTATTAAATACTCCTTAAGAAAAAGGGCACAGATGCATGCACCCCTAAGCATTTGTTTAGGTGGAACATAGTTGAAATTTAGCCTTGAAATTTTAAAAATGCATACAGGGTATAAAACAGCCGGAAGTCTGAATCTATCCCAGATTGTTGGCTTTGTCAGAGTAATATGTATCCATATTTCATCCTAGCCCCTTTGACACCATTTATTTAAATAAATGGATACTAAAGAAAGTCTTGCGCATGGTAATTTGAAGGAGATGCTATGAGTTATTATACTATAAAACAATGGTCTCCATAACCTATAGAAACTAATCACAGATTACCTTTCATTAATATGGCAACTATTGTATGATTTCAGCCTCATAAATAAATTAAAAATATTATTTACATTGCAAATCAGAGTTCTCACATGATATGCAAGTAGATTTTACTAAATTAAATTAGAAATGTTGACATTTTATAAAGATTAAGCTATGCTCTAAGCAAAGGTAAAATGTATTTAGATGGATTGCTGGATGAACACGCGGAATGAAAAATAGTGATGAAGTGTTAGCGGAAGAAATCCAATGTTATTCCAATAAATAGGACCTAAAATGTAAACCATTGCAATGCATGGAAAAAAACTGAAACGTTTTATCTTTTAATGTTTATTATAATTTATCATTAACATACTTTTGCTGTATTTGCAGACTTCCATAATCCATATGACTGATATCTCTGAGCTCAACATAAAAACAGCACTTCATTTTTTCTCTTTGCCGATGTGAAAACAGTTTGAGTTGTACTGCAGCTTTGGCTACAATATGGCCTCCTTTCACCTACATTTTTTTAATTTTGTGTGTTAGAGCAGTTCCGCTTTCTGCCTCCTCTATTTAAACTTGCCTATCACACATATCACCTTTGTGTACCCTACACTTTGATCTTTAGTTGATTTTTTCACATATACCACATGGCCATTCCTCCATAACTTGGATATTACTACTAGGCCATGATTATCCAGTGACTTTTAAAGCATTCTGAACTTTCAGTCTTCATAGTGTGCATCATTGTCACTGATAAATGACCAGCAACGTTTGGGTGGGAAATCTAAAATTTGGGTTTCATATCATTTTTTGTCTCGGTGACAAAGGTCACCAGTACTAATAGATAGGGTAAATCTACCCAGGTGAGGCGTATACATCAATAAAAACATGGAAGGGGTTCTATTTTTTCGCAACTCTTTCTATAGACAGGTGGAACTTGTGTTCCCCTTTTTCTTCTTATACTCCCTACTTTGGATCACATACAGACTACAGACTATGTCAATTACCTATAAAAGGTTTGGGAGGAGTCTCCCCTGGGTGTGAAAAGAGTTCTTTGTCTCCCTGCAGGATGGCGCCCCTAGGCTTTAGGAGGTGCCAGAGAAGGGACCAGTGGAGGCTTCTGGCTTATTAAGACTAGCAACAGTGTACCTTGAACAGTAAGTATATTACAGCAGCCCTCCTGGAACTGTAGGACAAATTTTTTAATTAAAAAAAAAAACACTCAGTGACCAAATTATGCAAGAGAAAGTGTTGCCTCTCATTACTGCCAATGTCTGGACTGTTCTATTTTTCTATACTTGGTGAATTACCATACTGTGGATGTTTGTCATACATTTCTACAAAAGTTCAAAACATTTAAGCAAAACAATTCCTAGCCTCATTACTGTCTAAATAAAGTAAAGTACTGCATGACAGAAGGTGGGGAGTGAATTCAGCTGGGAGTAGAGTAATGTTGACTGTGAAGTGTTTTGGGCAAACCAGGTCAGTCACAGAGCAGGTGGTGGTTGGAGGAAGAGAGTCGCCCTCCTGGTGGTGAGAGATGACTCCCTTTAGGTAGTATGTGTAACATGGACCCCGAGTGTTTAGACTGATTTTAGGTTCTCTAACCTGAGCATAGTTATATGCATGAATGCGCTCTGAGCACGAAAGGGTTAAACAACTGTGATCAGGAGGATACATTATAGAAAGTGGCATCCATACGTGCAGGTAAAGTGTGAGATTCGCAAAAGAACCAGCCACATGCTTGAAGCTCAGTTTGTTAGGAGGTATGCTCTACTGCATCAGACTGTCACGTGTTTGGTACAAAGTGACTTCAAATCCAAAAGAAAAAAAAAAGTTTTGAATATACATGCATATCTATGGTCAACATTTAAAATAATATAGTCATTTCCAACCAGTATTTCAATTATATCTACCCTACTCCTATTAATCTGAATGATCCTGAAGTTTGTAAACTTACTTTGAAGCTCTCCACACATTTACTTTCTTGAATCCTGTGATAAGTATTCACTATACCCTGTGAATAGGCACGGCTGCATCACACATATGGTGCCTGCCTTCTGAACTAAAGAGGTACTGAGAGGAGGAGTTTCAGAAGGCAGAGTCAGTATGGGAACCACAGCTTGCAGGCAGCAAGCTTTGGATATGTAGTCCTAAAGCCCCATACACACTATTAGATTTTCTGCAGATTTTTGTCTTCAGATTTACCAAAACCATATAATATGAGGTCAAACCTTAATGCCCCGTACACACGGTCGGATTTTCCGGTTGAAAATGTCCGATCGGAGCGTGTTGTCGGATATTCCGACCGTGTGTGGGCTCCATCGGACATTTTCCATCGGATTTTCCGACACACAAAGTTTGAGAGCAGGCTATAAAATTTTCCGACAACAAAATCCGATCGCGTCAATTCCGACCATGTGTGGCCTGTTCCGACGCACAAAGTGCCACGCATGCTCAGAAGAAACTCCGAGGCGGAACAGCTCGGTCTGGTAAACTTAGCGTTCGCAATGGATACAACACTTTCGTCACGGTGCAATGTTAAAACTGGTTTAATACAGCGCACTCTCTTCTTCTTTATAATGTGAGAAGAATTAAGTAGTTTTGCTGCTCATATTCACACAGACTTCTCACAAACTTATTTCTTTATTATTTATCGAGATTCCCTTAATATATTTTGATTTGTCACATCTGACAAAAATATTTTTATTTTATTTTTTTTTAAAGGCAGATTTTTTTTTTATTTTAGGTTTGTATTTTTTCCAAGGCTGATCTTTTTTTATTTTAGTTTTAGTTTTACTCCAGAATATTTTTGTGTGTGTTTTGTGTGTCAAGTTACCACAACACCATTATTATCTTGTATTATTTAATCTCAAGGAGATTGTTTGGTGTTGGTGTCCCTTGTTAATTTCACATTGTATTTTTGAAATGTACCTGAATCCTCACAAACAAACTGTCCTTTTTGAAGTAAAAAACACATAGGCAAGTATAATTGAAACCAAAAATCCTTTATTAAGGGCTCAGAACCAAACAAAGAGGGAGGCAACGCTGGATAAACAGCAGTAATTAGAGAAGCCTTGGACCCCCAGGACAGACATCAATTCTTGAACATCAAAATTGGTGGCCTGAGGAGTCCATATGTAAGGGAGTGCAGTCTGGTCCAGAAGTCCCAGAGATCCGGAAAGCAGCAGATGACATCTCTGTCCCCAGGCTGTGGTACCACAAGAGGTTGAATCTTTGGCCAGACCAGACTGGATCCAGGGCCATCACTTTCTGGTCTTCCTTCCACGCTTCCTTCCTGGCTGTGGTTCTGCTGTTGGAGATGTGGCAGGAGGAGGAGTGAGACCTGGAGGAGGAGGAGGACTAGGACTAGTAGGAGGAGGAGGAGGAGGAGTAGTAGGACCTGGAGGAGGAGGAGGAGGAGGACCATGTGTGAGGTCACAAATGTGGGTATCAGATGTTATTTGGGCCCTCAACCCCTTATTGAGAGCTTCCAACATTAATGACTCACACATGAGTTGTTGGCCCTCCTCCATCCGCTGCATTTTACAGGCAATTATGGCAGCGAAGTCCTCCTCCACAGTGTGTGGTGCTCGCTGGGCCTCTGTAGCCTTCCAAAAGAGGCCTATGGCAGCCTCCTCTAGGGTACTCCTCTTCTTGCCACTTTCTCTTTGCAGGTGTAGGGGAGGGACCTGCATATCAGGCAGCTTGCTCGGCTGAGACTTCCCTGTGTATGAAAAAAGGACATGGTTTAATGTTTTGCATCATCAATCACAATCATAAATTAGTACTCCAAACTAACATCTAGTTAACATCATTGATTGGACAAGCAGAAATATTTGGAGGAATGCTACCTGGCTCAATCTGGGCTCCTCCACATGTTGCTACCTGGAAGGCCCAGGTTGAGCGTCAGAAGCCTCAGCTGGGGTGGAAGGAAGCATGGAAGGAAGACTGGAGAGTGATGACCTGGGTTCAGTCTGACCTGCCAGAAAATGCAGCCTGTCATAGTACCACATCCTGGGGACATAGATGTCATCTGCTGCTCCGGATCTCTGCGAATCCTGGACTTTCTTGCACTCCCTTACATATGTGCTCCTCAGGCCACCAATTAGGATCTTCAAATAGGTGATGTCTGCCGTGGGGATCACCTGCTTCACAATTTCCAACAATTGATCCAGCGCTGCCTTCCTCTTTGTTTGGTTCTTATAATGTGGGTGGTTGATCTCCCACAGACAAGGCAGCTCCCTGAACATGTCAATGAATATTGCCATGAAGTCGGTATCGTTCAAGATATCCATTTTCACTGCAAGACACAACACAAGACAAACCCTAATGTCAGCCAAAACTCTCCTAATCTTGTTACAATATAGGCCTCAATCTAGAAGCAGTATAGGCCCAAGTTTGTCTCTTACCTTCGTTCTTACGATCGGCGCCTCCGATGCTCCTTCTTCCGCTCACAGATCGTACGTAATAGGCACGCGTGTTACGCTTTATACACACTGCACATGCGTGTAACTGCGCCTGCCCCTGACGTTCTTTCTAGTCTATTCCCCGCCCTTTTTCGTTCTGCGCAGTGGGGGAAGAGCACATGGCGGATACACAACAGGTGCGTGCTAATTACAGGAACGAGGAGGAGGAGGAAAGCCCGGATCCGGATACGTCAAGATCCAGAAGGAGATTTAAGGCATCAAATATGTCCTTTGGGGAGATGTTGGAGATGGTGGACATCCTGAAGAAGGCCGACTATGATGGGAAGTATGGACCTTACCCCGACCCCAATGTCAGAAAGGCCAAGATCATGGCGAAAGTGGTCAGGAGTCTGCACCAGAATTTCGGGGTACGACGATCGAAAGATCAGCTCAGGAAACGGTGGTCGGACCTCAAATTACGAGAACATGAGCAGTACAGAAAGATCCGGAGAGTGCTGCAAAAAAGTAAGTAGTTGTGCTGTGTTCCTATTCTTTATGTTTATTACGTTCGTGCTGCTCTTAAAAGTGTATATTTTAAAATGGCAACTTTTATGTTCATGGGCACATTATTCGTTCGTATCAAACATTTTTCTTTCGGCCTATAAAACACCATTGTTTTGGCCATATGCATTTGGCCACATTTTATACGCCCTACTTGTACGAAACTAATTTGGTTGTGTAGATGGCTTTGTTACTAGAATGAAATGCAAACTAGATTCTGTGTAAGGAGAGGACACTGAGCAGCTGTTTTCACATGTGGACACTGGAGCACTAGTGTGGGACCCCAGAACACCATTTTTATTAGGGGGGCCACACAGGTGCTCCAGTGTATACTATAGGGGGGTCTCCATCTTTGAAGCTTGTACCAAACAGGTAAAGTATTGCAGCTTGACAAAGGACACTGAAAATGCTACATTTTGGAACTCTGCCAAAATAGACAATTGTATCCCACTTCCAAGCAATGTTTCCTATTTATAGTTCTGCCATCAAATATCTGTGTGCTAAGTATACCTTTTTTGTTTTACACAGGGGAGAAAAGAATCGGAGGACACCCCTCATCCGAGGAGACCAGAACCCCCCCCTCTGGAAGAAGGGGAAATCCCCCCAACCCAAGAAGAGCAGGGGGAGGAAGACGTGGTGGAAATTGTCACCACAACAGGTGAGTGTCTGTGACCACAGGCTCAGGTAAGAGATGGATGCCGGCATATTTTTGATACCTGTTTTTGTTTGGTTTCTCTCTTTTTAGGTGATCGTGATGTTGTGGATCCACATCCTTTCACATCAGAAAGAGCCCAGATCCTGATCGGGGAGATCATGGGGTGTAATTTAGAATTGGAAAACCTCAAGAAAAACATCAATGATGTTATTCAAAAAAATAAAAACATCATTTATGTTTTGGGGCGAGTTTAAAACCCCTCCAAATCCCTTAGTTTTTTTTGTGTGCTACAATGTTAAAAATGTTTTAGCGATTTTTCGAAAAGCAAAATTTGGTGGATGCACACAGTGTGCCAACATGTGCTATCTGCCATCACGGGAGATCAATGGACACGTTTTGGGGGTGCAACCCCTTCCTCAATAATAAAGTAGCTGAGAGGAAGGGGTTTCTCCCCCAAAACACGTCCCTTGATCCCCCGTGATGGCAGCTAGCACATGATGACACCATCTGAACGCAAAATCAAACACAGTTCCTAAATAATCATGTCTGATATTGCCTTCAAGTTCTACCACATGTGAACTTTGTAAGTTCAAGATCTGTGTCATTCTTGTTGGTTTTACACATGCCTGTTTTATCTTAAATGGACATTTATATTTTTTATAATGCCACCCCAAAAATTGTTATACAACAAACATGTAGGTTTGTTTTAAAAACCTTTTTTAAATGCACATGTGATTGTGCAGGTATTAAAAAGATTGTTAATCAAGAATGTGTGGATTATTGTTTCAACGCTACAACACTTTTGTGGTGATGTAATTGCTGCTTTCTGTGAAAATGTGGGTTATTTTCTAAGGGCAAATCCTCTTTGCACTACAAGTGCAGTTTCAGTGCAGTTTCAGGTGCACTTGTAATGCAAAGTGTCTTTGCCTTTAGTAAATAACACCCAACAGTGCTTTGTATAAGCTTGCCATTTTCAGGACTCCCCACATTTCTGTCAGGGTCAGCTAAAACAAACACAAGCAGTAAATGTCAACAAAGATTTGCTTTTTTTTTGTTTTTATTTGATAAAGGCTTCACAAATTTGCTGGCATATTGATGGCCCCCCTACCCGCAAAGAACTCAAGGTATCTTAACCGGACATCAAGGGCACTCAGGGAGGGCAAACCAGGACGGCCACTTTCAAGCGCCATCAGGGTTGTTTCATTTAGAATTCCGGCCTCAGGCCCAACTGAGCCAGCATAGTTGGCAGAATGTTGTCGTAAAAAGTTATGTAGAACACAGCACGCCAGGATTATATGATTAAGTTTATACTCCGCCATATGGATGGGTGTCAGAATAGGCAGAACCGGCTGGCCATGATTCCAAATGTGTTCTCCACCACTCTTCTGGCTCTGGCCAGCCGGTAATTAAAAACCCTCTGTTCTGGGGTGAGGGTCCTCATCGGGAATGGCCGCATAAGATGGTCACCTAGCGCAAATGCTTCATCCGCAACGAAGACGAATGGGAGTCCTTCCACATTCTCTTCTGGAGGTGGCAAGTCCAAGCTGCCATTCTGGAGATGCCTGCAAAAATCCGTCTGGGCGATGACTCCACCATCGGACATCCGGCCATTCTTCCCCACATCCACATACAGGAAGTCGTAATTAACCGACACCACCGCCAACATCACAATACTATTGAACCCCTTGTAATTATAATAGTACGACCCCGAGTTGGGTGGTGGGACGATGTGGACGTGTTTCCCATCAATTGCCCCTCCGCAGTTAGGAAAGTCCCACCGCTGGGAAAAGTGGGAGGCCACAGTCTGCCATTCCTGTGGTGTGGAAGGAAACTGTTGAGGAAAACGAAAAAAAACTTAGTATTTTTGCACATAAACATGGAAAGCAGATTAGACACAAACATTCTTGGCCAACATCCAGATAACATTTCTTAAGGGGAATTTTACAACACCAAAGTATAAGGTACACCTATCATATTCCCCCTCCCCCCCTCTCATGGGCCATTTCTAACATATAGGGGGGGAATCTTGGACAGGTAACCCTCTTCACTTCATTGAGAGATGAATGCCTAAATACAGGGTATTACTTGGAACAGCCCCTCCTTAGTTACACCATTGGCAGCCCACTGGACAGGTATTTGGACATTCTGCTATTACCTATCAAGATAATAATAGGATACATAAACTTGAAACAGTACCATTTGAAAGCATACAGGCAGGCCCTTGCACTACATGCTTTGGGGAATTCATCCATACATCTGACCACAAAATAGGTGGGTATAGTGTGTATGGGTTTGGCAAAGTCAGCAGATAGATGATTGAGGATAGATAGAGAATTGGTATCAGCTGTCTTAGCAGTTGGGGGGAGGGAGGGTTCCAAATGATTTGGGAACCCCCCAAAAAAAGCCTCTGGCACTCTGCCTGAATTTAAAGCACAAATCAGTTTCCTAAACATTTTAGGGGGTGTTTGGGGTAAAGCACTACTATGGAGCTGATAAAATACATTGTTAAGTGACTACATGAGGTGAATATAGGGCCAGGAGACCATGAAGGTAAGTGAAGGCAAATATGTATGAAGGACTAAAAAAAATAATTACAAAAGAATCCAGCATGCATGAGAACAAAGGGGACATTCAAAGGGGGCAGGCAATTGCACAAAGGGGACATTAACAGCATATTACAATCATGGTAATTAGGGAATGAGGAAAGAAATACAATATATTAGCAAACATTCAATACAATAAAATGTGATATTAAAGGATAAAAATCTTATCTTCATATACTCCTTCTGCAGGACCTGAATGATGGCAGAACAGGTCTCTGGGATAATGATCCCCAGAGCCTGGGGGGAGATGCCTGTCGAGAACTTGAGGTCCTGCAGGCTTCTCCCCGTCCCCAAGTACCGCAGGGTAGCAACGAGCCTCTGCTCCGGAGTGATGGCTTGTCTCATGCAGGTATCCTGCCTGCTGATATAGGGGGTCAGCGAAGCCAACAAACGGTGAAATACGGGATCCGTCATCCGGAGAAAGTTGAAAGTTCCTGAAATCATCAGGATTATTCTCACGGATCTCACGGAGCAAAGGCATATGAGAGAACTGGTCAGGCTGAAGCAACCAATTCTTGGTCCATGAACTCCTCCCCACCCTGTTCATGGACTGGACTTGTGTCAAGGTCAGGACCCCAACACCAAGCCCCTGCACAGCACGAACTCTACGAGGAGTACGTGTACGCAACATGGCTAGAAAACGGTCGGCTGCTCAGAACAAAGTAACAGAATGCACTGAAAAACAGCAAAGCCTGTGAAGAGCGACCTGAAAAACAGTAACACAATGACAAAGTCACTGTCAGAGCCAACATCCGTTTTGTATGCAGTCAGGCAGGCCCTTGCACTACACCGTTTTGGTAAATCTGAACACAAAAATCTGCAGAAAATCTAATAGTGTGTATGGGGCTTTAGAATGGAAAGTAAACAGCAGAGGAGAAGTTGTAATTCATACAGGGAATCCAGGAAGTTGTGGAAAGAAATGCTCAACAGACAGGCAGCAATCACAGCATGAAAGGAGACTTTTCAAGTAAGCTAATATTAGAATGTCATTTGCTAATACAATGCTGATGTTATAAAATAAAAGTGTGTGCTTTGACCATAAACTGCACCTTTGTACTTTGTTGTTCTACTTTCACAGTTTTTAAGTCCATGGCCAGTACTAATGGCTTTCAGATGTTTCTGATTACTTTCTTTGTTGGATGGATTTTGCCATCACGTGCTACACTATTAAAGATGTATAATTATTCTGTGCATTTATATCTGATGGAGGGGACATTATGGCTTTGAAATGTTATAACCTTTACAAATGCATCTTGAATAAATAAAAGAATGTCTCCTTTTCAATTGCAAGTTTAAACTTTTCTGACATTTCCAGTGGTATTCCAGATTTTACGGTGATCCAGCTCAGCAATTTTGCTCCTTGCATCCATGTATTTTTATGTGGCTCTATCTCTCCTCTTATAAAGCTTGTCATTGTAGACCTGTAACCAGTGATGCACATTGGTTTGTGAAGGAAGAAAGCAATGATATGTTTTCTGTTTTTAGAAGAAAGATGACAGTGGGTAATTCCAATAAGTGTATACTTCTAACTAATTACCAGCTGATAATGTTCTGTTAGCTTAACACTGCACTTAACCATCATCTGGAATGTGTTAGTAGTAGCCACCAAGACCCTCACAAGGAACGGAGCCAGCCTGCTCAGACCAGATGACACCTAGTGAATGCTGGTTTCCATGTTTCTTGATCCAAACCCTAAGTGGCAACAGCTGTGGTTTTAACCACGTCGGAGACTTCTACCCTGTACAAGCAACATCTTCCTATGGTCATAAGACCTATATTTCACAAGGATCCATTTTATTTGTTGTGGTTGTCAGGAATCTGGAGCCCATGTGTGAGTTAAGGAGAGGTTATTTTCACATCATTTGAAAAATTAAGGCCAGGTCATACTGAATGTGTTAAAGGACAGCTGTGACTGGCTTGTCACTAGCATGCGATTAAGCCTCAAGAGAATGTACACAACAGGCATGAAGTAATGCTTTCACATCTATTGCCTACAAACTGTAAAATATTTAGAGAATATTCAGTGTAAGTAACATAAAGGATGATTTTAAAATGAATACATGTAGATGTGTAAACATCTTGCAATAATATTTTTATGCCATTGGCTTGTATGCATTTATGCTGTCATTAAACAAATATACAGCAGTTGATTTATTCAATATTTGCCAGACTAACAAACCTGTAATAATTTGAAACTACCAGTTAGTAATGGAAAAACTTATATTTTTTAAAATTCTTCTTAATCCACTTGGATAAATGAAACTTCAGAATTAAAGGTCAATCCCAGCTTATATTCACAGTTTTTCTATGCCTGCAGCCAAGTAGAATTACTTGCAGGCTTTTTATATCTTTAAGGGGTTTTTGGGGATTTTCACTAGAAGTCCCAGGTCTACCCAAAAGTTGAGGCTATTACAAAACGTATTTAACGTGTCATAGTTTCCTGACTGCTTTTATTTCTGCCTTGTAGAAGGAAGTATAAAACCGCTGTAGGTAAATCTCTAATCTCTAAAATATATGAGGAATTGGCAGCTTCAACCTGACGCTGAAAAAAAAAACATGCAATATTAGTATTTGGTGGGGTTTCACGTTCAACACTATGGAACAGCCTAAACAGAACTAAATAAAGTTTTCAAATGTGTTACTGGGTCTCCAATTATTCTACGCCAGGAAAGCTATCACCCTGACTTAGTCAATACAGCCCTTCCTCTATATAAGGACACTTACTGCCATAGGGGTTGCCCTAAAATGTTTGATATAGTTTGCTCCAAGTGGTTTAAAGATGACTCTACTGCCCATATGCAAATTGTTTAGTACTGATTGTTACATAGTAGGTGAGGTTGAAAAAAGACACAAGTCCATCAAGTCCAACCTATGTGTGTGATTATATGTCAGTTTTAAATTGTATATCCCTGTATGTTGTGGTCGTTCAGGTGCTTATCCAATAATTTTTTGAAACTATCAATGCCTGCGCTGAGACCACCGCCTGTAGAAGGGAATTCCACATCCTTGCCGCTCTTACAGTAAAGAACCCTCTACTTAGCTTAACCACCTCAATACAGTGCACTTACACCCCTTCCTGCCCAGACCAATTTTCAGCTTTCAGCGCTCTCACGGTTTGAATGACAATTACTCAGTCATGCAACACTGTACTCATATGAAACTTGCGTCCTTTTTTTCGCACAAATAAAGCTTTCTTTTGGTTGTATTTAATCACTAGTGGGTTTTTTATTTTTTGTTCTATAAATAAAAAAAGACCGTAAATTTTGTGAAAAAAATACCCTTTTCTTTGTTTCTGTCATAAAATTTTGCTAATTAGTAATTTTTAATTAGTTGGCCAAAATTTATACTTCTACATATCCTTGGTAAAAATAACCCAAATTAGTGTATATTATTTGGTCTTTGTGAAAGTTATGGAGTCTACAAACTATGGTGCCAATCACTGAAAATTGAGCACATGTGATCAGGCCTTCAGTACATCAGGTGAATCTCATTTCTTGAGACACTAACAAGTCAGGAAAGTACAAATACCCCCCAAATTACCCCTTTTTAGAAAGTAGACATTCCAAGGTATTTAGTAAGTATCATGGTGAGTTTTTTTAAGTTGTAATTGTTTCCCACAATTCTTTGCAAAATGAAGATTTTTTTTTTTTTTACAAAATTGTCATATTATCATGTTATTTCTCACACACAGCATATGCATACAACAAATTACACCTCAAAATACATTCTGCTACTCTTCCCAAGTATGGCGATACCACATGTGTGAGACTTTTACACAGCCTGGCCACATACAAAGGACCAACATTGAAGTAGCACCTTCAGGCTTTCTACGAGCATAAATGACACATCTCATTTCTCAACCACCTATTACACTTTTGAAGGCCCTGGAGCACCAGGACAATGGAATTGCCCACAAAATTACCCCATTTTGGAAAGCAAACACCCAACATATAATCTATGAGGGATAATGAGTCTTTTAAACGGTTCATTTTTTTCCAGAAGTTTTTGGAAAATGTGGAAAAAAAATGAAAACGCATTTTTTTTACACAAAGTTGTCAATTTATAAGATATTTCTAACACATAGCATATATATACCAAAATTACACACCAAAATACATTCTGCTACTCTTCCCGAGTATGGCGATACCAGATGTGTGAGACTTTTGCACAGCCTGGCCACATACAGAGGCCTAACATTGAAGTAGTACCTTCAGACATTCTAGCATAAATTACACATCTGATTTCATTCCTACCCATCACACTTTTGAAGGTCCTTGAGCACCAGCCCAGTGGAATTACCCACAAAATGACCCCATTTTGGAAAGCAAACACCCCAACGTATATTCTATGAGGCATGGGCTGCAAATAGGTACTTGGGTACTCTGATGGGTTGCAGATAGGTACTCGGGTACTCTGATGGGCTGGTGGCAAGTACTCGGTTATTCTGATGGGCTGGTGACAGGTACTAGGTTACCCTTTGGGCTGGTGACAGGTACTCGGGTACTCTGATGGCCTGGTGACAGGTACTCGGGTACTCTGATGGCCTGGTGACAGGTACTCGGGTACTCTGATGGCCTGGTGACAGGTACTCGGGTACTCTGATGGTCTGGTGACAGATACCTGGGTACTCTGATGGGCTACAGATAGGTACTATGGTACTCTGATGGGCTGGTGACTGGTATTCAGGTACTCTGAAGGGCGGTGACAGGTACTCAGGTATTCGGTATTCATATGGACTGTGATAGGTACTCGGGTACTCATATGGACTGTGACAGGTACTCAGGTACTCATATGGACTGTGACAGGTACTCAGGTACTCGGGTAATCAGATGAACTGTGACAGGTACTCAGGTACTCATATGGACTGTGACAGGTACTCGGGTACTCTGATGGACTGTGACAGGTACTTGGGTACTCTGATGCAGGGCCGTTTGAAGGAATTTGGGGGCCCCAAGCAAAATGGACATGGAGGCCCCCCCTGCACGCACGCACACAAAGCCTACAGGAATCACAGCATAGCGATACAGTTTAAGTTCACCAACACTTTATATAAATAAAAAAGGTTTACAGTGCAAATACTGCTGTTGCATACAATGTAAATAAAATTTAAACATTTTCAACAATTGAACATTTATAGAGTCTTTTCTCTGCTTTGTAAATTTTTTGCAAAAAGCTTTAATAAATATTATCTGATTCAAAAAAGAAGCAATACGATGGAAATGGGATGGTAAAGAAAGAAGAAAATGGAAAGAAAGCTATGGTAATTGTTTTTATTATGGTCAGCAAGCTACCATATTTTTATTACTAAATGGATCTTGATGACTGCCTCCCCCCCTTACTACTCCCCCCGTGTTCTTTTTAACCCCCCTCCCTACCGCGTACCTCGCGGCAGGAGATTCGGTTTTCTGTTCCCGGCCGGCCGGACTGAAAGGAAGTGAGCACTCAGTGTGTGCACTTCCTGTCAGTCTGGCCAGGAACAGGAAACTGAATCTACTGTACCACGTGGACTGCAGGAGGAAGGAAGAGAAGCTCGGCCACGCTACAGGCTGCAGCATATAGGAAGCGGCGGCGTGGCTGGGGCCCCAAGCAATTGCTTGTTTTGCCTGTCCTGTCGCGATGGGCCTGCTCTGATGGACTGTGACAGGTACTCGGGTACTCTGATGGACTGTGACAGGTACTCGGGTACTCAGATGAACTGTGACAGGTACTCAGGTACTCATATGGACTGTGACAGGTACTCAGGTACTCAGATGAACTGTGACAGATACTCAGATGAACTGTGACAGGTACTCGGGTACTCTGATGGGCTGGTGACAGGTACTCGGATACTCTGATGGACTGTGACAGGTACTCGGGTACTCTGATGGATTGTGACAGGTACTCGGGTGCTCTGATGGACTGTGACAGGTACTCGGGTACTCTGATGGACTGTGACAGGTACTCGGGTACTCTGATGGATTGTGACAGGTACTCGGGTACTCTGTGTTCCTGGGAACACACCGCCACTAATGTGCACACGCAGCGCGCTCGAGATCGCGTGCATGCGCCGTGCAAAGTGGGGCGGTACCACCTGTGATCGGCCATGACTTCATCACGGTCGATCACATGGTAAACAGCCATACCCAATGGCTGTTCACCCCCCTTGGTGGCCATCTGTCTCTCCGTGACACGCCACCACCGAAGGAACAGGGAAATGCGTGTCAACGATTGAAGTGGACAAAATGGATGGACGTGATATGACGCCCTCTCAGAACTAGAGCCGCGCCACCTGGCCGTCTTATGCCAGCCGGCGGGTGGCTAGCGGTTAAGGTTAAACCTCTTGTCTTCTAATTTTAATGAGTGGCCACGTGTCATGTTAAACTCCCTATTTAATCCCTATTGTGGGGTCACCAGTACAGTATTTATACATTGAAATCATATCCTCTTTCAAGCGTCTCTTCTCCAGAGAGATTAAGTTCAGTGCTCGCAACCTTTCCTCATAACTATGGATGAGCCAAAAAACCCCCGGTTCGGTTCGTACCAGAACCTGCGAACAGACCGAAAGTTTGCACGAACTTTAGAACCCCATTAAAGTCTATGGGACTCGAACGTTCAAAATAAAAAGTGCTAATTTTAAAGGCTAATATGCAAGTTATTGTCCTAAAAAGGGTTTGGGGACCCGGGTCCTGCCCCAGGGGACATGTATCAATGCAAAAAAAAGTTTCAAAAATGGCCATTTTTTTGGGAGCAGTGATTTTAATGATGCTTAAAGTGAAAAAAAAGGTGAAATATTCCTTTAAATATCGTGCCTGAGGGGTGTCTATAGTATGCCTGTAAAGTGGCGCATGTCTCCCGTGCTTAGAACAGTCCCTGCACAAAATGACATTTTTAAAGGAATAAAAGTCATTTAAAACTGCTTGCGACTTTAATGTAATGTTGGGTTCCGGGAAACATGGATGAAAATCAGTGAGACAAACGGCATGGGTACCCGCGCCCCCCCCCCCCAGTCCATTACCAGGCCCTTTGGGTCTTGTATGGATATTAAAGGGAACCCCGCACCCAAATTTAAAAAAAGAAAGGCGTGGGGCCCCAAGGCCCTATATACTCTGAACAGCAGTATACAGGCAGTGCAAACAAGACAGGGACTGTAGGTTTGTTGTTAAGTAGAATCTGTTTGGAATTTTGAACTGGTACATTTTTAAAGTGTAGCTCCAGCCAAAAAATCTATTTTTAAGCTTTTTGGAAAACATAGGGAAGGGTTATCACCCCTGTAACATTTGTTTTGCTGTCTGTGCACCTCTTCAGAAGATTTCACCTCACTTTCTGTCCCTGACAAAAGTTTTTTGAAAATTTGGGGTTTTTAGTGAAACAAGGATTGGTGATAAAGCATCAGTGAAGAGGAGACACGTTTTTCCCATATTAAACTCTTACAGGAGAGAATTTCCCTTCCTAGGGCTAGATTTCATCTCACTTCCTGTTGTCTCCTTCCATTTGCAAGTAGGAGTCGTTTGTAAGGTGAATGTTTGAAAGTAGGGGCCTGCCCTATATACGGTGGGGACGGAAAGTATTCAGGCCCCCTTAAATGTTTCACTCTTTGTTATATTGCAGCCATTTGCTAAAATCATTTAGGTTCATTTTTTCCTCATTAATTTACAAACAGCACCCCATATTAACAGAAAAACACAGAATTGTTGACATTTTTGCAGATTTATTAAAAAAGAAAAACTGAAATATTACATGGTCCTAAGTATTCAGACCCTTTGTTGTGACACTCATATTTTTAACTCTTAATTCCTTCTGATCATCCTTGAGATGGTTCTACACCTTCATTTGAGTCTAGCTGTGTTTGATTATACTGATTAGGAAAGACACACACCTGTCTATGTATGACCTTACAGCTCACAGTGCATGTCAGAGCAAATGAGAATCATGAGGTCAAAGGAACTGCCTGGAGAGCTCAGAGACAGAATTGTAGCAAGACACAGATCGGGCCAAGGTTACAAAAAAAAATTCTGCTGCACTTAAGGTTCCTAAGAGCACAGTGGCCTCCATAATCCTTAAAGTGGAGTTCCACCCAAAAGTGGAACTTCCACTCATTAGATTCCTTCCCCCCTCCGGTGACACAGTTGGCACCTTTCAGGGGGGAGGGGGGTACAGATACCTGTATATTACAGGTATCTGTACCCACTTCCGGCATAGATACACGCCACTTCCTGCTCCCTCCCCGCTGCCTGCTGGGAAACACACGGGTCCCAGAGGCAGCAGGGACCATCCGTATTGCGATGCGCGACTCGCGCATGTGCAGTAGGGAACCGGGAAGTGAAGCCGCACGGCTTCACTTCCTGATTCCCTTACTGAAGATGGAGGCGGCAGCACCCGAGGACGGAGAGACGCTTCGGCCTCGGGTGCCGACATCGCGGGCGCCCTGGACAGGTAAGTGTCCATGTTTTAAAAGTCAGCAGCTGCAGTATTTGTAGCTGCTGACTTTTAAAAAAAAAATTTTCGGTGGCGCTCTGCTTTAAATGGAAGACGTTTGGGACGACCAGAACCCTTCCTAGAGCTGGCCGTCTGGCCAAACTGAGCTATTGGGGGAGAAGAGCCTTGGTGAGAGAGGTAAAGAAGAACCCAAAGATCACTGTGGCTGAGCTCCAGAGGTGCAGTCGGGAGTTGGGAGAAAGTTGTAGAAAGTCAACCATCACTGCAGCCCTCCACCAGTCGGGGCTTTATGGCAGAGTGGCCCGACGGAAGCCTCTCCTCAGTGCAAGACACACGAGCCCGCATGGAGTTTGCTAAAAAACACCTGAAGGACTCCAAGATGGTGAGAAATAAGATTCTCTGGTCTGATGAGACCAAAATAGAACTTTTTGGCCTTAATTCTAAGCGGTATGTGTGGAGAAAACCAGGCACTGCTCATCACCTGTCCAATACAGTCACAAAAGTGAAGCATGGTGGTGGCAGCATCATGCTGTGGGGGTGTTTTTCAGCTGCAGGGACAGGACGACTGGTTGCAATCCAGGGAAAGATTAATGCGGCCAAGTACAGGGATATCCTGGACGAAAACCTTCTTCAGAGTGCTCAGGACCTCAGACTGGGCCGAAGGTTTACCTTCCAACAAGACAATGACCCTAAACACACAGTTAAAATAATGAAGGAGTGGCTTCACAACAACCTCGTGACTGTTCTTGAATGGCCCAGCCAGAGCCCTGACTTAAACCCAATTGAGCATCTCTGGAGAGACCTAAAAATGGCTGTCCACCAACGTTTACCATCCAACCTGACAGAACTGGAGAGGATCTGCAAAGAGAATTCCCAAATCCAGATGTGAAAAACTTGTTGCATCTTTCCCCAAAAGACTCATGGCTGTATTAGATCAAAAGAGGGCTTCCACTAAATACTGAGCAAAGAGTCTGAATACTTAGGACCATGTTATATTTTAGTTTTTTTAAAAATCTGCAAAAATGTCAACATTTCTGTGTTTTCCTGTCAATATGGGGTGCTGTGTGTACATTAATGAGGAAAAAAATGAACTTAAAAGATTTTAGCAAATGGCTGCAATATAACAAAGAGTGAAAAATTTAAGGGCGTCTGAATACTTTCCATCCCCACTGTACTCTGCAGAAATTGGGGCCTTAGGTGTTGGCATTGCCACAACACTGTAAGCCCTCACAGTTACTCTTGGTGGGCTCAGGAATGGGCCCTGCTGTGAAATATTAGATCAAGAATTGTAATTACATGCCATTGTTGAACAGTGGTAGAAAAATTGGGCCTTTGGTGGTGGTGCTGGTGCCACAACACTGTAAATCCTCACATTTATTCTTGGTGGGCGCTGGAACGGGCCCTGCTGTGAAATGTTATATCAAGAATTGTAATTACATGCACCTGTTGAACGGGGGCAGAAAAATTGGGCCTTTGGTGGTGGTGGTGGTGCCGCAACACTGTAAGCCCTCACAGTTACTCTTGGTGGGCGCAGGAATGGGCCCTGCTGTGAAATATTAGATCAATAATTGTAATTACATGTCCCTGTTGAACAGGGGCAGAAAAATTGGGCCTTAGGCACTGGTGCCACAACCCCTCACAGATGCTATAGTTGGAGCGCAGGAATGAGCCCTGTTGCAAAGTATTGCAGCAAAAATTGTAATTATACACCCCTGTTAAACAGGGGCTAAAAAATTGGGCCTTGGGCACTGGTGCTGGTTAAGGATGAGCCGAACACCCCCCCCCCCCGGTTCGGTTCGCAGCAGAACTTGCGAACAGTCAAAAAATTTGTTCGAACACGCAAACGCAGTTAAAGTCTATGGGACCCGAACATGAATAATTAAAAGTGCTCATTTTAAAGGCTTATATGCAAGTTATTGTCATAAAAAGTATTTGTGGACCTGGGTCCTGCCCCGGGGGACATGTATCAATGCAAAAAGAATTTTTTCGGGAGCAGTGATTTTAATAATGCTTAAAGTGAAACAATAAAAGTGTAATATTCATTTAAAATTTTGTACCTGGGGGTGTCTATAGTATGCCTGTAAAGGGGCGCATGTTTCCTGTGTTTAGAACAGTCTGACAGCAAAATGACATTTCAAAGGAAAAAAAGTCATTTAAAACTACTCGCAGGTATTAATGAATTGTCGGTCCGACAATACACATAAAAGTTCATTGATAAAAACTACATGGGATTTGCCCACAGGGCAACCCCGAACCAAAATAAAAAAAATGCGTGGGGGTCCCCCTAAATTCCATACCAGGCCCTTCAGGTCTGGTATGGATATTAAGGGGAACCCTGCGCCAAAATTAAAAAAAAATGGCATGGGGGTCCCCCTCAAAATCCATACCAGCACCTTCAGGTCTGGTATGGATTTTAAGCGGAACCCCGCACTAAAATAAAAAAAAAAATGGCGTGGGCTCCCCCCAAAAATCCATACCAGACCCTTATCCGAGCACGCAACCTGGCAGGCTGCAGGACAATTCCTTTATTAATTCCTTCTTCTTTCGGCTTCTTCTTCCATCTCCTTTCTTCTGGTGTTCTTTCGGTGTTCTTCTTCTTCCTCCATCTTCTTCTTCATCTTCTTCTTCTCCATCTTCTTCCTCTGCTCTTCTCGTCCCGCACCTTCCTCCAGCTTCTTCTCTGCTCCGTCTGCACGATACGCCTCAGTGAGAGTTTTCAGCCGTGTGATGCTTCACTTCTTCTGACATTTCTTATATAACGGAGGGTGGGGCCACCCGATGACCCCACCCTCCTCTGACGCACAGGGAATTCACGGGAGTTCCCTGTGGCTTTCCCTGTGTTGTCAGAGGGTCTCCCAGCATTTTTATCAATGAACTTTTATGTGTATTGTCGGACCGACAATTCATTATAGCCGAGAGTAGTTTTAAATGTTTCACAGCATTATTAAAATCACTGCTCCCGAAAAAACGGCCGTTTTTAAAACTTCTTTTTGCATTGACACATGTCCCCTGCGGCAGGACCCAGGTCCCCAAACACTTTTTATGACAATACCATGCATATAAGCTTTTAAAATTAGTACTTTTGATTTCTCCCATAGACTTTTAAAGGGTGTTCAGCGGCTTTCGAATTTGCCGCGAACACCCCAAACTGTTCGCTGTTCGGCAAACTGGCGAACAGCCAATGTTCGAGTCAAACATGAGTTCAATTCGAACTTGAAGCTCATCTATAGTGCTGGTGCCAAAACACTGCAACCCCTCACAGACACTATAGTTGGAGCACAGTAATGAGCCCTGCTGCAAAGTATTGCATCAAAAATTGTAATTACACGCCCCTGTTAAACAGGGGCAGAAAAAATTGGGCCTTGGCCACTGGTGGCGGTGCCCAGAACCAAAAATGTTCTTACAAGCTATTAGCATGAAAATTGAGGAGGAAGAGGATTGTCACTCAGCATAACAGGATAGTCTCTCAGCATCAGCATAGGCAGTCTTGAAGGGATCTCACATTAAAAGAAAAAATTAATCGGTTACATCAGCATCAGGTGCTTGGTAGCTGGTGATCCAAGACTGATTCATTTTTATGAAGGTCAGCCAATCGACCGATTCGGTGGACAGGCACACCCTGTGATCAGTTACAAAGCCTCCAGCAGCACTGAATGTGCGTTCCGAAAGAACGCTGGATGCAGGACAGGCCAGTAGCTCAATTGCATACTGTGCAAGCTTTGGCCAGTGATCCATCCTCAAGACCCAGAGGATTTTTGGTGGGAAAGGTGTCCAAGTCTGATCTTGCCCCTAGGTAATCCTGCACCTTGTGAATCAGACACTGGCGATGGTTGCTGGAACCGATCAGACCTTGGGGCTGTGGACTAAAAAATTGTCTGAACGCGTCGGTCAGAAGGCCACCTTCTCCACCGCTCCTTCTGTGACTGAACGAAGCCTCAGCAACATGTTTTCCAGGAGGACCAGGAAATTGTAACCTCCCAGGCTCTGGAAACGCGTTGCACAAACCTTTCTGCAAGGCCTCCCGAAGATGTTTTATCCTCTGCTCCCTCTGCGACAGCAAGATAAGGTCCGCAACCTTACCCTTGTAACGTGGATCAAGAAGGGTTGCCAGCCAGTAATTATCCCTCCCCTTGATACCACGAATACGAGGATTCTTCTGCAGGCTTTGCAGGATCAGGGAGGCCATGCAGCGTAGGTTTGCTGAGGCATTCGGTCCAGAGTCCTCTGGGTCACAAAGGACGACATGATCTGCAGCCACTTCCTCCCAGCCACGTACAAGTCCATGGGTTTCTTCGGACTGTAAATGATCCCTTGAAGACTGTTGCTGATGCTGAGTGCCAGGCTCCACCTCCATGCTGACACAATCCTCCTCCTCCTCGTTCTCTTCCTGTGTGATCGGTGGGCACACAGGAACACTGTCTGGATAAAGGGGGCCTTGAGAGGTAAGGAAGTCCTCCTCTTCCTATCGCTGTTCTGCCTCAAGTGCCCTGTCCATTATTCCACGCAGCATGTGCTCCAACAGGTGGACAAGAGGGACAGTGTCACTGATGCATGCACTGTCACTGCTCACCATCCTCGTGGACTCCTCAAATGGTGACAGGACAGTGCATGCATCCCTAAACATAGCCCACTGGTGTGGGGAAAAAAACAAGCTCCCCTGACCCTGTCCTGGTGCCAGAGTCACATAGGTACTCATTGATGGCCCTCTGCTGCGTGTGCAGCCGCTGCAGCCTGGCCAACGTTGAGTTCCACCTGGTAGGCATGTCACAGATTAGGCGGTTCTTTGGAAGGTTAAATTCCTTTTGGAGGTCAGCCAGCCGAGCACTGGCATTATATGACCTGCGGAAATGCACACAGACTTTCCTGGCCTGCCTCAGGACATCCTGTAAGTCTGGGTACCTGCCCAAGAACTGCTGCACCACCTAGTTTAGGACATGAGCCAAACAGGGCACATGGGTCAGTTGTCCCTGTCGGAGGGCGTAGAGGAGGTTGGTGCCATTGTCGCAAACCACCATTCCTGGCTTAAGCTGGAGTGGCGTCAACCACCTCTGAACCTGCCCCTGCAAAGCTGACAGAATCTCTGCCCCAGTGTGGCTCCTGTCCATCAAGCACACCAGCTCAAGCACCGCATGGCATCTTTTTACCTGCGTGCTTGAGTAGCCCCTTGAATGCCTACAGAGCACCGCTGGTTCCGAGAACAAATCAGCACAGGAAGAGTCCATGGAGGAAGAAGAAGAGGAGGGGGTGGAGGAGAGAGGTGTGGCAGAATCACCACTAGTAGAATTTTGGAGGCGTGGTGGTGGAACAACCTCCAACACTACTGCACCCTGTCCTGAATCCTTCCCAGCTGCCAGAAGAGTCACCCAGTGCGTGGTTGAAGATAGGTAATGTCCCTGTCCATGCCTGCTGGACCATGAGTCAGCGGTAATATGCACCTTACCGCTGACCACCCTGTCCAGCGAGGCCAAGACATTGCCTTCCACATGACGGTAGAGAGCTGGAATTGCCTTTCCGTGAGAAAAAGTGGCATTTGGGAACCTGCCACTGAGGAACCGCACATTCCACAAACTCACGGAAGGGGGCAGAGTCCACCAACTGAAAAGGCAGCAGTTGAAGTGCTAGCAATTTAGCCAAGCTAGCATTCAACCGCTGGGCATGTGGATGGCTGGGAGCGAACTTCTTTTGGTGGTGCAGCAGCTGGGGCAGGGAAATTTGCCTGGTACAATCTGACGTCGGTGTACCGATAGCAGATTGCCCGCAAGTACTTGGCTGTGACACACCTAATTCTACACCTTCATTTCTTTCAGTGCAGGTTTCAGAGAGGACTGAAGGTATAGTAGGGTTGGAGATCCCAGCTGATGAGGAGCAAGGAGAGGTCTGCTTTGTTCTTTGGTGTGGGTCTTTTAGGTACGCTTGCCAACGAACTGCATGGCAGGTCAACATATGTCTGGTCAAGCATGTGGTGCCCAAGCCTGTGATGTTTTGGCCACGCGAGGTACGCTTGAGACATATGTTGCAAATAGCAGCGGTGGGATCTGATGCACTCATCTCAAAAAAGGCACACACCAAAGAACTTTTGGAATAACGCGCAGAGACAGCAGCGCCCTGCACATGCGGAGTTCTGCGGTGTGATGCAGTTGGTGTGCTGCCCTTAAGCTAGCCCCTGGAGGGCATCCTGCCTCTTGGAGATGTGCCTCCTCCTCCTCTCTCCTATCAGGCACCCACATGGAGTCAGTGACCTCATCATCCCCTCCCTCCTCATCACTGGAGCAAACCTGGCAGTATGCTGCAGCTGGGGGAACATGACTGCCAGATTGCTGTCCTTCTTGGGCACCTCCTCTCTCTGGGCTCACGTTACTGCCTTCCTCTAGCTGGGTACCATCATCGGAGCCTTCAAAATGCTGGGCATCTTCCTGGAGCATGTACCCAACACTGTGGTCAAACAGTTCAGGGGACACCTCAGGAGGATATGGTGGGGCTAGGGAAGGAGTGACTGATGCAATTGAGCTGAGGGAAGAGGACGCGTTGGCAGCTGCTTTGCCAGACAAAGTACCCTGAGCCTGGGTGAGAGAGGATGAGGACGGCTTGGTCATCCACTCTACCAAGGCTTCCGCATGTTGCGGCTCAACATGGCCAGCTGCCAAAAAAAGGACAAGCGTGTCCCTCGGCCACGTGCTGATGAGGATGCACCGTCTCCACGACCAGCACTGTTGCCTCTAGACACAGAGCCTGCTTGCCCTCTTTTATTGGCTTGTGACTGTCTGCCTCTCCTTGTTGGCCTTCAAGACATACTAATGGCCTGCAGTGAGATGTAGCTGCACAAAGCTGGGATGTATATATTTATACTGATACTGCAGATAGCAGAATCAGCTGCCTGCCTGTAATATTATTAGTATGAGAACACCAGCAATTGTCTTCAGGTAGCTTTAGTTGAACACTGTGAAGAAGACACAGTACACTAACTGTAAATACTGCAGCTGCCTGCCTGTGGTATTAATAGGTTCAGAACAACAGCAATTGTCTTCAGGTAGCTTTAGGTGCACACTGTGCAGAGGGCACAGTACACTAACTGTAAATACTGTAGCTGCCTGCCTGTGGTACTAATAGGATCAGAAGAACACCAGCAATTTTCTTCAGGTCGCTTTAGGTGCACACTGTGCAGAGGACACAGTACACTAACTGTAAATACTGTAGCTGCCTGCCTGTGGTACTAATAGGATCAGAAGAACACCACCAATTTTCTTCAGGAAGCTTTAGGTGCATACTGTGCAGAGGACACAGTACACTAACTGTAAATACTGCAATTGCCTGCCTGTGGTATTATTAGGATCAGAACAACAGCAATTGTCTTCAGGTAGCTTTAGGCGCACACTGTGCAGAGAACACAGTACACTAACTGTAAATACTGTAGCTGCCTGCCTGTGGTACTAATAGGATCAGAAGAACACCACACATTTTCTTCAGGTAGCTTTAGGTGCACACTGTGCAGAGGACACAGTACACTAACTGTAAATACTGTAGCTGCCTGCCTGTGGTACTAATAGGATCAGAAGAACACCACACATTTTCTTCAGGAAGCTTTAGGTGCATACTGTGCAGAGGACACAGTACACTAACTGTAAATACTGCAATTGCCTGCCTGTGGTATTATTAGGATCAGAACAACAGCAATTGTCTTCAGGTAGCTTTAGGCGCACACTGTGCAGAGAACACAGTACACTAACTGTAAATACTGTAGCTGCCTGCCTGTGGTACTAATAGGATCAGAAGAACACCACACATTTTCTTCAGGTAGCTTTAGGTGCACACTGTGCAGAGGACACAGTACACTAACTGTAAATACTGTAGCTGCCTGCCTGTGGTACTAATAGGATCAGAAGAACACCACACATTTTCTTCAGGTAGCTTTAGGTGCACACTGTGCAGAGGACACAGTACACTAACTGTAAATACTGTAGCTGCCTGCCTGTGGTACTAATAGGATCAGAAGAACACCACCAATTTTCTTCAGGTAGCTTTAGGTGCACAATGTGCAGAGGACACAGTACACTAACTGTAAATACTGTAGCTGCCTGCCTGTGGTACTAATAGGATCAGAAGAACACCACCAATTTTTTCAAGTAGCTTTAGGTGCACACTGTGCAGAGGACACAGTACACTAACTGTTAATACTGTAAAAAAACCTGTCTGCCTGTCAGTAGGAAGAGAATAACCAATCTAGCTAAACTGAATACAGTATATATATATATATATATATATATATATATATATAACACCTAGGATGCATATATATACACAATACACTGTAAGTGCAGCTAACTGACTCGCCTGCCTACTCTATCTAACTTAAATCAAATGACACTGTCTCTCTGTCTATCTCTCTCTGCAGCAACACACTACACAAGGCCGCCACGTAGGCTGCCTTATATAGTGTGGGGTGTGTACTAAACCCCCTAAACCATAATTGGCCAAAACCACCCTGGCTTTGGCCAATTACGGCTCTCTGTACAGACGGCGCTGTGATTGGCCAAGCAGGCGGGTCATAGTGCATGCTTGGTCAATCAACAGCCAGCAATGCACTGCGACACTGCAGTGAATTATGGGCCATGACGCGCCACTCGAATTTGGTGCGAACGACCCATAATGTTCGCAATTCGACGAACGGTCGAACATGCGATGTTCGAGTCGAAAATGGGTTTGACTCGAACTCGAAGTTCATCCCTACTCATAACTAATATCCTCCAGACCATTTATTAGCTTTGTTGCCCTTCTCTCTACTTGCTCCATTTCCAGTACATCCTTCCTGAGGACTGGTGCCCAGAACTGGACAGCATACTCCAGGTGCGGCCGGACCAGAGTCTTGTAGACTGGGAGAATTATCGCTTTATCCCTGGAGTTAATCCCTTTTTTATTGTATGCCAATATTCTGTTTGCTTTGTTAGCAGCAGCTTGGCATTACATGCCATTGCTGAGCCTATCATCTACTAGTATCCCCAGGTCCTTTTCCATCCTAGATTCCCCCAGAGGTTCTCCCCCTAGTGTATAGATTGCATTTATATTTTTCCCACCCAAATGCATTATTTTACATTTTTCTACATTAAACCTCATTTGCCATGTAGTTGCCCACCCCATTTATTTGTTCAGATCTTCTTGCAAGGTTTCCACATCCACAAGGTTTCCACAGAGGTACCCATATGAAAAGGGCAATATCTAGGAATAAAACGTACTGGCTTTATAAATTACGGACTATGCAACCACATGGGATGAATATAGATCTGGACCTTAATTGCTTTCTTACAAATGATTGAGTCCAGGAGTGTCTAGGAATATTATTATCTGTCCACGTCAGATCGTGAGAGTGAGTTGGGCACCACTTGTATTATGGTTGTGGTCAAAGATAGTTGTCCAGGGTGGAAGATGGAATACTCTTTCCCCCCCCCGCTTCTTTGTCCTTTTTATTATTTGAGTCAGATGGGGATAGGTCATATTGCAGCCTTTTAAGGTTTATTAAATACTATTGAGTTTTGTAATCATTTTTGTATGTAAACCGAGACTGGGGCTGTTATAGTATTCAGGGTTACATGAGTCCCCCCCCCCCCTGTTTTTTTCTCTATATAAAAAACACCACCATTATTTTATTCACTTATATATTTTTCTCACTTCCCCACCACCTATATGGATGGATTTACTTACCTTTTTTACCAGTAGTGGGACTATAACAACATGCCATCTCCCCCTAGGAGATGGTTGATATGAAGTCACATTCGTTTTTAAATAAGGAGTTTGTTTGTGAACCATATAGTAAATATCCACAAGATGGAGCCAAGCTCCAAACCATAGTTGAACTTTCCAACTTTATTGCTATGAGCACAGTTCCTGTGGCTCATTTGCCAATTACCCGCCCCCTTCCTGTTCCTAATAAAAAGTCACATTCGTTTTTAAATAAGGAGCTTTTGTGAACAATATAGTAAATATCCACAAGATAGAGCTAAGCTCCAGACCATAGTTGAACCTTCCAACTTTATTGCTTTGAGCACAGTTCCTGTGGCCCATTTGCCAATTACCCGCCCCCTTCCTGTTCCTAATAAAAGCCACCATTTTAGTGACCAATGTACGCTTCCCTGAAGACGTTCACTACGAACCGTACGTCGGAGGTCACATGTCCTATCATCCAACAACATCTGGATCCTTTGGCTGCCCCCCTGTGTAAGCTGGAACGCACGCCAGCGTGGAGGAGACATGAAAGGCTTTTTCTGACTGCGAAGTCACCCTGACATGCAAGCAGCCCCAGTGCCGGGTAGGCACCCACCAATATAAGCGGCCATTTGGCTTTTTAATTTGTTTATTTTTTAAAAAAATGGTTTTACGCTATGGAGACTGTTTTTGTTTCCTATGTATCCTTATCCTATCTTGAATGAGCCTGACGGGAACGATCCATGTCTATAATACCAACCACAGCCCGGCCATCCATGTGAGCAGGCACAACCCTGCACAAGCGCTAGTGACTCTCTTTTTAACTAAAGGAGTCATTGGTATCTGGTAAGCAGATATCTACTACTTCGAGGTGTTTTCCTTTTCTTTGGTGATGGAAAACCTTTTGTTTACAGCAACAAGATTGGGATAATATTGAAAGATATCACTTCAACTACTTCAATCACTTTTTTATGTGGACAATCAATCACTATATATGTTTTCACTAATGTGGGCACTTCAATGTGTAATCTAACTATGATTTGTCAATATTATGATTTTCATTTTTTTTGGTAACACAGGAGATATATTTATTTAGAGCACTTGAATAGTATGGTATCTAGCGCCCCCTAGCTTTCTTACATTTCCATTTTTTTGGTAATGCAGGAGATATATAATTTTTTTGGAGCACTTGAATAATATGGTATCTAGCGCCCCCTAACTTTCTTACATTCCTTTTTTTGATTATCTATTTTTTTGATTATTCAAAAATTGGGGAGCAGCTTACACTGATTGTTTATATATTTCCACAATTTTTTTATTGTTGGGAATGTTTTTTTACTAGATGTACCACCAGTATATGTAATTCATATATATTATCTGCTATCGACACCACTGGCGCGAAGGTTTCTATTATTTTCTACTATTCCCCATTTATCACCACCCTCTGAACTTGCCCTTGTAGTCAGTTTTCAATCCATGTACTCACCCTTTGGTCCATGCCAACGGACCTTATTTTGTACAGTAAACGTTTATGGGGAACTGTGTCAAATGCTTTTGCAAAATCCAGATACACCACATCTACAGGCCTTCTTTTATCTAGATGTTGAGTACTTATGTCCTAGATGCCCTTTTGTTGTTGGGGGTGGTCTGATGAGGCCTGGCCCCAGCCTTGGGGGGTGGTCAGTTATCTTTTAACTAATTTCATGGGACACACACACGAGTAACTTCAGTTTTATTTCTGTAAACTAATTTGCTTTCTTTGTTTTTGTTTTTATGTCTTTTTATTTTTGCACTGGCAAATGATTTAAGTATTCCAAGTTTAGTTTCTGCCTGGGCACTAGTGTTTTTGTAAGCTTTTCTGAGAATTGACAAAAAGATTTAAAAAAAGTGTATATTTTCAGAAAAGAGTCTGATAAGAGAACTAAAAAGAAAGAGCTTAATGTAAATAATATTTAAACAGGTAATACATAGCGGACAGCAAGGTTGCAGTGCAGGAATTAGTAAAAATATTGTATCATTTATTACAAAAACAAATATAAACACTTAACATTGACACAATCGCCAGAAGACAGACGGACATTGAATCCATTGGTTCCACGGGCACAGGCCCCTTAAAGGGGACGTACAGGTACGCCCATTTGCCCACAGCAAATGGGCGTACCTGCTATCTGGCCCCTTAAAGGGGACATACAGGTACGTCCATTTGCCCACCGCTGCCATTGTGCCGACGTATATCTGCATGCAGTGGTCGTCAAGTGGTTAAAGAAATTGCTAAACGATTTTTAAAAATAAAAAAAGAGTGAGTGAATTAATTATTAAATACTATGGTCCCTCGCGCTTAAGTGAGAAAAAGGTGAATGTGGTGACAATCACAAAATGGGTTAAACTAACAAAAACTTGAGGTGAGTGATTTTTATGATGATATCTGAAATGACTGCAGCGAAATCAACAAGTGTACACATAGCACTCGAAACATGAAAATAGAGATAAAGAGATTTCGCGCATAAAATCTATCATAAAAATGGTGATCACATCTAACAATAATAATAAATAGAAATAAATAAATATTGACTGTGGAAAATCAGTAATAAAAGCAAATAAAGTGCATCAATAAAAAAGACTGGGATGAAAATTCATGTGTCCCAATAACAAATCACAATAAATGTCATATATGTGCAAAAATGCAAAACCTGTGCTGAAACTCCATATGTGTAAAATAACAAATTCCAATGAATGGCAAAAGCCAAATCGCATAAATGTGCAAAAATGCAAAAAACTGTGCAGCAAACTGCAAACAGCGTGGTATAGGATATTTCCAATAAATGAGACTATAAAAGAAAGTTCACAAAAAAGACAATTTAAAGTCCATAACTCATGGTGATCGCAGAAAAATAATGGTAGTAGTAATGGTAATCTTCATAAAACGACTGACGGTTCAACTAGGCTCTCTAAACTCTCACCTCAGAGCAGGAAAAAACAGGCATCAATGTAGATCTTTCCTTGTTGTAACGATAAGGTCAAAGGATGGCTGCGTTCCCCTCTGCTTACTGTCAGGCACCTGTCAAAATAAACTGGGAGTATTTCCACCTAGGCTTGTGACAGCCCGGTGGGAGGAGGGGGAGGAGAGAGGAGGCCTCTGATGGTGTAGTATTTCAAAAGTATATTTTATTGAATTAAAAGCAAAGTGGTCTCTTACATGAAAACAGTTTAAAATTCACATAAAACAGGAAGGAGCGGCGTCCGAGGCGCCTCCTTACGTGACTTCCGGTATAGTCAGCTCTCTGCCACGCCCTACGCGTTACGTCACCGCTCGTGACTTCAACTGGGGAACCGGATTGGCCTGAGAGGAATGCTAATTATATAGTGGAACCGGAAGTAATACAGCGGCCATTTTTATTGTGTTAATGTATTTCTCTATGGGACATCGGCCATCTTAGAGGTGGCAATCTACATAGATTGCGGCCGTTACACAGGGGAGTCGAGTTGAAACTTCAAATAACAATATGTATATCGAATCCCAGTTTATATTGGTGATGTTAAATATCTAAAAATTAGAAATTAAAAAACTCAAACAATCAGTCGGCATGCAAATGAATAATACCTATTATTAATTATATTAATTAATTATATATTATATTAATTATTAGTTACCCAGATTCTGAATTAGTGGACAATGTACCAAATGGACAGAAAACCACACAAAACATCTATGGGGTCATAGGAAAGTGATAAGGTGGTAGACTTATGAAATGTAAATATTGAATAATGTAGAATAAATAATAAAGAATGAAAAAAAAATGAAGAGAAAGAATGGGGGGGGGGGTAGAAGAGATTAACTGGCCTCACTATGGCCTTTTAGAGGTGTCAATAGGGACCAGGTGAGTACTCTTCATTGAGTGCCTTTGGAGCTAGGGAGTTCAGCATTAAAATCCAAAAAGTCTCACGTTTTCATACTTGTTGAAACTTTCTTCAAATGAAGAGTGGGATATGGCACCACCCCACCTATCCAACGCTGCCTCCCCCTATCCATGCATCCGGCCCCCTTCAGGATGCCGGATGCATGAATTACAATGTGGGGTGGGTGTTTTTTGAAGCACCTTAATAGAGCCAGAGACTCTAATTGGCTTCAAAATAAGGTGGTCTCGGGGGAGCAGAGAATGTGAATGGAGCCCACCCAGGTGTGTTACAACAGCAAATTAATATTCACTATTGTAACACTGATCCTCCTCCCGGCCAATCAGGTAGCAGGTTTTGAGACCCGTCACCCAATTCGCTGAAAGGACAGGCGATCCTATTGGACGTTAAGGAGGAGGGGAGGAGCCACATGATGGAAGCCGCCAATGGAGAGGACACGGAGCTGCTGAATGCTGCCTGCCACCCACCTAGATGGGGGTAAATGCCAGACTGACCACCAAACAACGGGGGGTGAGGTGCTGCCGGACGCTCGGGGGGGGTGGTTGTTTGCCGCCCCCCTTATAAAAAAAGCACCAGCTGCCACTGGATTCTGTAATCCATATTTTCAGGCCTTTAGTTGGTGCTACAACCCCAAACAGCTGGTCTGGTTTCAAGTGTATGACAGCTGTTGCCGGTCTGCAGACAGTGCTTTGAATCTTCACATGCACTGTTCATCCCCTCCAAGTCTCAGCTGCATATCTAAAATTTCAATGCAAATGTTGAAGTATTGATATTTGTTTTTCGAATAAATGATATAATGTTTTTACTAATTCCTGTGCTCGGGCTATCAAGTTGTCTTCTACATGCTACCGAGGATTTTTCCCATATCTGATGTGCCTAGCTGCGGAGCAACTTTTGAGCCCTCTATCCATCCAACCCCTCATACATCCATCCCTGATCTTCAACCTCCATTGTTCGTCATCCAGGCTGTTGACCATCCATCATTCTGAGACAAGAGTTCACCATACAATTCGTTCTGGAGCCACGCCAGTAGGAATAGGTACTTTTAACATTTGTTTTATCTATATTCAACACCATTTTTGTTTGGCTACTTGTGACTCAAACTGAGAGCGCAGAGAGATGCTTTTCTTTTTAGGTTCTAAAGAGGTAAAAAGACTGTAAGAATACATTTATCAGTCATTCATTTATGCAGGGTGTAAAAAGGACAGCTGCTGTCTACTGGCCTTGGAGTTACCAACTTTTGCTCCACAGAAACTCAAATAGGATATGGCAGGTGTTGTGATAAAGCTGAACATTTTGGTGTTTTGAGCATGAGGAAACAATAAGACACCCTTTCAAAGTCTGTAGGTTGGCTCTCAGTATATGACAGTTACTGAAGATTAGGGATGAGCTCGATGTTCAGGTCGAACATAAGTTCGACTCGAACATCGGGTGTTCAATGAACAGCGAACATTATGGGGTGTTCGCGGAAAATTTGAGCGCAGCGGAATGCCTCATAATGCACTGCAAGATCACAGTGCATTGCTGTATGATGATTATTATGCTGCATGATGCTAAGGGCGCCATAATTGGTCAAAGGCAGGGTGCCCTTGGCCAATCGTGGCTCAGGGGGACTAAGTCCACGCCCCACACTATATAAGGCTGCTTACAGGACGGCCATGTGTAGCGTTGTTGGCGTGGAAAGAGAGATAGCTTGAGTTAGATTAAGCAGGCAGGTTATTCTGTAAGTGGCAGTGTATTATATATATATATATATATAATTTTTTTTTTAAGTTTTTTTTTTTCCTCATTAATGTACACACAGCACCCCATATTGACAGAAAAACACAGAATTGTTGCAGATTTATTAAAAAAGAAAAACTGAAATATCACATGGTCCTAAGTATTCAGATGCTTTGCTGTGACACTCATATATTTAACTCAGGTGCTGTCCATTTCTTCTGATCATCCTTGAGATGGTTCTACACCTTTATTTGAGTCCAGCTGTGTTTGATTATACTGATTGGACTTGATTAGGAAAGCCACACACCTGTCTATATAAGACCTTACAGCTCACAGTGCATATCAGAGCAAATGAGAATCATGAGGTCAAAAGAAACTGCCTGAAGAGCTCAGAGACAGAATTATGGAAAGGCACAAATTAGGCCAAGGTTACAAAAAAATTTCTGCTGCACTTAAGGTTCCTAAGAGCACAGTGGCCCCCATAATCCTTAAAATCCTAATAAAAATCCTTAAATGTGTAGCACTAACCCCCAAACGAGCTGCTGATTTATATTGGGCTGTTACCGTCACCTCTTTACCCATAGTTTCACCAATACCAGAACTTAGAGTCCATGTTGAGCTTTGTATCTGACAATGTAGGCACCAGTCACTTTAGTACTTTTCCAATGCTTTAATGGGAAATAACTGGAAGAAGTAGCAGGAAAGAGGTAGAAGAAGAGTTGCAGGGAAGTTCAAATACCTTTTCTTTAGGACACTGAGGAATTTGAAATCTCGGGGACGAATGTACCTTCAGTCCAAGATTAAATCTTTGCCCACCCGGATAGGTCTCTCTCACTGACCTAGCAGCCTCTGCCACAGGACGTAGTCATTTTAGATGAACAGCAACACAGTACCAGAACCTTTAAGCTAATCCGGCAGTACTTGTGCGGTAGATTAGATTAAGATGCATCCTCCAATTGAGTCACCAGACCCCTCTTGAGACACCAGCATTCTGCACAGTCCTCTCCAAAGACGGGTCCTCCCCTGGATCTTCTCAATTGTCCGGCTTCTTCCCGCAGGACAGACAGCACAGGACCATCTCCGTAGTAGTAGGCCCCAGACAGGCTTCTGGGCCTAATTGCACGGCTGCAGCAACGCAGCCCTCCGGCCTGGAGGGCCACGAGGTAGAACTCCCTTTAACACATGGCATCTGTCCCTTAAATACTCTCTCACAGAATGCATGGTAGCGGACCACCTCTGCCGAGCTGCCTCCGAGAAAGAAGAGCACTCAATATACTTCAGCTTGTTGCTTTTCCAACACTGACCCATGGTGATAACGACACCTACAGGCAACAGTGTGGACTTGCACGCAACACAGCCAATGCTGAAACAGAGGCCAATTTGCCCATAGATTAAATTTGAACTATGTACAGAACAGATGACCCACTAAATTTACATATAAGTGGTAGATTAGAAATCTACCATCGCTACAAATGGAAGACGTTTGGGACAACCAGATCCCTTACTAGAGCTGGCCATTCGGCTGAACTGAGCTATTGGGGGAGAAGAGCCTTGGTGAGAGAGGTAAAGAAGAACCCAAAGATCACTGTGGCTGAGCTCCAGAGATGCAGTCAGGAGATGGGAGAAAGTTGTAGAAAGTCAACCATCACTGCAGCCCTCCACCAGTCGGGGCTTTATGGTAGAGTGGCCCTCCTCAGTGCAAGAAACATGAAAGCCCGCATGCGGTTTGCTAAAAAACACCCGAAGGACTCCAAGATGGTGAGAAATAAGATTCTCTGGTCTGATGAGACCAAGATAGAACTTTTTGGCCTTAATTCTAAGCGGTATGTGTGGAGAAAACCAGGCACTGCTTATCACCTGTCCCAACAGTGAAGCATGGTGGTGGCAGCATCATGCTGTGGGGGGGGTGTTTTTCAGCTACAGGGACAGGACGACTGGTTGCAATCCAGGGAAAGATTAATGTGGCCAAATACAGGGATATCCTGGACGAAAACCTTCTCCAGAGTGGTCAGGACCTTAGATTGGGCCGAAGGTTTACCTTCCAACAAGACAATGACCCTGAGCACACAGCTAAAATAATGAAGGAGTGGCTTCACAACAACTCTGTGACTGTTTTTGAATGGCCCAGCCAGAGCCCTGACTTAAACTCAATTGAGCATCTCTGGAGAGACCTAAAAATGGCTGTCCACCAACGTTTACCATCCAACCTGACAGAACTGGAGAGGATCTGCAAGGAGGAATAGCAGAGGATCCCCAAATCCAGGTGTGAAAAACTTGTTGCATCTTTCCCCAAAAGACTCATGGCTGTATTAGATCAAAAGGGTGCTTCTACTAAATACTGAGCAAAGGGTCTGAATACTTAGGTCCATGTGATATTTCAGTTTTTCTTTTTTAATAAACCTGCAAAAATGTCAACAATCCTGTGTTTTTCTGTCAATATGAGTTGCTGTGTGTACATTAATGAGGAAAAAAAATGAACTTAAATGATTTTAGCAAATGGCTGCAATATAACAAAGAGTGAAAAATTGAAGGGGGTCTGAATACTTTCCACCCCCACTGTGTGTATATGTATATGTGTGTATATATATATATATATATATATATATATATATATATATATATATACAGTATCTAATACAGTGTTTACAGTTTCTACTACACTTCTGGTGGTGTAGACAGTATAAAATACAGTGCAGCCGTAGTACAGTCTCTAATACAGTGCAGGCGGTGTACACAGTATTTAATACAGTGTGTACAGTTTCTACTACTTTTCTGGTGGTGTACACAGTATCTAATACAGTGTGTACAGTTTCTATTACACTTCTGGTGGTGTACTCAGTACACAATACAGTGCAGCCGTAGTACAGTTTCTACTACTTTTCTGGTGGTGTACATAGTATCTAATACAATGTGTACAGTTTCTACTACACTCCTGGTGGTGTACACAGTACACAATACAGTGCAGCTGTAGTACAGTTTCTAATACAGTGGAGGCAGTGTACACAGTATCTAAAACAGTGTGTACAGTTTCTACTACACTACTGGACTACTGGTGGTGTACACAGTACACAATACAGTGCAGCCGTAGTACAGTTTCTAATACAGTGCAGGTGGTGTACACAGTATCTAATACAGTGTGTACAGATTTTTACTACACTTCTGGTGGTGTACACAGTACACAATGCAGTGCAGTCGTAGTACAGTTTCTACTACTTTTCTGGTGGTGTACACAGTATCTAATAAAGTGTGTACAGTTTCTACTACACTTCTGGTGGTGTACACAGTACACAATACAGTGCAGCCAATGTACAAGTTCTAATACAGTGCAGGTGGTGTACACAGTATCTAATACATTGTGTCCAGTGTCTACTACACTTCTGGTGATGTACACAGTACACAATACAGTGCATCTGTAATACAGTTTCTAATAAAGTGCAGGCGGTGTACACAGTATCTAATACAGTGTATACAGTTTCTACTACACTTCTGGTGGTTTACACAATACAGTGCAGCTGTAGTACAGTTTCTAATAACGTGCAGGCGGTCTACACAGTATCTAACACAGTGTGTACAGTTACTACTACACTTCTTGTGGTGTACACAATACAGTGCAGCTGTAGTACAGTTTCTAATACAGTGCAGGTGGTGTACACAGTATCTTATACAGTGTGTACAGTTCTACTACACTTCTGGTGGTGTACACAGTATAAAATACAGAGCAGCCATTGTACAGTTTCTAATACAGTGCAGGAGGTGTACACAGTATCTAGAACAGTGTGTACAGTTTCTAATACAATTCAGGTGGTGTACACAGTATCTAATACAGTGTAGTGTGGTGTTGCAAAACAAAAAATACATCATGTCTGAAAGGCCACCAAGGAGAGGCAGACGTTCACAGGCCACTAAAAGAGGGCAAGCAGCCTCTGTGTCTACAGTCAACAGTGATGGTCGTGGACATGGTGCATCCTCTGCAGGTGGCCGTGGGGCACGCTTGACTTTTTTTTCTGCTGCTGGCCGTTTTATTGAGCCACAACATGCAGAAGAGTTGGTGGAGTGGATAACAAAGCCGTCCTCATCCCCCTCATCCTTTGTCACCCAGGCTCAGAGTAGTTTACCTTCCAACACAGCTGCCAAAGTGGCCTATTCCACTGGCTCCTTGTCCACAGTCACTCCTTCCATAGCCCCACCATCATGCACAGAAGAGTCCCCAGAATTATTCCACCACTGTGTCGGTTACATGTTTCTGGAGGATGCGCAGTGATTTGAAGGCTCTGATGTTTGTTCCCAGGTTGAGGAAGGGAGTAACGTGAGCCTAGAGAGGGAGTGCCACAGAAGGACAAAAAAATGGCAGTCATGTTCCCCCAGCTGCAGCATACTGCCAAGTTTGCTCCAGTGACAAGGAGGGAGGGGATGATGAGGTCACTGACTGTACTTGGGTGCCTGAAAGAAGAGAGGAGGAGGAGGAGGAGCCACAACTCCAATGAGGCAGGATGTCCTCTGGGGGGCAGCTTTTGGGCAGCCAACCTATTGCATCACACCGCAGAGCTCCGCAGGTGTAGAGCGCTGCTAACTCCACGCTGACTGTTAAAGTTCCTTGGTGTGGGCCTTTTTCGATACATGTGCAGCAGATCAGAACGTTGCTGTTTGCAAGCTATGTCTGAAATGGATCAAGCATGGCCAGAACAGCAGCCGCTTGGGCACCACATGCTTGACCAGACATATGACAACCTGCCATGCAGTCCATTGGCAACAGCACTTGAAAGACCCACATCAAAGAAAATGGCGGACTTCTCCTTGCTCCTCATCTGGGATCTCCAACTCTACTATACCTCCAGTCCTCTCAAAAATCTGCACTGAGAGGAATGAAAGTATAGCAATAGGTGTCCCAAGTACTGGCAGCCAATCTGCTAGCAGTACACCACCATCTGATTTTAGCAGGCAAATTTCCCTATCCCAGTTGCTGAACCGTAAAAAGAAATTTGGTCCCAGCCATCCACATGCTCAGCATCTAAATGCTAGCTTGGCCAAATTGCTGGCACCGCAACTGCTGCCTTTTCAGCTGGTAGACTCTGCTGCCTTTTGTGAATTTGTGGAATGTGCTGTACCTCAGTGGCAGGTTCAAAAACACCATTTCTTTTCATGGAAGGCCATTCCCGCTCTCTACCGGCATTTGGAAGGCAATGTCTTGGCTCGTTGGACAGGGCGTTCAGCAGTAAGGTTCATATTTCCGCTGACTCATGGTCCAGCAGGCATGGGCAGGGACATTACCTTTCCTTCACGGCACACTGGGTAACTCTGCTGGCAGCTGGGAAGGATGCAGGACAGGGTTCAGTGTTGTTGGAGCTTGTTCCGCCACCACGCCTCCAAAATGCTAGTGGTGATTCTGCCACAGCTCTCTGCTCCACCCCCTCCTTTTCTTCTTCCTCTATGGCCTCTTCTACAGATTTGTCCTCTGAACCAGCCTGTGCTCCGTAAAGGGGCTACGCAAGCGTAAAGCTAAAATGCAATTCGGTGCTTGAGTTGGTCTGCCTATGGGACACGAGCTACACTGGGGAAGAGATTCTGTCACCTCTGCAGGGGCAGGCTCAGAGATGGTTGACACAACACCAGCTTCAGCCAGGAATGGTTGTATGCGACAATGGCACCAACCTTCTCTCCGCCCCCCGAGAGGGACAATTGATCCATGTTTGGCACACGTCCTGAATTTGGTGGTGCAGAGGTTCTTGAGCAGGTACTCAGGCTTACAGGATCTCCTGGGGCAGGCCAGAAAAGTCTGTGGTCATTTCCGCCGGTCATACAATGCCAGTGCTCGACTGGCTGACATTCAAAGAGAATGCAACCTGCCCACCAACCGCCTCATTTGTCACATGCCCACCAGGTGGAACTCAACATTGGCAATGCTGCAGTGGCTGCAAACACAGCAGAGGGCCATCAATGAGTACCTGTGCGAGTATGGCACCAGGACAGGGTCAGAGGAGCTTGGCTTCAGGTCAGAGGAGTATGGCACCAGGACAGGGTCAGAGGAGCTTGGCTTTTTTTCGCCAGGAAAGGATGCATGCACTGTCCTGTCACCATTTGAGGAGTCCACAAGGATGGTGAGCAGCAACAATGCATCAGTGACACTGTCCCTCTAGTCTTCCTGCTGAAGCACACGTTTCATGGAATCATGGACAGGGCACTTGAGGCAGAACAGCGGGAGAAAGAGGAGGACTTCTTTACCTCTCAAGGTCCCCTTTATCCAGACAGCATTCCTGTGGGCCCGTAAAACACACAGGAAGAGGAGGAGGAGGATTGTGTCAGCATGGATGTAGAGGATAACACTCAGCAGCAGTCTTCAAGAGATGGTTTTCAGTCCCCAGAAACCCATGGAGTTGTACGTGGCTGGGAGAAGGTAGTGTCAAGGCTGGGCTCAGCCTTTCCTTCTCTGAGCTGGCTGCAGGGGCGGATCCAGGGGGGGCAATGGGGCAATTGCCCCCCCCCCTGAAAATATCACTGACTGCAGTACCGACTGAGTCTCTCTCTCACATCAGTATAATTAGCCGATCAGCAGCGCTGATAGAGAGACTCTGTTTTGTGGTGGTTACGCCGCGCTGAACCTGGAGAAGATGCAGGGAGGAGCTGTGTGGAGCTGCGCCGCTGGCTAGTGTTCCCTGCACTGGTTGCTAACACCTGGGCCACCTGGCGTGTAGCAACCAGGGACGTCAGTCACGTCGGAGGCCGAAGCCGCTGCTGAGGAGGAGGAGAACCCCAGCATTCATAGCGGAGCCTTCTTTGTTCTCTGCCCCTGCATGAGAGTGTTGGCTCCACCCAACTCCTCTCTCCATCTTCTCCACAGCGCAACGTGAACACAGGAAGAAGCAGTGACTGTGTTTCACTGTCATCTGATGCTGCCGGCTGCACCTGCTAACGGATCCTGCTCATCTCCATTGCTCCTGCATGGGAGCCCCTCCCCCCACCAGAGAAGTAAAATAATTTATAAAAGTGAGTAAAAGAATTAATGAATGTGTAAAATCGCAAAATATTGTGTGCCATACTGCCAATATTTATGAAAAAAAAAATGCTGCCCTTTTAGTCTTATTCAATCTAAACCCCTTCAGCTCTGGAAAGTGTTCCCCCCCCCCCATGAACAGGCTATTTTTTGCGAACTGCGTTGCATTACTCTAACTGACTGACAATTGCGCGGTTATGCAACGCTGTACCCAAGTAAAATTGATGTCCTTTTTTTTTCCACTAATAGCACTTTCTTTTGATGATATTTTATATTTTGTGATATAAGCAAACCGACTATTTTGAAAAGAAAACAATATTTTTAAAATTTTTGCTATTAAAAAAACGTCTTCCTCAATTTAGGCCAATATGTATTCTACATAAGTTTGGTAAAGTAATCCCAATAAATGCATATTGATTGATTTGCACAAAAGTTATTGCATCTACAAAATAGGGAATAGATTTACGGCATTTTTATTTATTTTTTTCTAGTAATGGCGACAATCAGTGATTTTTTTTTTTTAGCGGGACTACAACATTGTGGTGGACAGATCGGACACCTATCTAACACTTTTGACACTTTTAGGGGACCAGTGACACTAATACAGTGATCAATGCTAAAAATATGCACTGTCACTGTACTAATGACACTGGATGGGAAGGGTTAACATCAGGGGTGATCAAAGGGTTAACTGTGTCCCTAGGGGGTGCTTGCTAACTGTGTGGGGATGGACTCACTAGATGAACAGAGTAATCCGTGTTCCTGGTTAGCAAGAACACAAGATCACTCTGTTCATCTCTGACAGAACGGCGATCTGCCTTGTTTACATCAGCAGACCACTGTTCTATCTCTGTGGGAAGCGATTGCAGGTGGCCGGCAGATATCACTTCCGCCTAACTCGCTGATTGGCTCCCTCTCTGGCCAATCAGCACGCGTGCCTTTGCTGGATATTGCACAAAATGGCGTACAGGTACACCTTATTTTCTGGCAGTGCCCCTCCCGAGACTAGACTCTGGTTTCGCCCCTGGCTGGCCGCTCAGCTGTCGGCTAATTGCCAGCTCCCATTTCTCTCCACAGTTACCCAGCTGTTGTTGATTCTGCTCGTCAGTCCTGCCTACTGAAAGTCGTCCAGCTCACTTGATCTCTGCCTTCGCCTTTGTCAACATCACAGAGCCTTTTTTCTGCATTCCTGTTGAAGACTTGCTCGGCTGACGTTCCTTCTGGCTCCTGATCCTGCTTGCTGTACTACTACGTTTATCTCTGGCTCTCTGACATTTGCTTACTCTGTTTACCTTATTATTATTAAACAAGTGTGATTTAACTATACTTCTGTCTCGGTCTGATTCATGGTTCCTGATAGTAGGCGAAGGCCATGAATTCAGAAGATACAGTCAATCCACTTGTTGGTAATATTTTTTCCAGATTGGATGAGCAAGATCACTGCATGGATCAGTTTGCCATAGCATTACAAACGCTCCTGAGTCACATGGCTCACCTGGAAACTCTCACTGTGGCTGCTCTGGTACAACCTGAGTTGCAGGCCATCCCTGCTACTGCGCCAGTCTCTGTGCAGGCACCCGCCTCGAGTATTACCTCTATAAGTGGTATGTCTGCTTCCGCTCCACTGTCCCAGCGATTTGGGGGCGATCCAGTTCAATGCAGAGGGTTTCTTAACCAGGTTGAGAATTACTTAGAGATGCTGCCCCAGGCGTTTCTCACGGACAGAAGCAAAGTATGTTTCGTGATATCTTTGCTTTCTGAGAGAGCCTTGGCCTGGGCAAACCCTCCATAGGAGACACAAAAACCTGTTGTCTTGAGTTACCCTGACTTTGTGGCCTCCTTTAAAAGGGTATTTGACGTTCCCGCACGCTCTGCTTCTGCTGCCAAGTGCCTCATATCCAGAGTATGAGAACTGTTGCCGACTACGCCATTGAATTCCCTACTCTGGCAGCAGAGGTTGCTGGGAACAATGAGGCTCTCATGGCTGCTTTTTCTCATGGTCTCTCGGATTCCATCAAGGATGAGATAGCAGCCCGAGATATGCCCATTGAGCTGGAGAGGTTGATCACGTTTGCTATCCTCATTGACTCCAGACTCAGAGAAAGACTCTCTTTTAAGGAGCACTTGCGGAAGCCTCCTGTACATTTGCCTCTGAGCTTTGCAGTCCCACCCATGCCTCCCTCACCTCCCATGCCTCCTGGTACTGAGTCGGTCAGTGAAGAACCCATGCACTTGGGCTTCATGCGTCTCTCTGCGGATGAGAGAGCCTTTAGGAGGAGGGAGAGATTGTGCCTTTATTTTGGCCAGGCAGGAACCTTTTTGAAGTCTTGTCCTACCCGTCCAGGGAACGCCCGAACCTTGAGATCCTGTCATGGACAGACCTTAGGTGGCGTTGTTTCGTCCCCAGTTATCCAGAAGGATAAGCCCCTGGTTTTCGGTCACCCTTTCTTGGGCTGAGTCGTCCATTGAGATACAGGCTCTAATTGACTCTGGGGCTGCAGGCCTATTCATTGATGCTGCCTTTGTATCGCAGCACTCAATTCCACTGCAGTTGCGTGACACTCCACTTGCCATTGAGGCTCTTGATGGGAGACTTATACAGCCTGCCCATGTGGCTCATGAGACGGTTCTGTTGTCCATGGCCGTAGGGGCTCTTCACCATGAGATAATCCAATTCCAAGTTATTTCCTCACCTAGGTTTCTACTGGTTATTGGTTATCCTTGGTTACAGAGGCACAACCCCTCTTTTGATTGGCTCCGTGTTGAGGTTCTCTCCTGGTCACTACAATGCAGTGAGACATGCTTCCAGAAGGTAGCCAAGGTTCTGTGCACGTCTTCACTCTCCTCTCTGCCGGAGGAGTACCGCAATTTTAGCGATGTCTTTGACAAAGGTCAAGCCGGTAGTTTGCCTCCACACTGGCCTTATGATTGTGCAATTGACCTTCAACCTGGTGCCATACCCCCTCGTGGCCGGGTTTACCCTTTGTTGGAGGATAAGGCCATGGAGTAGTATGTTGCAGACGCACTCTCGAGGTTTCATCCACAAATCCTCGTCTCCTGCTGGTGCTGGTTTCTTCTTTGTGAAGAAGAAGAGCGGTGAACTGAGACCTTATATTGATTATAGGGGTCTCAATCATTTCACGATTAAGAATGCCTACCTGATTCTGTTGATTACAGAGTTATTTGACTGCCTCAAGGGAGCAACAGTTTTCACGAAGCTTGATTTGAGAGGGGCATACAGGAGGGCGACGAGTGGAAAACTGAGTTTAATACCAGAACAGGCCATTATGAGTACCTCGTAATGCCTTTTGGCCTTTGTAACGCCCCGGCAGTTTTCCAGAAATTAAATAACGATGTCCTCCGAGATTTGTTGCAGTTATGTGTGGTGGTTTATCTTGATGATATCCTCATATTTTCCAAGTCCCTGGAAAGCCACCACACAGATGTCTGTCGTGTGCTTCAGAAACTAAGAGAAAACAATCTCTATTGTAAACTGGAGAAGTGCGAGTTCCATCGTGAACAGGTTAAATTCCTGGGCTATGTCATTTCCACTGCTGGTTTTTTCGATGGACCCAGAGAAACTTTCGGCAGTCCTACAGTGGCCCTGACCCGTTGGTTTATGTCCTTTGCAGCGTTTCCTGGGCTTTGCCAACTATTATCGGAAGTTTATTTGTAACTTCTCTTCTCTGGTCAAGCCCCTGACTGATATGACCAGAAAGGACGGTAACCCACAGAGTTGGTCTCCGGAGTCCAGGAATTGAGAGTCTCAAGGCTGCCTTTGTTTCTGCTCCTGTGTTGGCACATCCTGATCTTATGTTGCCTTTTATCCTAGAAGTTGACGCTGCCTGCACCTTCCTACTAGGTTGGGGACAGAGTCTGGCTGTCGTCTTGCAACCTCCGACTTCGTCTTCCTCCTTTGAAATACGCACCTCATTTTATTGGGCCTTTCTGTATCCTTGGCAGGATTAACCCAGTGGCTTACGCCTTGGACCTTCCTCCTAGTATGAGCATCTCAAATGTGTTTCATGTCTCCTTATTGAAACCTTTGGTCTGAAATCGCTTTACCACCTCGGTGCCACGTCCTCACCCTATACAGGTTGAAAACCATGAGGAGTATGAAGTACAATCCATTGTTGACTCTTGTAGGTTCCGTGGGTGCATACAGTACCTGGTGCATTGGAAGGGGCACAATCCGGAGGAACGCTCTTGGGTCTCATCCTCAGACATACATGCCCCTGTCCTCCTCCGTGATTTCCATAGATGTTTTCCCCTCAAGCGGTGGTCCTCTGAGGGGGAGGGGTCATTGAGGAGGGGGTACTGTCAGGGCTGGGCTCAGCCCTTCCTTCTCTGAGCTGGCCGCTCAGCTGTCGGGTAATTGCCAGCTCCCATTTCTCTCCACAGTTACCCAGCTGTTGTTGATTCTGCTTGTCAGTCCTGCCTACTTAAAGTCATCCAGCTCACTTGATCTCTGCCTTCGCCTTTGTCAACATCACAGAGTTTTTTCTCCTGCGTTCCTGTTGAAGAATTGCTCGGCTGATGTTCCTTCTGGCTTCTGATACTGCTTGCTGTACTACTACGTTTATCTCTAGCTCTCTGACATTTGCTTGGCTGACTACCCGATCCAGTAACTGAACTCTGGCTTGTTTTGACTACGCTTACTCTGTTTAGCTTATTATTATTATTATTATTATTAATAAACAAGTGTGATTTAACTATACTTCTGTCTCGGTCTGATTCATGGTTCCTGATAGGTAGTTACGGATCATGTGATCCTTAGTGATTCAGTGGACTCTGATTCAAATGCCTCTGCAAACTTACGCTGCATGGCCTCCCTGATTCCGCAAAGCCTGCAAAAGGACCCTAGGATTTTTGGTATCAAGGAGAGGGATCATTACTGGCTGGCAACCCTTCTTGATTCACATTACAAGGGTAAGGTTGCGGAACTCATCATGCCTTTCTAGAGGGAGCAGAGGCATCTTCAGGAGGCCTTGAAGAAAGGTTTGTGCAATGCATTTCCAGACCCTGGGAGGTTACAATTTCCTGGTACATGACAACGTGTTGCTGAGGCTTCGTTCAGTCAGAGGAAGAGTAGTGGAGAAGGTGGCTGGCTGATTGATGCCTTTTTTCAATCCTCAGCGCTAAGGTCTGTTTAGTTCAAGCAACCATCATCAGCGTCTGCATTACATGGTGCAGGAATATCTAGGGGCAAGAGCAGACTTGGAGACCTTTCCAACAGAGCATCCACTGGGTTACTGGGTCTTGAGGATGGACCACTGGTCAGAACTTGCTTAATATGCAATTGAGCTACTTGCCTATCCTGCATCCAGCGTGCTTTCTGGATGCACATTCAGGGCTGCTAGAGGGTTTGCAACAGATCAAAGAGTGTGCCTGTCCACAGACTCCATTGATAGGCTCACATTCATAAAAATGAATCAGTCTTGGATCATCAGCTATCAAGCACCTGATGTTGATGTAACTGATTGAATTTGCTATGGATGTGGGATCCCTTGAAGGACTGCCTATGCTGACTATCATATTCTTCTTCAGTCTTGATGATGCTAGCTTCCAACAATATTTTTGGTTTAGGGCACCACCACCACCACCCAAGGCCCAATTTTTCTGCCGCTGTTTAACAGGGGCATGTAATTTCAATTTTTGAGCTAATATTTCACAGCAGGGCCCGTTCCTGCGCTCAACAAGAGTATCTGTGAGGGGTTACAGTGTTGTGTCACCACCACCACCACCCAAGGCCCAATTTTTCTGCCCCTGTTTAACAGGGGCATGTAATTATAATTTTTGATCTAATATTTCACAGCAGGGCCCTATCCTGTGCTCCAACAAGAGTATCTGTGAGGGGTTACAGTGTTGTGGCACCACCACCACCCTAAGGCCCAATTTTTCTGTCCCTGTTTAACAGGGACATGTAATTACAATTTTTGATATAAAATTTCAATGCAGGGCCCGTTCCTGCACTCAACAAGAGGAACTGTGAGGGCTTACAGTGTTGTGGAACCACCACCAAAGGCCCAATTTTCTGCCCCAGTTTAACAGGGGCATGTATTTACAATTCTTGATATAATATTTCAGAGCAGGGCCCATTCCTGCACCCAACAAAAGTAACTGTGAGGGCTTACAGTGTTCTGGTACCACCAACACCTAAGGCCCAATTTTCTGCTGAGTATATAGGGCAGGCCGTATATTATATATACTGCTGTTCAGAGTATATAGTGGGACCCCCACGCCATTTAAAAAAAATTTGGGTGCAGGGTTCCCCTTAATATTTATACCAGACCTGAAGGGCCTGGCATGGATTTTGGGGGTGACAGCCATGCCATTTTGTTGGGGTATTTTTGGTATTCTTATCTATATTGCTGGAATCCGACAATACATCAGCCGCAAGCTGTTTTAAATGACATTTTTCCTTTAGAAATGTAATTTTGCTGTGGCACTGTTAAAAATATGGGAAAGATGCATTTCTTTACAGGCATACTAATGACACCCCCCAGGCATGATATTTAAAGGAATATTTTGTTTTTATTGTTTCACTTTAAGCATTATTAAAATCACTGCTCCCGAAAAAACTGGGGCAGGACCCGGGTCCCCAAACACTTTTTATGGCAATAACTTGCATATAAGCCTTTAAATTTAGCACTTTTGATTTTTCACATTCGTGTCCTATAGACTCTAACGGTGTTTGAACAAATTTTTTGCCTGTTCGCATGTTCTGCTGCGAACTGGACCGGGGGGGGGGGGGTGTTCGGCTCATTCCTACTGGAGATGCCTGGGAAGATGCAGAAGCAGAGCCTTCTGTCTCTACCTTGGTTCTGAGTATAGGCCTGATTTAAATTCTGGTAGTTAATTTACCACTTGACAAATATTTCACATGCTACTCAAGGCAAGATCAAGCTCCACACTTCACAATCACATCTCAGGTGCTGGCTTAGCTCATCTCCTCCAAAACAATTATATCAGCAACAAGAATGCCACACACTGAAGTGCAAATAATCTTCATTTATTAAACTAGCCAGCAGGAACAAAGTCTGTAAGATGAGGCCAAAATTTTGTGCACTCGGAAACAAGAGTAGATATTTTTTTGGATAAATTCTGGTGTCTCTTTGGCAGACATTGGAAGGAAATAACACATTTTTGCACCACAGTGAGCAAGCCTTATGTGAAGAAGCCAAATTATAGTACACTCAGGCCAAGATTCAATTTTTTTTTTTTTTCTTAGATAAAGTCTGGTGTCTCTTTCGCAGACTTTGGATAGAAGTAACAAGTGTGGAAAAATTGGGCTTTGGGTGTTGGTGGTGCCTTCACACCATAACCCTATAGAGGTACTATTGATGAAAGCAAGAATTGGCCTTGCTATAAAGAAAATTTAAATTTGATGCCCCTGTCACACAGTTGCAGAAAAAATGGTCTTTGGGTGTTGGTGGTGCCTTCACCCTGTAACCTTCTAAAAGTACTCTTGATGAAAGCAAGAATTTTCCTTGCTGTAAAAAAATTAAATTTAAATTTAGTGCACCTGTCAAACAGGTGCGGAAAAGTTGATCCTTGGGTGTTAATTATGCCCATGAAACCTATACCAAAAAATGACTTCAAGATAAAATCAACACCCACAAAGCTAGGCAGCCTAGGCAGTCTTGCAAAGATTTGAGATCCAAATAACACTTAATCAGCGACATCGGCATCAGGGGCTTAATAGCTGCTGCTAATGCAGGACTGATTCATTTTGACAAATGTAAGCCAGTCAACGGGGTCTGTGGACAGACGCACTCTTTTATGTGTCACAAAACCTCAGACAGCCCTAAATGCCCATTCAGAAAGCATGCTGGATGTAGGGCAGCCCAGGAGTTCAATTGCATACTGGGCAAGTTTTACCCAGTGGTCTATTTTCATGACCCAGAAATCCAGTGGATCATCTACTGGAAAGCTTCCCATGTCTGTTTTTTCCCCCTAGATAATCTTTCACCATATGATGCAGACACTGCCATTGGGACCTTGAAGCTGACAACCCTGGGTGCCGAGGACAATATTTTTTTTTAAATGCATCACTGAGGTGGCCCCCTTCTCCACCACTCCTCCTTTGACCAATAAAAGCCTCAAAACTAGCTTTTCCATTAGACTGTAACCTACCAGTCTGGAAAGGCGTTAAATAAATTCCTCTTTAAGGTGTCCTCAAGATACGATGCAAGGGCAGGATGAGTTCCAAGAGTTTCCCCTTGTAACGGTGGTAAAGGAAGGTTGCGAACCAATAATGATCCTTCTCCTTGATGCCACAAATTCTCTGGTCCTTTCACAGGCTTTGAAGAATAAGGGAGCCCTTGCAATGCAAGTCATGAGAAGTCCTCTGGGCTACTGAGGATTACAGTATCTGGAACTGCCTCCCCCCAGCCACATACTACTCCCAAGATTTCTAGGGACAGAAAACATCTCCTAAGGTTTGATGTATGTCTTCCTCTTCTTCAAAGCCTGCAAAACTGTCAGAATCCTCCCTCTCCTCTTGTGTGTTCTGTGGCATCGCAAGAATGGTGTCTGCATATTGCAGCCAACATATGGGATCCTAAAAATCCAAGGGGGCGTGTCCAAGATGGCGCTGGGAGCAGATGTGTGTTAACTGAGCTCCCATCTCCGGCTCTTTATCCTGCCGTAATCCTGGTGATAGAAAACAGAAATACAACCGTCCTTCAGCGAAGTCTCTGCGAGAGGATCGGGCGATGCCAGTGGACAAACGATACGGCAAACAGAGCAACTCCGCGACCTCTGTAGGTACCCGTCCCATGCTGCGGCCTACAACACACGTGGCCCGCCACATGGAGGCCCAGACAGACCCCACCTGACGGAAGTATCCAGGCCGGATCGGCAGCTTTCGACACCCTAAAGCTGGCGATCACAACATGCCAGGCTACGCTGACCACGAAAAAGTGACCATGTGCAAACTGAAGCTCTTATCCGTAGGGACATGGACAAGTTCCGAGACCGCATGGCTGAGGTGGAGAGACGGGTCTCTGAGACAGAGGATGTTCAGAGGGAGCACCATACAGACTTCCAGGCCCTAAAATTAAAAGTCAAAAACCTGGAACTAAGAGCAGAAGATGCCGAGAACCGGAACAGGCGTAACAACCTGCGAGCTCTCGGCCTTCCTGAAGGAGCTGAGGATGATTATCCGGTGGCATTCATTGAGGGGCTACTACCATCTTTATTGCCCAGAGCTAAGTTCTCCCCCCATTTTTCTATAGAAAGGGCCCATCGTATTCCAGTGTCCAGGGGTCCTCAGGGAGCCCCCCCGCGCACTTTCATATTTAAGCTGCTACATTACCGGGACCGTGACACAGTGCTGCGGGCAGCTAGGCTGCAGGGTGAACTTAAATTTGAGAACACAAAGCTCATCATTTTCCCGGACTATACGGTGGAGACCCAGCGCCAACGGAAAGCTTTCGATCACGTCAGAGGCCTGCTATGTCAGAAAGGAGTAAAGCATAGTATGCTCTTTCCAGCCAGGCTGAGAGTTCAGGACGGGGAGAGGATTCAGTTTTTTCACCTCACCCAGAGACGCTGCAGCATGGGCTGAAACATTCCCTAACTAGTCCCTCTCAGGTATGCTGACCTGCACGCATTGACCCAGGGCTCTTTTAAATACACTTGTATACTCTTCTGAACTGTGACCCCTTTCTTCCCTGATTGACCCATGAAGCGGCGGTTCGAAGAAGGGGATGAGGAACTGTTTTACTCCCATTACTACACTGCCTAGGAGTTGCCTAGGAGTGCTACTCTTATAAACAACTTCAGTATACCCTTCCCATGTTGTTGACTCCATAGAGAAACTGAATATTTGTGGGAGGAAGTAAACATTGGGGCACAGTCTCCCAAAGTTTCTTATGAAAGCTCATTTATCATGCTCTTCCCTGGAGACACCCAGCTGCACTGGGGACACTTGGAGGGGAGGTTCTCTCTCTCTCTCCTACTTCCTCCCCCCCCCTCTTCTACACTAAGGAGACAGTGACAGGGATGGTGGGGACTGGGAACACTTCCTCCACAGATATTTGAATGTATCACTTACAGAAGAGACAGGAAATACAACTTTAAAGAGCCAATGAGTATTACGATCCGGGGTTGATGGTTATGTTATGTACCCCCGTGATCTGAAGTATGTGCCCCCGGGGATCCGGGAGATCTACACTCCATATCCTTGCCGGACTACAGAATGTTTGTTTGTTTTTCAGCTAAGTCTGAAGTGGGAGGCTGAGCGCCTCTTGCACGCTGCCCTCATGTTAGGCTGGGAAGCCAACCTTTGTTTGGGGATTGAGGCCCTCCTCCTGGGTTGGGGGATGGGTGGGGTGGGGGGCGGGGACAGTTGGTTAAGTTGGACTGCTGTTGCAGACCCTGAGTTATTGTTTTTATTGTTTTCATGGTTTATGACAGTACTGTTGGTGATTACCTTGACTAATATTGCATGGTGGCTAACATCTTTTGTGTGCCTGTCCGGGCCTGGCAGCTACGATGGGAGGAGTCTGACCCACACCTATCATCCTACAGTATTTCTAGACAGTATTAATGTCCTCCCTTAAGATAATTTTCTGGAACACAAGGGGCTTAAATTCTCCTATTAAACTATCCCTGGTATTCCAATTTGTAAAACCTGCCACCCTCATATATGTGTGTTCCAGGAGACCTACCTTGTGGGAAAAAAAAACTTTAGCTTAAAAAAACCGTGGGTGGGTTATCATTACCACTCAACCCATTCTACATTCTCCAGAGGGGTAAGCATTCTAATTCTTAAAACCCTCCCCTTCAGACTCCTCGATCTGGCTCTGGACCCGGAGGGTAGGTATGTGGTGATACATGCATTATTATACAATGTGCCATGGGTAATAGTAGGCCTATACCTCCCACCCCGACCTCCCTTCAAGTATTGAACCAAATCACTGCCAAAATAGCTGAATTCTCCACTGAAAATGTGCTTCTACTAGGAGACTTTAACCTGGTTCCTGATGCAGGACTAGATAGACTTCTTATTGCTGGTACGACCCGACAGGGACTTGCAGACTGGGCGGACACCTACGATCTACATGATATTTGGAGATGGAAATATCCCCAGACCAGAGCATACACTTGTCACTCCGCTTGTCACAGAACCTTCTCCTGCATTGACTTGGTCTATGCGGGAGCATCAGTTCTCCCTAAGGTGCGTGACATCACGTTCCTTCCCTGAGGAATTTCGGACCACGCTCCGGTTCTCCTGGAACTAGATGTCTCAATGGCCCCGTCAGACAAGCTCTGACGACTGTCTAGATATTGGGTCTCAGATGTGGAAGTGGAACCGAAATACAAGGACGAGCTGGAGTCATATTGGCAGATAAACCCTGACTCAGCCTCGGCCTCCTTAGTTTGGGAAGCTTTTAGGGCATTCTACAGGGGACAGTACCAGACCATTATAGGGCAAGTCCATAGGACACGTAGAAAAGATCTCACAACCCTTGAAGTAGAAGCACAGAGACAGGAGGCTTTATACATTAGATCCCCAGACCCGCAGACTTATGCCAGATTGCAATCCCTTCTGGGAGAGGTTCTTATGCTGAGGACAGCTCTGACGCAGAAGAAGCTCCTCCATCAAACGCAGAGGATATTTGAACGGGGCAGAGGACTGGTCGCTGGTTAGCCTGGCTCTCAAAGGAGCAATCAGTGGGCATGACCATAGGTCAGATTCAGGCTGGGAATGGCTCTTTCACCTCCACGCCTGAGGGAATTAACCGGGAATTTGCCTCATACTACCAAACACTATACAGCTCCCAAGTTGCCTATGATTCGGAAGATCTATTAGCCTATCTTGAGGATATTGATATACCAACCCTTACCCCAACTTACGATGATAAACTAGATGCCCCTATTAAAATAGAAGAAATCCAAAAGGCTCTTAAGATGATGCAGACAGGTAAGACACCGGGACCGGATGGTTTCCCGGTGGAATTTTATAAAATGTATGCAGAACAACTGGCCCCTAGACTCCAATCCCTATTCGCTAAGTCCTTCGAAGAGGGCCACCTTCCTGACTCAATGCAGGAGGCAGTGATAGTAGTTATCCCCAAGCCGGGAAAAGACCCGACTCTATGCTATTCCTACCGTCCCATTTCCCTCCTGAATGTAGACACAAAAATCCTTGCAAAAATCCTGGCTAACAGGCTAAATACAGTCATTACGGCCCTGATACATCCAGACCAGACAGGATTCATGCCAGGCAGGGGAACAGACATAAATATCCGCTGATTACACACACATATAGCTATTGCCTCCTCTGATAGACCGGGAGTAGTGGCCTCACTCGACGCAGAGAAAGCTTTTGATTCGGTCGAGTGGGGCTACCTTTGGGCAGTTCTTTCTAAATTTGGATTCGGGCCTAGATTCTTGACCTGGCTCTAAATGCTCTATGCCCAACCCAGAGCCCGCATCCGCACTAATAGGGTCCTGTCAGAGGTGTTTTAGCTGGGGAGAGGCACAAGACAGGGGTGCCCTCTCTCTCCTGCCCTGTTTGCCTTAGCACTCAAGCCATTAGCCATCCTCCTTAGAGCAGATGAATTAGTTAAAGGAATACAGGTGGGTATGGATGAGCCGAACACCCCCCTGTTCGGTTCGCACCAGAACATGCGAACAGGAAAAAAGTTTGTTCGAACACGCGAACACCGTTAAAGTCTATGGGACACGTACATGAATAATCAAAAGTGCTAATTTTAAAGGCTTATATGCAAGTTATTGTCATAAAAAGTGTTTGGGGACCTGGGTCCTGCCCCAGGGGACATGGATCAATGCAAAAAAAAGTTTTAAAAACGGCCGTTTTTTCAGGAGCTGTGATTTTAATAATGCTTAAAGTCAAACAATAAAAGTGTAATATCCCTTTAAATTTCGTACCTGGGGGGTGTCTATAGTATGCCTGTAAAGGGGCGCATGTTTCCCGTGTTTAGAACAGTCTGACAGCAAAATTACATTTCAAAGGAAAAAAGCCATTTAAAACTACTCGCGGCTATTGCATTGCCGGTCTGACAATACACATAGAAGTTCATTGATAAAAACTGCATGGAAATTCCCCACAGGGGAACCCTGAACCAAAATTTTTTTTTAAAAATGGCGTGGGGGTCCCCCTAAATTCCATACCAGACCCTTCAGGTCTGGTATGGATTTTAAGGGGAACCCCGTGCCAAAAAAATAAAAAAACGGCGTGGGGTCCCTCAAAAATCCATACCAGACCCTTATCCAAGCACGCAACCTGGCAGGCCGCAGGAAAATAGGGGGGGACGAGAGAGCACCCCCCCCCTCCTGAACCGTACCAGGCCACATGCCCTCAACATTGGAAGGGTGCTTTGGGGTAGCCCCCCAAAACACCTTGTCCCCATGTTGATGAGGACAAGGGCCTCATCCCCACAACCCTGGCCGGTGGTTGTGGGGGTCTGCGGGCAGGGGGCTTATCGGAATCTGGAAGCCCCCTTTAACAAGGGGACCCCCAGATCCCGCCCCCCCTGTGTGAAATGGTAAGGGGGTACAAAAGTACCCCTACCATTTCACTAAAAAACTGTCAAAAATGTTAAAAATGACAAGAGACAGTTTTTGACAATTCCTTTATTTAAATGATTCTTCTTTCTTATATTTTCCTTCATCTTCTTCTTCTTCTTCTTCTTCTGGTTCTTCTGGCTCTTCTGGTTCTTCCTTCGGCGTTCTTGTCCAGCATCTCCTCCATCTTCTATCTTCTTCTCCTCGGGCCGCTCCGCACCCATGGCATGGGGGGAGGCTCCCGCTCTTCTCTTCATCTTCTTCTTCATCTTCTTCTCTGCTTCATCTTCTTCTCTTCTTCATCTTCTTCTTCATCTTCTTCTCTGCTTCATCTTCTTCTCTTCTTCATTTTCTTCTCCGGGCCGCTCCGCATACATGCTGGCATGGAGGGAGGCTCCCGCTGTGTGACGGCGTCTCCTCGTCTGACGGTTCTTAAATAACGGGGGTGGGGCCACCCGGTGATCCCGCCCCCTCTGACGCACAGTGACTCGACGGGACTTCCCTGTGACATCATGGGGAATGCCACAGGGAAGTCCTGTCATATCCCGTGTGTCAGAGGGGGCGGGGGGTCACCGGGTGGCCCCGCCCCCCGTTATTTAAGAACTGTCAGAAGAGAAGAGGCCATCACACAGCGGGAGCCTCCCTCCATGCCAGTATGGATGCGGAGCAGCCTGGAGAAGAAGAAGAAGAAGAAGAAGGAGAAGATGAAGATGAAGATGAAGATGAAGATGAAGAAGAAGGAGGAGGAGAAGAAGAGGAGGAGGAGAAGAAGAGGAGGAGGAGGAGAAGAAGAGGAGGAGGAGAAGAAGAGGAGGAGGAGAAGAAGAAGAGGAGGAGAAGAAGAGGAGGAGGAGGAGGAGGAGAAGAAGAGGAGGAGGAGGAGAAGAGGAGGAGGAGGAGGAGGAGAAGAAGAAGAGGAGGAGGAGGAGGAGAAGAAGAGGAGGAGGAGGAGGAGAGAAGAGGAGGAGGAGGAGAAAAGAGGAGGAGGAGGAGGAGGAGGAGGAGGAGGAGAAGAGGAGGAGAAGAAGAGGAGGAGGAGGAGAAGAAGAAGAAGAAGAAGAAGAAGAAGAGGAGGAGGAGAAGAAGAGGAGGAGGAGGAGGAGGAGAAGAAGAAGAGGAGGAGGAGGAGGAGAAGAGGAGGAGAAGAAGAGGAGGAGGAGGAGAAGAAGAGGAGGAGGAGGAGAAGAAGAGGAGGAGGAGGAGAAGAAGAGGAGGAGGAGGAGAAGAAGAAGAGGAGGAGAAGAAGAGGAGGAGGAGAAGAAGAGGAGGAGGAGAAGAAGAGGAGGAGGAGAAGAAGAAGAGGAGGAGAGAAGAGGAGGAGGAAGAAGAAGAGAGAGGAGAAGAAGAAGAAGAGGAGGAGGAGGAGAAGAAGAAGAAGAAGAAGAGGAGGAGGAGAAGAAGAGGAGGAGGAGGAGGAGGAGGAGAAGAAGAAGAGGAGGAGGAGAAGAAGAGGAGGAGAAGAAGAAGAGGAGGAGAAGAAGAGGAGGAGGAGAAGAAGAGGAGAAGAAGAAGAAGAGGAGAAGAAGAAGAAGAGGAGGAGGAGGAGGAGGAGGAGGAGGAGGAGAAGAAGAAGAAGAAGAAGAAGAAGAAGAAAGAAGAAGAGGAGGAGAAGAAGAGGAGGAGGAGGAGAAGAAGAAGAGGAGGAGGAGGAGGAGAAGAAGAGGAGGAGGAGAAGAAGAGAGGAGGAGAAGAAGAGGAAGAGGAGGAGAAGAAGAGGAGGAGGAGAAGAAGAGGAGGAGGAGAAGAAGAGGAGGAGAAGAAGAAGAGGAGGAGAAGAAGAAGAGGAGGAGGAGAAGAAGAAGAGGAGGAGAAGAAGAGGAGGAGAAGAAGAAGAAGAGGAGGAGGAGAAGAAGAAGAAGAGGAGGAAGAGAAGAAGAGGAGGAAGAGAAGAAGAAGAGGAGGAGAAGAAGAAGAGGAGGAGAAGAAGAAGAGGAGGAGAAGAAGAAGAGGAGGAGGAGAAGAAGAGGAGGAGAAGAAGAGAAGAAGAAGAAGAAGAGGAGGAGAAGAAGAAGAGGAGGAGAAGAAGAGAAGAAGAAGAAGAAGAGAAGAAGGAGAGAAGATGAAGAAGATGAACAGAAGAGCGGGAGCCTCCCCCCATTCCTTGGGTGTGGAGCGGCCCGAGGAGAAGAAGATAGAAGACGCCGCGGAGGAGATGCTGGATGAGAATTGTCAATAAAGTGTCTCTTGCCATTTTTAACATTTTTGACAATTTTTTAGTGAAATGGTAGGGGTACAATTTCACACGGGGGGGCGGGATCTGGAGGTTCCCTTGTTAAAGGGGGCTTCCAGATTCCGATAAGCCCCCCGCCCGCAGACCCCCATAACCACCGGCCAGGGTTGTGGGGATGAGGCCCTTGTCCTCATCAACATGGGGACAAGGTGTTTTGGGGGGCTACCCTAAAGCACCCTCCCAATGTTGAGGGCATGTGGCCTGGTACGGTTCAGGAGGGGGGGGGCGCTCTCTCGTCCCCCCCTATTTTCCTGCGGCCTGCCAGGTTGCGTGCTCGGATAAGGGTCTGGTATGGAATTTAGGGGGACCCCCACGTCATTATTTTAAATTTTGGTTCGGGGTTCCCCTGTGGGGAATTCCCATGCCGTTTTTATCAATGAACTTCTATGTGTATTGTCGGACCGGCAATGCAATAGCCGCGAGTAGTTTTAAATGGCTTTTTTCCTTTGAAATGTCATTTTGTTGTCAGACTGTTCTAAACATGGGAAACATGCGCCCCTTTACAGGCATACTATAGACACCCCCCCAGTTACGAATTTAAAGGGATTTTACACTTTTATTGTTTGACTTTAAGCATTATTAAAATCACTGCTCCTGAAAAAACGTCCGTTTTTAAAACTTTTTTTTGCATTGATCCATGTCCCCTGGGGCAGGACCCAGGTCCCCAAACACTTTTTATGACAATAACTTGCATATAAGCCTTTAAAATTAGCACTTTTGATTTCTCCCATAGACTTTTAAAGGGTGTTCCGCAGCGTTCGAATTTGCTGCGAACACCCCAAATTGTTCGCTGTTCGGCGAACTTGCGAACAGCCAATATTCGAGTCGAACATGTGTTCGACTCGAACTCGAAGCTCATCCCTACAGGTGAGCCCAGTGATAGAAAAAATTTCTTTATATGCTGATGACTCTATCCTCTACTTAGCAGACGCCTCTGACTCCCTGAGAGAAGCCCTTGTGGCGTTTGACAAATTTGGCTGTTTTTCGGGTGTCCGAATAAATTGGAATAAATCGGTCCTTTTTCCCCTCTGACAGTCAATGCCACAGATAGATACAGGAACCCCTTTGAAATGGGTGGACAATTTTACCTATCTGGGGGTGAAAATAGGGAATGAAATGACAGGCTACCTGGGTAAAAATGTATTCCCTCTGTTGACCCAGCTCCAGCAGCGGTGCTCCACCTGGAGACCTCTTCCCTTAACCCCGGTAGGTAGAGGCAACCTCCTAAAAATGATTTATTTACCAAAATTTCTCTATATTTTTTCAGAAACACCCGACCCCCATCCCCAGGTCCTTCTTTCGCCGGTTGGAAAGTGTGGTAATCTCCTTCATATGGGCAGGGAAACCTCCAAGGGTAGCAAAAACTATACTTTACCTCCCACTGTCTGGAGGTCTGGCACTGCCTAATTTCCTGATGTATTATTGGGCGGCGGTCCTGGTGATGGTGAGGTGGTGGTTCTCGCACCTCGGCAGAATCCTGCAGTCACTCTGGAGGCAGCCCTACTAGGGTCATATGCAGCACTGTCCAATTTGCCATACAGGGGGCCAAGGGCTGACCTTGCAGTGACAAGTCCTATGAAAACCACAATTCAGGTATGGAAATCATCTAGGGCATCCCTCCTGAAACAGGCACATATTTCCCCCCACACACCACTTTGGGCTAACCCCATGCTCCCTCATCTCTTTACTATCCCGGATCCGGCAACCTGGGCCAAGAGGGGTATCACCACATTAAGACAAGTCATGCCACGGGGGGGTCATAATTTCGTTCCGCGAATTACAAACAGCTCATAACCTACCGAGTACTTTCCTATTTAGATATTGGCAGTTACAACATGCCCTAAGGGCCCAATTCCCTTCTCAGATAATGCTTGAGTCTGATTCAATCGAGCGCCTTCTGACCTCGGGGATGCTGGACAAACCTCTTTCTTCCCTATACCTCTACTTAACAGTAGCCCATGAGGTTAAGAATAATAGATCGATTGCCAAGTGGCAGGAGGATATCCCTTCCTTGGGAGAGGAAGAATAGGAGGAGTGTCTAACTACATTTGTACCATCTATGATCGCAGCTAAGGATAGATTTATTCAATTGAAATTTATACATAGGGCTTACTATACGCCACAAAGGCTAGCAAAAATCTATCCTGGTCTTAGCCCCAAATGCACTAGATGTGATCTAGAAATGGGCACTTTTAATTATTTGGTCTGGTCCTGTCCCAAACTTTGCCCTTTCTGGAGTTCGGTAGCGGACACTTTAGGAACGGTTTGTGGAGCTACGATACCACTAGACCCTCTAACCCTACTATTGAGTCATTTGGTAGATATGGAAGGGGACCAATATATTAAATTATGCCTAACATACTCGTTATTTTATGCAAGAAGGGAAATACTCCTTAAATGTAAACAAAGGGAGGCCCCAACTAGGGAAGCATGGCAAAAAAACGATAAATAATGTGCTACCACTATACTGTATCACCTATGACAGTAGAAACTGTCCACAGAAATATGATAAAGTATGGTCGTGTTAGATTGATGCATGTGGCTGACCCCCGACTGAGGATGAATCTCCCTAGTGGAATTCTTCCCTAAGAGTCCCACTCTTATCGGAGAGAGAGATTGGGGTTACCTTCTCCTTCTCGTTTTCAGGGTTATATCATACTCGAGTTGACCAGGGGTGGGGACTGTTCCCCCGCCCCCTGTTCCCCCCCCCGGGTTGGGGGGGAGGTGGGGCCCCCAATAAACTAGTTCACTTTGTCTGCTCTCATCTCAGTATAATCACTGTAGGATCACCCCCTATTTTAGCACTTGCCTTATAATATTTATCTGAATACATTGCACACCTCTAACATCCTGTACATCATCTTGTTGGAGCTGTTTAATTCGTACATATGCATTATTACTGTCATATAACTAATCACCTGATGTCAGATCGTTTGTATGAAACTCACTATGTTTGTACTGTACTGTCTTGTTTTTGTGTAAGAAAATAAAAACTTCTCTGTTAAAAAATCCAAGACAGCTCTATACAATTGTCACATGTGTGAATATAAAATAAAACTGGTCCAAAAAGATCTGTACACCCACTCTTAAAGTACCACCACTGCGCCAAAAGTAACCTAAATGTGCAACAGCTGCTACTTTAAATGAAATAAATATAAATAAGCTTTTACAGTATAAATTAAAGTAAATAGTAGCGCTAAACAGTATAAATAAATAAACCCAGTGACAGGTGATAGTGAGCAACATTAATACATAAGTATGTCTACACACCATAAGGAGATGTAAGCGTTAGCAGTGCTAAACTCTTGTATCAATCCCAGAAAGATATTGATCTTAAACACATAACAATATATGAAAAAAACAGCACAATGTCCTTATTATAAACAAGGATAGAGAAGTGTCTGTAGACTAATCAGCTGCAACAAAATAACCAACAGTGCATGGGGGAGTGTTGAAAAATTGTAATTATGATCAATTCCTCAGAATCTTCATCCCTTCACCCAGCCATCCCATGAGTAAGTCGTTATGACAAAACGTCGGGACGTGGCTGTATGGCAACCAGTTTTTTAAGCTTGATGCTATACCGGAAGTGACGCTCAGAGGATCACAATCGTTCGCTGGTGAGATTCAGTTCACCTATGCTGTGTTCGCTGAGACCACATTACACCAGTACTTGCTGCTGCAAATGGATGCAAATAAAATTAAAAAAAAGCTCCAGTACGATCCACTGACCACTATCCACACATCCGTAATAGCTTTTTATGATCACCTATAATGTGCGATACTGGGCATGATGTTCCATCTACCTGCTGAAGTAACCCTATTAGTTTTTTTTTTGACTGTGAAATTTGTTGTTACTGCATACTTTGTTGACTGTAACTTTCTCGAGTAAAGAAATTATAAAGTAAAGAGTAAAGAAATTATAAAGAAATTACGAAAAATAAATAAATAAATAAAAAAGGGGGAACACTAGGGTTGCAGTCAGAAAAACTGTAGCTGACAATTAATAAAAAAGCGGCAGGCATGGGACAAAAATAAAAAAAGGCAAAAAAAAGGTAGCAAAAAAAATAGGGTATATAGCACTGTATACAGCACTAAATGTTGTGTAATGCTGTGTTAAACACTACACTAACACACTATACAATACTCACATACTACACTATACTCACACACTGTACTGACACATTATACTTACACTCTGCACTCAGAGTCACAATAGGTGAACACACTAACTCGCTAGTAGCAAACTGAGCCCCTGTGGGAAGGAACCTTTAAAAGTGCGGGGTGGGACTATGAACACTGAGCCTGCTTGTACAAAGTCATCATCCAATCCTTTGTCCAATCAGGGCTCTGACAGTGCTCTGTGCCATAAGTGGCTAAGTTTTGCACCTGACCAGTGACCAAGTGCATTGCTTCATCCAATTAGGGCCCTAGAATGCCCTAGAGCCCTGCAAATTCAGGTGTTCGCCGAACGGGCGAACAGGCTATGTTCAGGCTGAACTTTTGCTCAACCGAAACCATTCACCCAACTCTACTAAAGACAAATAGGCAGTCCACTTTGCAATGGAATTTGCCCCAGAGCTTGGTGAATGAAGTGAAGATCTGTTGACATCCATCATCCAATTATGTGCAAGAAAAAAAATCCTGTTTTTTATATTTCTTGCATTTTTCTTGTGCTACTTCTCTTGAAGCATGAACAGCCTATTTGCCTTTGGAAGATCAACCCTATTATCCCAAAGGTTAACACACTTTTTCCACCAATGGCCTTCATTGATATGGGTGTTGTTTGCAAAATACGATTTTACGAGTTTAAGAGCCACTTATGCAGCAATTTAAAAAAAGGCCTGAGAGTTCAGAGACCTTTTATCAGGACTGCGTTGCCTTTACAGTGTGATTACTGTTAATATTTTTCTTTTTTTTTTTTTTTTTACAAAGTACTGATAATAATTTATATTGAAGACTTGTAGAACAGAAGAGTCATTTGGTATTATTAAAAAAAAACTGAATTAATTATATACCTGTATGTGATACATACTAGATTAGAGATATTAAACTTGCTACATGCTCAGCCAAAAATTTTCAAACTGATAAAGGATTATTTTTTTATACCTGTAACATTACCTGGCATTCAATTTGTTCCTTATTTTCAGTGACTGCTGCATTTTGCTGCCATGGATAGTATGATTAGCAAGGGCAGGTTTCTTGAGCATTAATTAGCAGGTCTCTTGAAAAATCATGAAAAATCATCATGAAAAACATCAATGTAGTAATATTGTGAAAACGGCTAAAGACAAATTTTAATATAGTACAGAATAAAAACACCTTTATAGTGCTACATTTTGTTCTACAATTCATTGCATGTTTATTTGGCAGTGAAATTGTTAAATAGAAGAGGAATTTTTTCCTTTAACTCTGTAATGATAGTCAATTTAGGGTTGATAAAGAGGTCCAATGAAAAGTTTGGAATGGTCCTTTTCATTACAAGTAACTACCACTTTAAGGAAGATTACCTCTCTGGTATGTTGTAATAAGCGATTTAATTAGCAGAGGCTGTAATTCAGCCTCATAGGAGACCTTCTACCATCATAGACAGTCTGACTCCTGGCAAGAGCTAAGTGGCAAGGGGATGCATTACAAACAGGCGTATGCTCTGCCAGTGAGGCAACAGAATAACTGAAGACATAGCTGCTGTTCAAAGCTACTCAACATATTGTTATTATGTAAAATTCTTACACTGGGAAATAGCCATGTTTTCCCCATTAACACATATTGGCTATATAATAAACTTTAGTTTGTGTACTGTCCAAATCAAAAGGTCACAGCAGTTTGGAGCCACATTATTTTATATATATATATATATGAGAAAAGGTTTTATTGAAAACAAACAAAGGTACAGCAGTTCCATGCTAGTGTCAAGAAGGCACTGGCACTAGTACAGCTAAAGCTCCTAGACATCCACGGGTGCGCAGGCGCAGATGTGCGGGTGCCCGTTTGCCTGTGCATAACCGCACGCAAATGCGAGCGCGTGCAGCACTAAAGTTGGCGCCAATGCCACTATTTAAACTGCAGCAGTGCTATCAGTCAGTGCGGCTATTATCTGTGTTCCTGCATCTGTTCCTGTATTGAGTCCTATTATTGGCATGGCTTGCCTTGACCTTGCTTGAATGCTTTCTACCCTGGCCTTAGCCTATCTCTGGACTTGCTCTGTCTCCTGTTCACCTGCCTGATTCAATGTTGCTGACTTCTGCTTGTACCCTGACGATTTTCTGCCTGCCATCTATGCCTGTATCTGACTGTCTGTTGCTGACCTGGCTTGTCTGACCTTGTTGATCCAGTTATTCTCCAGCTCTGCATGCTACCTGGTCCCTGCTGGTTCATCACCTGCTGAGTGTTACCAATCCTGCTGCACCAGCCATCTGCTAGCTGCCCATCAAGCATCTGCCGCCTGCTGTCTGAGGTTTGTTGCCACCTGCTGTTCCAGTGATCTGACCTGCTCCTGGCAACGCACCTTCTGCCTGCTGCTGCCAGAACATTTTACAGGCACTCATACCTTGCCACGCTGGCGCAGCCACGGTCACAACATCAGTGGTCTCAGAGCCAGGGCTGTATGAGAGGCCTCCTTCTACACGTCAGGCTCTCCCACAAAGTTCATACAGTCAGATACACAATCAAAATGTTCAAGCAATAGTTAAAACAGCATATATGTAACACAAAAATAAAGAATCCACCAGAACATATAATTAAAACATTCTCAAAGGGATAAGTGTGTCTTAGAAAAACAAGAGAATTGTTTAGTCAGAGGATGCTTATGCCTCCAAAGATCTTGCCAGCCCACCTCCTTCAGTAAGTGGGACAGGGCGGTGCACTGAAGACTCACACCAGGTGTTACAGGGGGGTGTCTGTCCAAAGTGGGATTAATATATAATGTGAGATCATCCAAACGTACTGTGCCCCTGACTGCTAATCTCAAGAGTTTTGGAGCAAGAGTTGGTGATACAATTTCTGTAATGCTCACTGTTCTCCTTGTTGTGAAGGAAACTGTACCTGAGGAACTCCATTTCAAGGAACTCTTCTGCTTCATTTATTGTGTGAATTTATGCTTTCTCAGCCCCTCCTGAGGCATCTTAAATATTACTATATCAGTTATGGTTAGTCATCAGAGGCAACTCTGACATGTAAAAGTAAAGCCATGCTCCTCTACCAAGATGGCTGCCTCCGAACATAGACAACATTAAGATCAAGGTATTGTAAGTCAGTAAAAGAGAAAAGATCGGCTTCAGGGAGCCTACAGGTAATATTGGTGAATAGTCCTTTGCTCTCTGTTTGCCTTTTTGCGGTACAGCTTTCACAGTTCAGGTCACCTTTAAGAATGTGTAAATACTTGAATGTCCATAGCCTGGCCACCAGTTCATTTTAAGAACTATGGTTCCAAAGGGATGTTTTTCATTGTTTCTAAAAATGATATTTTGTGATGTCATTGCTCCACCACTCTACCTTGTACAAACATAGAATGCTTTGCATTCAGTGAGAAAATGCAAAGTGTTCTCTGCAAGGCACCCATGCCAAGCAAGCCACTCAGGACAGGGCTTGGAAGCTAGTGGAGCTCACTGCAGTAGTAATGCCTACTACAGTGATCTCCATTCTCCAGCTTCCACAGGGATCCCACAGGTATGGCACATACATATTTTCATTGTTCCTAGTTGGGCCAATGTAACTATGTAAAAATTGTCATACCTAAGCTTTGGCTTTAATAAAAAAAATGTGCTAAAAACCAACATATGTGTAAAAAGGCAATTTGCCTTTTATTGACAATGTACATTTTATTATTAAAAACTACCAAAGCCACAAAAATTTGTAAAATCCAAGTGTTTTCATTCCTGTATTTGTTATTTTAGCATTTAATGGTACCACAAGCCAAAACAGTGTTTCTAATTTGTTGTGAATACTGCACAGAAATACTGAACTGTTATATCTGTGCCATTGGCACAGCACTCCAGAAAAGACATTCAAGCTTTAAGGTTGTCTTGTGAATTTTAAATATATCATGGTGACCCTGCTTATTAATCTTTTCAGCATCTTTATACTGGCACCCACCCTCTCAGAGCAAACAGCTTGGACAGGCTTCTTCTGTGTGCTGCCAGGGAGATGTCTGTGCACAGAGTGTGTTATACAAGCCGTGATTCCGGATCGTACATGTGTTTTGAGGTTTCTGTTTTGGCCACATACCATTTCTTAAGCTTGTTTGGCTAGATCATTCTAGCTTGGCACACTAACATTTTTTTCTTACTGTACTTGCAAAGGGAAATAGAAGGGATTTTGGGTGGATGGGGAGCCAAATAAATTTCCTTAGGTTGACATATGATAAAAAGGAATATCCCAAACCTTAATCTTTTATTATTCAAGACTTTGAAGGTCGACTCAGAGGCAAGTGAACAGGTGGCACACACAATCAAAAAGTTGCTTGAATGTCAAGAGGTGTTTTTTCAGTCTTAAAGCTTCTGCAGACACATGGCCAATACAGGGCTCAATGATTGATGCATGCTTAGGGGTTTAAAAGCAAAAGCATATTGTGAATACTAGCCTGTCCAACATTTATATAATGCTAAAAAAAAAAAAAGACTGAGATAAAAAAAAAATTACTTTATGTGCTGGAGAATTGGGTGGCTTAAAACAACGAGTCTGTGAACTGTTCTACTAAAAACAGGTACTGTCTCTGCATCCAGTGTTGAACTGGGTACAACCACCTGTGATTTCTATTACAGGAGTCATTATTATTATAACTATCATTATTACCAGTCCTATTAGTTATCAGCATGACTTTAAAATTTAAATGGCTTGGCTTAATTTTACACATGGACGGTAAAAAATGAAGAAAAAATATATATCCAGGATGGCCTACACCTCCATGTAGCATATTATTAAAGCCAGGTTCCCCCTTAGAGACTGGGAAGTCAGAAGTGCAGGATTGATAAATCAGGCCATGGCTACATGTCACTATAACACAGTTCAGCATCAGAAGAGTACAGTAACTCCGTGACTCAAGAGACTTCTCTATTCCCAGTAGCCTCAGACACTGTACAAGGGGCTGACGCTCCACCAGGCAAGTGTGTTGCTGCAGCCCCAATTGATTAGTCCACATCAGCTAATTGACTTGAACTGAACAGTTTTACTTAAATATAGCTTGTCAGCAAACAATCTTGTTGTCAAAGAAGAGATTTCCAACATGGCAACATGGCTGAACTCTCAAAAGAATAAACATCTTCAACTGCTGGATCATGGTCCTGCCAATTATCACTTAGTGGTGTACCTCAGGGAGGCGGGCTTTGGTGAGAAGTGCCATACCCCTTCCCCTCCTAGAACACTGCTACATATAGAAATGTCAAATTACAAATACACACGCTAGCTATAACTTGTGATATTTTTGTTGTTGTTTATGTGCAATTAAAACATGGAATCGAGGTAAAGTTCACGATGTTATCCACATATCATCTGACACAGATGTTTAAAAAAATAAAAAAGCTTAAAAAATATAAAGTCAACAAAATGGCTGTTGTGTCCTGGTTTAGCAGAAATCTTTCTCCCCAGATGCCACTTAATTTTTCTGGTGCAATAGGGATTAATAGAAGTGAGGAAGCTCTGACAGGCACTCAAAAAGAGTGCCCGACTATGCCCACCCCCTTTCTACCCAGGTCCTCCATTCATATAAGCCAGTACTATAGCTTCTATGTATGAAACAGGATCTATGAATGGAGGAGGTGGGCCTTTCAATCATCTGTCCATCCTCCATTCAAAGATCGTGTTTCATTCATAGAACCTGTAGTACCAGCTTTGATGGAGAGAGGAGCTGGGTGGAGATAGCCAGGATAGTCTGGTATATTGATGAGTGCCTTTTAGAGCTCCCACCATTCTATTACCCTCCACCACATCAAAAGATTATGAAGATGGAGCTGAGGAGCATCGGAGAAGGAATATTTCTGTTCAACTAGGGCACAGCAGCACAAGGGACACATGACAATAAAGGTAAATAATATTGCTTGCTTGATTCTTTATCTATTTTTTTTTTATAAACTTAGTGTCAGAAACCATGAATCAGACTGAGACAGAAGTATAGTTAAATCACACTTGTTTAATAAAATTAAAAAAAGGTAAACAGAGTAAACGTAGTCAAAGCATAGCTAGAGTTCAGGAACTGGAACGGATAGTCAGACAAGCCAATACATCAGGGAGCCAGAGATGAGTGTATTAGAACAGCAAGCAGGACCTGGAGCCAGAAGGAATGTCAGCCAAACAAGTCTTTAACAGGAACACAGGAGAGCTTCTCTAGAGATGTGACCAGGGCGAAGGCAGAGATCATCTGGACTGGACAAGTAGGCAGGACTGACGAGCAGGATATCATCAACAGGTGAGTCACTGTGGAGAGATAGGAGCTGGCAATTAGCCAACAGCTGAGCGGCCAGCTTTGAGAAGGAAGGGCTGAGCCCAGCCCTGACACTTAGGCTTTAAAGTCTAGGTGAAACCTTTTTTTTGGATGGAACATAGGCGTGTTAGACCTTCTGTCAAATTGTTCTTGCTGTTTGTGTCTCCGTTGGGATGATTCAACCCTCTGTTTTTACTGATGACCTTTGTCAAGCAGAAAGAAGGTGAGTGGAAATCCAAAATGTTGGAGTTGTCATTAGAACATAAGGTAAAGTGAAACATGGAACATCTATTTTGGTGACAGCTGTCTAAGAGGGTGATTCCTCTACTTTATGAGATTTCCTCAAACTGCCTGTTGCATCTTATTATTGTCATGCAGCCTGTGCACATTATTTAGTGTTGTGGTAGATTATGAGCTGCTATGGCAGTTTGGGCTGCCTGTTATGTGTGTGTGGTGGCACCCAGTGCCAAGTTTTAGTGACTAGAATGCTCCTATGTGTAGTTTTGCTGTGTAATATTCTTTCTCCAGCTAGTTGTCTAGCTATTATACTGATCCACTGGTTTTAATGTGCTCCCTAATCCAGAACAAGGGTGCAATGTAGGAAACTCACAGTAAAGTCAGAGCATACTTGAACTGGTGTCAGTGACTCAAAGTATAGAAGTCAGAGGATCAGCATGGCAGTCAGGCAATTAGAAAATTATATATACACAAATATATATATTGATCTCAGAGTTGCAAAACAAAGAGGTCTGGAATGTCTAGATGTAGCACACGTGAAGGATTTTTTTGTGTCAGAGAGATCACTAATCCCTTTGAAAACTGCCTCTGTGGTTGTGCTTTCCCCATTATATCACACACATTTGGATATATTGGGGAAAATTAATAAAAAGTGTTTGAGAGAAATTTTGTCTCAACTGGAGCAGTTGCCTAGAGCAGCCAATCAGCTTTTAAATGTTCATCTTCTAAGCCGTGTGAAAAAAAATGAAAGCTAGAAACTGAATGGTGGTTTGGAACACCAGCACCAGTTGACACAGAACTCATCCCAGACACTTTTATTAATTCCTCCCTTTGTATCTTTGATAGATACATGAATAAAAAAAGTTTTGAAAAATACAGCACATTCCATACCTTTTTGTGGCCAAGAAAGTAGCATATCATTTTATTTTCCACCTGCTTATAAATAAAATATCTGTTGATACATTAAAGCTATTTTGCATAAATCTTTCCCTTCACGACATTTCTGAGAGGTAAGAAATATGCACACAGAGCACTGCTGTCCACTGTCAGATACAATCTGTTTTCACTTCTTGTTTAAGTGTGGGTAACTAATTCCTAGGAACGGATTAAGTTGATACATCATATGTGTGACAGTACCAGTCAGCTGTCTTATTCTCTAACAAGCTCTTTCCAGACTTCTGCTGGAAGAGATTTTGTGGCATGTTCTATATTGGAAGAAGTCAGAACCCTGAGTGTTTCTTCTCTATAAATAATCACAACTTTCTCAAGTCACCAGCCAGATTTTTTTGGATGTTTCTCTTTAGTTTAGGCTTTGGCTATGAACTATTTTAGTGGGATACATAATATTTTCATATGTGGAAAAACCAAATAACTGAAAATACGCAGCAGTGTGCTTGTGTTTTTCAGTTTGATGAATTAATTGAGACTTTGTGTGTTTTTTTGTTACGAGGAACTTACCATTGCAGGAACAGTTATTTAAAATAAGGGACTTTCGAGGCTCTTTCCTTTCTTTTTAAAGTTGAGTTGCAATGAATTAAAGGGGATGTAAAGCTTAAATTAAGGACACTTAGGGGTTGATTTACTATAGGGAAATCCACTGTGCACTACAAGTGCACTACAAATGCACTGCAACTGCACTTGGAAGTGCAGTCGCTGTAGATCTGAGGGGGAAGATCTGAAATGAGGGGAAGCTCTGCTGATTTCTATCATCCAATCACGTGCAAGCAAAAATTATGCTTTTTTTATTTTTCTTGGATGTCCCCCCTCAGATCTACAGCAACTGCACTTCCAAGTGCACTTGCAGTGCACAGCGGATTTGGAAATTCCGCCAGCAAAAGTCTGATGTGAGCTTTTGGTCGGATATTCTGACCATGTGTATGCTCCATCGGACATTTGCTGGCGGAATTCCCACCAGCAAAAGATTGAGAGCGGGTTCTCTATTTTTCAGGTGGAAAAGGTTCTGATCGTCTGTACCAATTCCGACGCGCAAAATTCCTATGCATGCTCGGAAACAATTCGACGCATGCTCGGAAGCATTGAAGTTCATTTTCTCGGCTCGTCTTAGTCTTGACGGTCGAAAGTTCAGAGAACTTGTGTGACCGTGTGTATGCAAGCCAAGCTTGAGCGGAATTCCGTCGGAAAAACCATCCAAGATTTTTCCGACGGTAATTCAGCTCGTGTTTACGGGGAATAAGTAAATAAACCCCTTAGTTTGCTCAAATAACTGTATATAAAAAGAATATCATTTTAAATAAAACACTTGCTTTCACCTTTTTTTGCATCTAGCCCTCAGAGTGCTGAGGGTTAGATGCCTGAGGTTGCTACAGGGACTGTGACTGAGCTTACAGAGTTTCAGATGGACTGGTTGTCCGCTTAACCTTCAGCAATATTTAAGGCTGCTACTGAAGAATAGTTGATCTCTGAGGAAGGGGATGTGTCCCTGAAATGTGTCAGCCTGCCGACATTGCCAATTGTTTGGTCATCCATTGCCACATTGATTGACCATCAGAGAGTGTCATGCATATTACTTCTGTTGCTTGTGAGTATTAATTAGGCTATTTAGTTTCCTTGAATACACTTTGGTTAATGCACTAAGTGTTTGCGGCCCCTGTGTGTTTTTTTGCAGTTCCTAGTTGGATTTCCCTGTCTGAGGAGGGCTGCACCGCTGAAACACTGTCCCTGAGGTTACATAGACTGTGCATCTATCCTGGACTGGTAACTGTCCTTCTGAGCGCTGGAGAAATAATTTATTCTATTGTATGTTGTTTGCAGCACTCTAGAACAACTCTTCGGCCGAAATGGAGTGAACAGGGCTTGGAACACGTCTTGGCCATGTCTTGGCCACTTCCCTTATTATTATTTTTTTTTTACACAATTACTTTACCAAGATCTTTGTTAATCCACCAGGTTTTTGTTATAGTTCCAGTGCTTACATGGCTGGGAATTGTCGACCATGTAAGTGAATGGGGCCGAACCAAGTAAGTGAATAGGGGTGATGTCACTGGTTGTTAACGAGTCAATGGTTCCTAAACCCGCCATTGTCCTTATCAACCACTGACAGCTGGAAGCTGTTGTGTAAAATAGCAGTAGTAATACCTCTATTATACATGATTTTTGGCTCCCACCAAATAGGTAAATGTTTAGGCATTTGTCTGAATGCCCAGACAGCCAAGGATGAATTTGATCTTGTGTTCAGACAAAACCTTATGTTTATCTTGACACTGCAGAATGGATCATAATAGATATGCTTGGCTGTGGGGGATCTTCAATCCTTGAACACACATGGATCACCTGAATGGATAATGATCTAAGGCACAGAACTTTCTGTGATGGTCAACTGTATTGGCCAATCCAATGTTGAAACAACATCAAAAATCGAAATCCAGTTAAACCACCAGTCTTAAGGCTCATCTTGCTAATTTAATCCAATACTGCACATTCCACTGTATCATAACGTAATCATAAATTTTGCTTTACAAAAACATTAAAAAAACCTTGTATATGCAACAACAATCCACAATTAAAAAATAGATGTGATACTGACAAGATGATGATGACGCAAGAGCTTACATTATTATGGTTCCATTTTAATGAAGCCAAAACAAAATGGGCAAAATACAAAAATTTGAAGAGTGGTAGACTTACTGTCCATGAAATCCCTGTACAAGCAATACAATTACAGAAACACAGGTAACAATAGACCGATAATATTTGCCCAGCAAACAGGCAATTACAATGCAAGAACACCAAACAGCTCCCCAAGCACTGCCTCCAGCCAGACCAGTAGACCCTCCAGCATGAACTTGATAACAGTATGCCTGCCATCTGAGAGGTCCTAAAAGGTGTGAATAAGATCAGCGTCCTAGGTCCAGTTACCACATGTATGCACAGTTGGTCTGTAGACCTAGAAATACTTTAAAAAAAAAAAAAGTGCAGTGCTTGAAAACAAATGATAACTGAATCCATACATGCATACAGAGCAAATATTTATAGAAAATGTAAGAAAGTGAAAAATGTGAAAAAAATGTGAAGAATCTGAGTTCATATATGTGTTAAGTCCATACAAGTAAATTCTTAGTAAGGAACTCTTGACAGATGAACAATAAATGGTCAAAGACAGATTCTTCTCCAACAAGCTGAAGTGTGCTAAAGCCTCCACCTCAAAACGTGCTCCAGTAAATAAATGCACCTTACCACAGGGTTTGACCATTTATGACGGATGGCCAAACAAATTTTGTGTACAATCCGTATACCACAGGAATCATCAGACCTCCAGGGGAAAACACTCTCTAAGTAGTCACTCAAAAGCATCCATGATAATCAAGAAAAACGGAAGAAAAAACTCTCATGGTGTAGTATTTGGTCAATCCGGTTTAATATAAAAAGGTTAAAAGTACTCACAAGCCAACAGTATAAACGAGCGATATATGAGACGGCAAATTCAGGCATCCAAGTTTGTTCCTCGTGCTGTGCGTCCACTTCCAGGTCCCTAGCTGGGGTGAACGTGTCACTCGCTCTGGCCCCATCTGATGCATTTCATCACAGAGGACGTCATCAGGGACAGTGGCCTGAGAGAAAGCGCCACGCGTCGTTTTATTTATACTAGCCGTGATCAAGAGGACGAAGAGTGCGCTTGCTCCCAATCAACTGAAGCACATGATACCGCTGCAAGCTGTTTCCAGCAGTTACCCTGTAACTTGATTTTATCTGAATAAAGAATAAATATATCTTTATTCAAGTGTTGTGACGAGTGGGAGGTCGTCTGAACCTGAGCACCTGAAGTGGAGTTACCAGTGATCAACTACTACATTGGAGATTCTCAGAGTCAGAGCGGTGCTTTTTGTGTGTTTGCTGTTTCCAGCATAGACAGAGCTGGCACCAGGTTTAGCGCCATTTTGTGTGCATTGTTCAAAATGCACAGATGCAATAATTCTTTAAAATTGTATTAAAATAGTTAGAGGACCTAATGATAAAATGGCAGCACAGGGGGAGATTACAATTTGAAATTGACATATGGTAAATAGCAGTAACAATAAAGAATCTAAAAATAAATACCACAAAAAGTGTTAATTATTAATTAGAAAAAGAATTTTAAAAAAATTAAAAAAAAAAAAAAAGGGAAGGAAAAAAGGAAACGGAATTAACTATTACTAATAAAACTATGTCTCAGTCTACATTAAGACCATAAGGTCTATACGACTTCAGGTCATAAATCCATCATGTCTCGAGTTTGAAGATTTCCCTCCTAACAGACCCCCCTCTCCAATGTGGGAGACACTTACCTATTTCTATAAGTCCAGCAGGACTTCTGTCATAGTTACAAGTCCAACCTATGTGTGTGATTATATGTCAGTATTACATTGTATATACCTGTATGTTGCAGTCGTTCAGGTGCTTATCTAATAGTTTTTTGAAACTATTGATGCCCCACGGCTGAAACCACTGCCTGTGGAAGGGAATTTCACATCCTTGCTGCGCTTACAGTAAAGAACCCTCTACACAGTTTAAGTTTAAACCTCTTTTCTGCTAATTTTAATGAGTGGCCACGTGTCCTATTGAACTCCCTCCCGCGGAAAATTTTTATCCGTATTGTGGATTCACCAGTAAGATATTTGTAAATTGAAATCATATCCTCTCTCAAGCGTCTCTTCTCCAGAGAAAATAAGTTCAGTGCTCGCAACCTTTCTTCATAACTAATATCCTTCAGACCTTTTATTAGCTTTTCTGCCCTTCTTTATACTCTCTCCATTTCCAGTACATCCTTCCTGAGGACTGGTGCCCAGAACTGGACTCCAGGTGAGGCCGGACCAAAGTCTTGTAGAGTTGGAGAAATATCGCTTTATCCCTGGAGTTAATACCTTTCCTAATGCATGCCAATATTCTATTTGCTTTGTTAGCAGCAGCTTGGCATTGCATGCCATTGCTGAGCCTATCATCTACTAGGACCCCCAGGTCCTTTTCCATCCTAGATTCCCACCCTAGTGAGTAGATTGCATTCATATTTTTGCCACCCAAATGCATCATTTGGTATAGTGCCTGAAAGATAATGCGCTGCGAATCACATACGATGTCTGCCACCGCAGCAGTGTGAACCCAGCCTTAAGCCCACATGTAGTACCTGGACTGTATGTCCCACATATTCTTTACCGCACAAAACACCTAATAAGATACACAGCATTTTTGGTTAAACATGTTATACAGTGGAAAATGGGCGGAAAATATTCAGACCCCCCTTAAATTTTTCACTCTTTGTTATATTGCAGCCATTTGCTAAAATCATTTAAGTTCATTTTTTCCTCATGAATGTACACACAGCACCCCATATTGACAGAAAAACACAGAATTGTTGACATTTTTGCAGATTTATTAAAAAAAAACAAAAAAAACCCCTGAAATATCACATGATCCTACGTATTCAGACCCTTTGTTCAGTATTTAGTAGAAGCACCCTTTTGATCTAATACAGCCATGAGTCTTTTTTGGGAAAGATGCAACAAGTTTTTCACACCTGGATTTGGGGATCCTCTGCCATTCCTCCTTGCAGATCCTCTCCAGTTCTGTCAGGTTGGATGGTAATCGTTGGTGGACAGCCATTTTTAGGTCTCTCCAGAGATGCTCAAATTGGGTTTAAGTCAGGGCTCTGACTGGGCCATTCAAGAACAGTCACGGAGTTGTTGTGAAGCCACTCCTTTGTTATTTTAGCTGTGTGCTTAGGGTCATTGTCTTGTTGGAAGGTAAACTTTCGGCCCAGTCTGAGGTCCTGAGCACTCTGGAGAAGGTTTTCATCCAGGATATCCCTGTACTTGACCGCATTCATCTTTCCCTCAATTGCAACCAGTCATCCTGTCCCTGCAGCTGAAACAGACCCCCACAACATGATGCTGCCACCACCATGCTTCACTGTTGGGACTGTATTGGACAGGTGATGAGCAGTGCCTGGTTTTCTCCACACATACCGCTTAGAATTAAGGCCAAAACGTTCTATCTTGGTCTCATCAGACCAGAGAATCTTATTTCTCATCATCTTGGAGTCCTTCAGGTGTTTTTTGCAAACTCCATGCGGGCTTTCATGTGTCTTGCACTGAAAAGAGGCTTCCGTCGGGCCACTCTGCATTAAGTCCCGACTGGTGGAGGGCTGCAGTGATGGTTGGCTTTCTACAACTTTCTCCCATCTCCCGATTGCATCTCTGGAGCTCAGCCACAGTGATCTTTGGGTTCTTCTTTACCTCTTTCACCAAGGCTCTTCTCCCCCAATAGCTCAGTTTGGCAGACGGCCAGCTCTAGGAAGGGTTATGGTCATCCCAAACATCTTCCATTTAAGGATTACATGCACTGTGAGCTGTAAGGTCTTATATAGACAGGTATGTGGCTTTCCTAATCAAGTCCAATCAGTATAATCAAACACAGCTGGACTCAAATGAAGGTGTAGAACCATCTCAAAGATGATCAGAAGAAATGGACAGCACCTGAGTTAAATATATGAGTGTCACAGCAAAGGGTCTGAATACTTAGGACCATGTGATATTTCAGTTTTTCTTTTTTTAATAAATCTGCAAATATGTCAACAATTCTGTGTTTTTCTGTCAATATGGGGTGCTGTGTGTACATTAATGAGGAAAAAAATGAACTTAAATGATTTTAGCAAATGGCTGCAATATACCAAAGAGTGAAAAATTTAAGGGGGTCTGAATACTTTCCATGCCCATTGTAAATGACTTGATGACATATTGCTTCCTAGTGACCTGAGATTAAAAGGACATCATTTTCTACCAGAAAAAAAAGTGTTTCTCTTGCAAGTGTTACATCTCTTACATGGGTAAAAGCCCACCAGAGACCCAAAAAAGGTTGGCCTCCAGGACATTACGAGCTATCTTCTATGTCTCTTAACGCAGGTGCTCTCCTCTAAACCCCCATAGGGTGCTACAGGGGCACCCATTTTTGGACTGAGTACATTTTTAGAATTGGCCAGTGTTTCTTAAGGATGTTCTTAACCCTATAATGTCGTGTGGAATAATTAGGTATCAAAGATTAGTTAAAAGTATCATTCTCATTTTCAATGTTTCTTTATAAGTATAGAGTTCCGATCTAAATTGGCCACCTGCTTCATAGCTACATCGATATCTGATGGGTCATACCCACTTTTAAGAAATCTGTTTTTTAATACCTCTGCTTGAGAAAAGTAATCATTAAGATTGGTGCAACTGTAGACCTGGAGTTAGCCTGTTTGCAACATGCAGTCCCTTAAGGGTATTGGTGCTGCTCCATATAAAGAATAGTGAGCATCAATCCACAATACAACATTGTCCCATTGTCCTACAGCAAACCTCTTGGTTGCTGGATAACCAAGGATGTCATCTGAAGCATGAAAAAGTCTGAGGAGCATGGGCAGGATGAATGTGACCTACAATCGTACTGTTGAATTGCTGGTGTCACTACTGTGCTGCTTATTTTTCTCACTGCTGGAGACTCTGACATGGGGAAGTTAAGTCCTGCCTTTACCAAGTTTGCCTTCTCTACACAATGACATGCAGAACAAGACATAGTAAGTCAGAAATGGGGAAAAGATCAGCTGCAGTTGGACCACAGGCAATACTGCTGACTAGTCCTTTTGTCTTTGCCTGCTTTTTGGGGTACAGATTTCACAGTTCAGTTCCTTTTTAGCAGTTCAAATGGCAAAAACACTCAGTGATGAATATTTTTCATATTGATAATGGACTGCTTGTGCCTGTTAATAAATTATGAATAAGCAGATGAGCAGTGTGAACACCTGTTTCCTTGTACAATTATCTTGAACATTCTGCCCCTGTTTCCCAATTGCTCTACTGTGTTGTCCCCCTGTCTCCTTTTTGCCTTCCAGTAGTTGTGTCAACACTCACTGTACAGGCCTGGTCCACCATTGTCACTATCAGAAAACTAGCCAGTGCTAGAGTGCATGCATGAAGGCAGGAAGTGACTGCATTGAGATGCAAAAATAGATGAAAAAGTGTGAGAACCGTATTAAAAAAAATGCAAAGTGTTTGACTACTTCATCCTACTTCTTAGGTGACAGTATTCAGACCTGGTGATTGGACACTCAGGCCCGATCACTATATTCTTAGAGGAGGGAACCCAGAAGCTAAAAGGTATTTTTAAAGAAGCTGCTTAGAGGAAAAACAGCAGCAGGGAAGTGCAGCAAATGTGATGATAAGTGGGCTACTGAGTGGCAGGCTAGGCTAAGTTACACTTTGCCCCATGAGTGTAACTCAAAACTTCAAGTGATACTAAAGGATATATATATTTTTGTAAATGAAAAAGATGTTGTTATGTGAGACCAGGAAGTGAGGAGGGTGGTTCTGCAGCTGAGACAGCACTGGAGCAATGACAGGAGCCAGGTAAGTGTTTAGGGATGGGTATGGGTAGAACAGGTATAACAGATAGTATGGTGGTTTTTACCTTTAAGGGTCAACTCCACTTTCATGGGAAAAATTTGCAAAAAAAAGTAATATAGCATTTACAATTGCACAACAAGTCATATTGTAATTGAATGTTAAAAATTACCTTTTCCTTTACAATCTGCAGCTCTGGAATTTTCTGTAAAATGCAATAGAATAGAATGCAATGGAACTTGGAGGTGTTCTGTACAGGGGTGGTATATAGAACTTCCCCAGAAATGTAATTTCCTGCTTGTATGATTGGATTACTGGTTTTCCCAGAAGTCTGCATTAAGCTACAACTCAGATTTTTATGATCCCCTGCAACAAAAATGTCATTTTTGGTGAGATACTCCCAAAGAGAAAAGCAGGGGAAGGAAGAAAACAGCGAAGACCATTGGTGTAGTAAAAAAATCAACTAGCTTAATTTAAAACAACATGTTATATACTCGCAAAATAAAATGTGAAAGAGTGCATATAGTCCAGGAGAAAGAGCCCACTCAACACACAACACGGTCACAAGGAATGGATGAATGAACAATGATAGTGGGGCCAGCTGACAGGTGAAGTGCTGGGCTGGATGCCAGAAATGTCTGCTCCTGCTCGGGTTGCTCAATCCTAAGGTCTCCTGTAAAAGTGGGGTCGCAGGACATGTTTCGAGGACTTCTCCTCTTCTTCAACTAACCCCCACAGGCTACCTGCTCCCATTTAAATAGCCCCACCCCCCCAGCTCAAAAGCACAGAGTGTGGGAGGCAAGGCAGACTCACAGCATGCTGGGTGGAAGGAAATCTAGGGATGGAATAACACCTCTAACACAAAGTGATCAGGGAAGCAAAACATTCTAAATCCAAAAGTCTGCTAGCAGTCTGTTATGGAAACAATTAAAAGATGGAAAGGTTACATTGTAACAACATGTGCAAAAATCACAGAAATACCGGTTCAAATGTGTTACTGATGGAAAACCAAGCAAAGTCATTTGTGATTACAATGTAACATTTCTATCTTTTAATTGTTTCCATTACAGACTGCCAGCGGACTTTTGGATTTGGATTGTTTTGCTTCCCTGATCACTATGTATCAGAGATGTTATTCAATCCCTAGTTTTCCTTCCAGCACGTTGTCAGTCTGCCTTGCCACCCTCTTTCCATACTTTGGAGCTTGTGGGGGGTTATTTAAATGAGAATGGGTAGCCTGTACGGTTGAGCTGAAGTAGAGGAGTGCTCGAAACGCATCCTGCAACCCTATATTTACAGGCAACCATCCACTGAGTGCTGTCCTTCGAATTGAGTGAGCCAAGCGGGAGCGGAGATTTTCTGGCATCCAGACCAGCTCTTCATCTGTCAGCTGGCCACAGAGTGATCCAGACACTGTGGCTGCTCATCCATTCTTTCCTTGTGACTGTGTTGTGTGGGCTCTTTCTTGTGGACTATATGCGCTCTTTCACATTTTATTTTGTGAGTATATAATATGTTGTTTTTAATAAAGCTCTTGGGATAATTTTACTACACCAGAGGTCTGCACTGTTTTCTCTCTTCCCTTGCTTTTGTCTTCACAGGTGGAGTTCCCTCTCCCCAATTACAGTAGCACTCCTAGTGTGTAGTAGTTGTGTGTCTAGGAGTTGGGCTACCCACTCAGTAGTTCCCATTATTTATTGATTGTTGTATTTAAATTTTGTAATTTGAGGCCATAGTTATGTGGTACTCCCAAAGAGATGCAGACCCTGCCACTTTCCTTATTAGAGCCTTGCAGGTGCGGCAGTTGTTTGATAATTATGAAATCACTCTATTCACATATGGGCATAGACAAACAGCTATTTATTCAGAACAACAAAAGGTAGGAATCTGCAACAACATTTGTTAAAATTCTTCTTATATACATAGATCACCCGAAGGGAAATTTTTTTTATCAACAAAAGTGGATATTCTCTTTATTGCAGGGTAATTAAGGTAAAGGGTAGTTAAAGTGGGGTTCCACCCAAAAAAAAACAAATATACATAAAAAATCCTAAAAAAAAAACAAAAAAAATTTGGATATTTTTTTTTTTTTTTACTTACCTCTAAATGCCTGTTGCTAGGTGGTCCCTCGTAGTCTGCCCCTTCCTTTGCCTGGGCTGGTGACATCACTTCCCCCTCGGCACAGGAAGGGCTCCGCTCTGCTCCCTCCCGCCTGTCAATCACCTGGGACCCATTACAGGTCCCAGGTGACTGAGTGGCCAATCACGGCGAGCGGCGCCGCTCGCGCATGCGCAGTGGGTGCCAGGCTGTGAAGCCACAGCCTGGCGCCCACAGTTGCAATGTCGGCGCCGCTGAACAGAGGGGGAGACGAGCGGGGCTTCGATCCCCCACTTCGCTGGACTCCAGGACAGGTAAGTGTCCAATTAAAAGTCAGCAGCTGCAGTATTTGTAGCTGCTGATTTTAATTTTTTTTTTTTGTAATGCTCCCCCTGGGTGGAACTCCTCTTTAAGGTAAAACATGTTTTGATGTAAGAACCACTTTAAAAGTGAAAAGGAAACATTGCTTGTAAAGTATGAAAAGAATTTGCCACTGAAGTTCAGACCTTATTTATAAAAAAACACCAGAAGGCCTAGCCTACCAGACTCCACTTAGAATTGAAGTATCTCTTTATGCTGGTCAGGGCTTTTAAATATTGTGTTACCATTGTATTGCTTTACCTTGTGTCACAAGAGTGCAAGTCCTTTGCACAAGTTTATTCTTTTCAGTATTTTTGTTTTATCTCATTGGAAAAGACTGCTTTTTCATATTATTAGCTACTTGTTGTTATATACATATAATATCCTTAACCCTCTCTTGCAAGCAGCAGTATGCAGCACAATGGCTGATTCACCCAAAATCCCATCTTCAAATCCCAGCGAGTGAGTTTAATAAAAATCCATTCTGAATCCCTAATAAAGCTTTCAGTGTTATTCTTGGCGGCCCCCAGCTCTTCCATATCCTCCTATAGAAGTAGCCGTGCCACGAGGGAGGAGGGAGGGTGTAGAGATCCCCTTTCTGCTGCTCCTTGAAGTCCTGCCATAAGAGCTGGAGATGATTTGCTAAAACGCTCCAAAGGTATTCAGATTTCTTTTCAAAAAGGAATTCAATTTATGTGCATTTATATTAGAGCGTCTGTTGGGAAGAGGACTGTCTAATCGCTGGCATGCTAGAGATTTCCATTTTTTCCTGAGCATGAGGTCATGGTGCTGAGAGTAAACACTGAGCCTTGGAGTTGATATAACAGTATTAGTTCAGTTCCTCTTGGCTGTTCCTTTTTTTTCATTCTTTTGTTTTTGAAGTGTGGAGCGTGGCATATAGTAGCTGACGTCGCATTGGCAGATCAATGCTGTGGTTTTGAATAATACAGAGAACAAATACTAGGGCAAAATAAGTCAGAAATTATATATATATGTAACACTGTTATGTAAGACAGAAGGGGGAACAGCATCCCTCAGATTCTTGAGGGTCAACAATTTGCATTAGTTCTCCAAGAAGTGGCAATCTTCCCAGATTTATAAAGGAGATCATTTACCATGAATGAACATTTTCCAATGCAGTGGAACTTCAAAGACTACATTTATTATATGTTGACATTTTTTTCTTCACTAGGAGTACTTGTTGGTTGTCTATATTTAATTCCAGTTTTTTTAACAATTCTCAAACACCAGTAAAAAAATATTGGGTATGTAAATACTGTTACAGACATCTACACAATTTATGTGATGCCTGGAGGCAAAAGGGACCCGAAGAAGAATAGTTGTCCCCCAGGGACTCTACTTAAAGTGAACCTGTGCTTTTCCAATGTAGTTCAAAGTAGCCTGGTTTACTTTATTGTTAGCCCTATTCACTCCCCACCACTGTAATCCCTCCGGGGAAGCGAAGTGACTGCCAAGTACTTTTGGGTATGAAGGATCATGTGACTGTGATTTACAGATCTGAAGGTTTAGCTTGCTCAGCTCTACTCCTATCAGTGGAGGAAGATTTGGTTTGTGTGGTTACACCTTATTGATTATCTTAGTTCCCTTTCATACATTCTGAAAAGGTACTTCCAAGATCAGTAAGCAAAGTCTGGATTTTAAAATGGGGGGTATGTATTTGCTTCATATTTCATATATCTTTGGATAATAATTTAACATAATTTTCTTACTGATGTAGCACCCTGTAGCTTAGGCAGGGAGCTTCTCACAAATTTACTTGCCAGGAGGAGTTATCCTGGTTGATTGATAGAGATCCATTGATTTCATCCCTAAGTTTGGCTTTGTTGCACTTTTCTCTTCTACCACTAGGTGGCCGGGTACTTGGCAAAACTAGATATGAGAAGGACAGCCCAAGGTCAGGTTATGGGTATATGGGGTATCTCAGCCAATGGGCAAGGGTTTTCTTGAACCCGTTGGCCTGCTAGGAGCACCTATATATTTGGATGAAGTCAGGTGATCCATGTTCTGTGCCACCTGGATGGCTGTTTGGGTGGATGTGTGTCGTACGCCCCAGGATGCTAGGCCAGATATTGGGCCTATCCTGGGGGCATCTGGCTGGCAGACTATGTGAGGGCCTATCCAGAAGTAAGAGGGCAGCGCAGGGTTGGAATTGTGGCTTGCAGTCCAACAAGAAGTGATGGTTCTGCGGGCCGGAGAACCTGTCGTGGTCGGAAGTAGAAGGGGAGCTGTTGCCACTAAGGGACAATCCACCTTTACCAGGGACCACAGTAAGTAACTGAAGCAAGGACCAGAGCAGTATTCTCACCGAACGGGCACGGTGGAGAATCGAGAGACTTCAGGCGGTGATCAAGTCAGGGACCCAACCAGCGAAGGTGACGCTTGCAGAAAATCCTTGTGTGTCAAGCCAGGGACCGAGCCGGTCAGCAGGAGTGAAGCTTGAGAAGTATCTGGAGTGCCAAGCTAGGGACCCAGCAGGGAAACGTGGGTGATGCTTGAGGGAGGTACCACTGCAAAGATTAGAGGAGCTCAAGGGTTTCAATGAATCAGTCGGTCTATTGAGAGACCGGGAGCCCACTGTTGAAGAACTACAAGAAGCAGTTGTAGTGAAGCTGAAGGAACTGTTACGTTTGAGTTAGGAACTGTTAAAGACTGTTGCCACAGGAGACAGAATTCCTACATGTGCAGATGTGTCACCTTGCTGGGGCCTTTCCCCGCACAGCTGTCCTCCTATTGAAGTCTCGGAGTCTGCCAATTGAATCTACAACTATTTAAGGGTGTCCTGGCCCTAACCCTCTTCCCTCAAAAATAAAAAAAGAACTGTTAAGAGATATAAAACCTCTTTTACATCCAAGAAGTCTCTGGCGCCCAATAACGTTCACCATCTTTGCACCCACTATGCCTCACAACCCACTACATATTGAAGGATGTCAGCTATCTTTAGTCTTAGAGGTAATCATTAGACTGGAAGAGGCTAAAGACATTGCTACATTAATTTTATACAAAAAGCATTTTCTGCAAAGCTTCTCATGCAAATTTGTTATATGAATTTTATATCTATTGCAAAAATGTTACTCTCTGATAAGATATACCAGAATGGATTTGCTGAAGCCAAGCCCTTGTCCCCATGAAGTATGGAAATACAGAACATTGTATCAGTTCTAACCTGCCATATAGATGCACTGGTTTATTAAAAACAGCAGGTGACCAGTATGGGGACCACCCACAAACATGAGTTCTGTTTAAAATGGCACTGCCATGTCATATATGTGGGTAACATTTGAGTTAATTTCTAGTATGATCCCCACCAATCAAAACATTTTATTTTTTTTGCTTTCTTTCTTTGCTTTGAATGTCTTAGGATGAATGGGAGTTCTAATCATAGGAAGTACTCCCAACACAGTCCTCTTCTCAATGCACAACTGCCAACTGTCATGGTGTGTACAGCCCAGTGTGTCTAGCCACATCACGACCAGCCATTATAATTCATTGGCCGGTTACGTCACCTGTTCCTCTGAGAGAACATTTATAAATTGATTATACTGCACATTTGTGTAAATAGTGCATTCATGATGCATGTGGTTGTGCTGTCATTATACAGCACAGATCACAGGTAAACCACCCTTTTTCCCTCCTTGTTTGCTAGGACACTAGCAGTTGCCTATTTTCTAGCAAGGTCACTGTGTAGGCTGACCACTTTTGTCCTAGTAATCGACTATGTTACTGGTTGCTAGGATGCCAACAGCTATACAGTCATTGATTGTTATGGTGCACTATAACAACCATTGATGTTGTACAAAAAAATAATATATGGGGTTCTCCCTAAAATCCATACCAGTCCCTTATTCCAGATAGGTATTTTTTTGAGTGGGACTCAACAAGAATCACCATAATCCTTTATTTACTGTCCTTTAAAAAAAAAAAAAAAAAAAGACACCTTGGGATGCCCCTTATAATTTATACCAGACACTTATCCAGACATGTAGCTTGGATGACCAGGAAAGGGGGAAAGCAGTAAACAAGCAGATCCTCATCTAGAAAAAGCCTCGGGCATGGCTGTTGAGGAGAATCTCAAGCTGCTTTGTTTACAAACAGATTGAAACTGCCAAAAAATGTCAGCAGCAATTTTCTTTGCAAATGTTTTTTGCTTTGTACATCATACATGTGCACCACTTTATGTGCAGGTTTAAAGCATCACCCAAGTATGTTATTTAAAGGAATTATGTTGCCCTTTAAGCCTTTTTAAAAATTGCTGTTGCCCTGAACTGAACATTATTTTTAAAAATATTTTTATTTGCATTGGTGCAAATCCCCCATGGAAGTGCCCTGCTACGTATGCCCTTATTCCCTAAAAGTTGGAAATAGTCCTTGTAAAAGGCCTCGAAAATGTAGTTTTATTATATGCTTTGGTCCTTATAGTCTTTAATAGTGTTTGCTGCTACATTCAGGGTTTACCATTTTTTTTGGCAAACTTTTCACTAGTTAATAATTGTAAAGTATGTAGCTTATAGTCATGGAAAAAGTCATACATTTCAGACTTTGCTTTTGTTTTCGGTCCAATGCTGCATCTGTCCCCCAGCGCCTCTAACACTGAGAACCGAGCGATCGAACATCACCGATCGCTTTGTTCTCAAAACTCCCTAATGAGAGCTAGTGACTGTCAGTCGGCAGCTCTCTGTTCTGCCCCCCCCCCCCCCCACACACACACGCTCACTGGAACACTGGGCTGTAGAGGAGGCGGGAGCGGGCGGCTCTCAGCGGCTCGCCGAGAGACTGAGCAAGGTGCAGGTCCAGGCATGTGGCAGATCCTGACTCCATTGTCGTGATCATGCCTGAGCCTGGACCGACTCTGATGTCAGCCGACAGTGGACTTCAGCCCGCTGTCAGCTGAAAATGGGTGGCAGGCATGCAGAACAATTGTACTCCTGTAATTCACAGGAGAAGTACAGCTAAATGAGCTTTGGCTGTACGTCTCCTTTAACCACCTCCATATTGGCTTTTTTTATTTTTCAAAAACTTTGATCATCTTAGGGCATCTACTTTCCAAAAAGGGATCATTTTTGGGTTTTTGATACTTTATTTTATTTGATATATTTCAACAAAATTCAGGGGAAACAGGTTTTGTTATTTAATATTTGTTTTCGTTTCCGTATATAGTAAATTAATTTAAAAAAGTAGTTATCAAACACCACTAAAAGAAAAATCTCTAATTGTCTCAAAAACAAAACAAAACATGAAATTCATTTGGGTATACTATTGCATGATTGAATAATTGCCAGTCAAACTTTTTTTGCAAAAAATGGTCTGGAAAGCTAGGGGTGTAATGTTGTAATTGAGGTTGTTAAAATCAGCTGCAGCTGTTAATTTACTACACAACACCACCATTCAGTGTGTTCCTGGACACACATACCTTATACAATGCAGTGTTCACAAGCATCTTCCTCCTTATGGACTCATAAATTATCCAAAAAAAAGGATTAGTCCATGTCCTTTGTCCTGGTTTGAGCACTTCTGGGCAAGAATGCCCACATCCTAGTTCAATGGCCACAATAGTTCCAGACACCGAGAAGCAGCCAACACTTCAAATCCAACTAGAAAAGGAAACCAGGCAAGTAACTGACATGTGTCCTAGCATCCTTTTATTTATAGGCTGCAATGCAAATTTTGTAAGGAACAAAAAAAACTTAGGATTGCAAATTTAACCCAAATGATTTTGAGTGCAGAGCGTTCTGAAATCTAAGCTGCTTCTGTGAAATTGCTTGCTTGTATGTTTGCTTTGGACTGACAAAATGGTTCCATGTACTGTGAGAATAAACCACAGCCACAGTCTGTGTATAGCAGGGGACAAGCAATTGCAAAAGTCTGCTGAGGTCTAGTCCTGTAATTGTTGTGCATCCCAGTTCCAAAGCACGCAAAGAATTATAGGAATACAGCCTGTTATTATACAAATAGTCACCCCGGGGGTTGAGATGCTGGAAACAATTATGACATCATATAAACTGAATTTGAAATGATTGTAGAGGTTAACCAAAAATAGCCATAGTTGTAATCATTTAAAACATCTATTTTTATGGGCAATTCTCAGAGAGCATTAAAGCGGTGTTAAACCCAAACCCAAAAATGTAATATATTGTAGCTTACCAATCCAAAAATTAGTTTTCTTTTTTAGGCTTTCCTCCCCTCTGTTTTTACCTGGTGATCGGGCCAAAAAAAACACACCTCCTGTATTAGAGTGCCCTTAATTTGGATGAATGAGCCCAGGGGTAGTGTTGGGCAAATAGTTCAGGATAAGCAAAAATTCGGGCCGAGCATCACCTATTCGGTGAATACCCGGATTTTGTGGGGCGCTCAGCGGGTTACACAGTGCATTCTAAGCCCTGATTGGGCAAAGTTTTGCCCAATCAGGGCACAGTGAAAGTTGGTTGTTAAAGCGGACCTCCAGTTATTTTTTCATCTTTCCATCTATTAAATCTTCTGCCTTGTTGTTGGATAGTAAAACATTTTCTTTTCTGCCAGTAAATACCTTATACAGCCCACTTCCTGTTTCTTGTCTGGTAAAAAGCCTAGGCATATGATATCATGCACAGCTCTCACATTTGTGAGAGTTTGCCAGGAAGGGAGAGAGGATAAATCATAAGAGGGCCAATGAGAGCTGCAGGGCTGCAGAGTAGGAGGTGTGCCTCTGTGTATAAATCCAGGAAGTGAACAGGCAGCAGCTTCAGCTGCCAACAGTTAAAATGGCTGCAGTCAGACTCAGTGGAGGGAGATTTCTGCAGCATATTTGGCAAGTACAGAATCACAGTATATATAAAATAATATGCAAAGTGGTTGGAGGGCATCAGAATGGCAAAGATATTTTTTTTTTTTATTACAAATTATGTGAGCAGATTGCAGTTCCTCTTTAAGGAGTTGGGCCGGGAACCCAGCTGCTTGGTCCCCAACATCCGATGAGTCACCAGCTGTCAATAGGCTTCGCCGCTGACAGCTGAATAATAAAAAATAAAAAAAAAAACATTGCCACCCCTTACCTATATAAGAACAGTCAAACGGTGGAGCCTGCAGTAGGCAGTTAGCCTTATGCCACGTACACATGACCGGACTTTACGGCATACTTGGTCCGGCGAACCGGAGTCCGTCGGACAATTTGATCGTGTGTGGGCTCCAGCGGACTTTGTTTTCTCAAAAGTTTGACGAACCTAGAAATGAAACACGTTTCAAATCTGTCCGACGGACTCGAGTCCGGTCGAAAAGTAGTCAAACTGCATTTTTATTACTTTTTGACACTTTTTTTGGTGAATGGGTAGAACAAAATGTGACAATGAATTAGTTTGTTCACCAATGCCAGAAGTCTGCCAAGCAAAAAATAGGAACGTTTGGAGCTTTGGTGCATGAAGAAAACTATGATTTAATTGGCATTGCTGAATCTTGGCTTCATTCTTCACATGATTGGGCTATTAACAACTTAAGGACCACCCACCACATATGTGGGGGAGCTGATGCGCGGGTATGGCTGCCGCAATGTCTGCCGGCCACCTGCGATCGCTCCTCAAAGGCAGAATGGGGATCTGCCAGTGTAAACAAAGCAGATCCCTGTTCTGACTGGAGAGTTCAGTGAGCTTGTTTGTTCCTAGTGATCAGAAACAACGATCTCACTGTACTCCCAGTCAGTCCACTCTCCCAACAGTTAGTGTCAAAAGTGTCCGATCTGTCCGCTACTAAGTCGTAGTCCCGCTAAAAAAAATCGCTGATAACCGCCATTACTAGTAAGAAAAACTAATAATAAAAATGCCATAAATCTTTCCCCTATTTTGTAAACGCTATAAAGTTTGCGCAAACCAATCAATATACGCTTATTGCGATTTTGAATTTTTTTTTTTACCAAAAATATGTAGAATACATATTGGCCTAAACTAATGAAGACATTTTTTTTTTTTTTTTTTTGATATTAGAGCAAAAAGTAAAAAATAGTGTTTTAAAAAAAATTGTCCAGTCTTTTTTTGGTTGTAGCGCAAGAAATAAAAACTGCAGAGGTGGTCAAACACCACCCAAAAATGCTCTATTTGTGGGGAAAAAAAAGGACATCAATTTTGTTTGGGTACAACTTCGCAATTATCAGTTCAAGTGACACAGTGCCGTATCACAAAAAATGGCCTGGTCATTAAGAGGGTAAATCCTTCTGGTCCTTAAGTGGTTAATATTCTTGGCTATGTTCTTTTTCGCAGAGACAGGGTAAAATGAAAAGTTGATGATGTCTGTCTCTATGTGAGAGGTGATCTCAAAGTACATGTCAAAGAGGACCTGGTTGATGGAGAGTATGGCCTGTGACCTGTTAAAAGACAATTTTATGGTAAAATTCATTGAGACCCCAATTAAAAATGATGCACTGCTGGACCTGTTAATCTCAAACCTTGTGGAGCATATTATTATATAAAAGAACATTTGGAAATGTTGCCATTCAAGAACACAAAACAGAAATGGGAATGCTGCATATTGACTGTATGCAAGCATACTGCAAAATATATTGCCATGGGCAATAAGTTTAAACGGCTAAAAATAAAACCTATGTCGCTCACGTCCAAGATTAAAATAGCTATGCTGTAAATATTAGAAAAAGAGTATTTACAAAATATAAAAATCAAGGAACACTATAATCATTTAAAAGTAACAAAGAATATAACAGAATATGTAAAAAGGAAATCAAGGCTGCACAAACTGAAAACAGGTTGCAAAAGAGAGTAGGACAAACCCAAAAAATTATTCAAATATATTAACAGCAAAAAGGTCAAGTATAAGCATGTGGGCCCTTTACTAGAAAATTTTGAGGTGGTTACTAGGGACATAGTGAAGGCTATACTGCGGCAGGTCGGCTCTCCTGCGCGAACCGATGTACCTGTACGTCGGTCTGTGAAATTGAGATTGTGGGCGCCCGTGATCGCTGTATACAGGGGCAGAATGTAGATCTGCCATTGTAAACAAGGCAGATCCCCGTTCTGACAGGGGACATCTCAGATCTGCTGTTCCCAGTGAACAGGAACAGCGATCTCTATCATGCCCCTGGCAGCCCATCCCCCCTACAGTTAGAACACTTAGAGGGAACACATTTAACCCCTTGCTCGCCCCCTAGTGTTAACCCCTTCCCAGACAGTGTAATTTATACATTGATCAGTGATTTTTATAGTACTGATTTAATGTAATAATGTCACTGTTCCCCAAAAACTGTCATTTGGGGTCAGATTTGTCCGTCGCAATGCCGCAGTCCCTCTAAAAATTTCAGATCACCACTATTACCAGTAAAAATGATAAAGAATAAATAAAAGTCCATCCCATAGTTTGTAGATGTGATAACTTTTGCGCAAATCAATCAATATACGCTTATTGCAATTTTTTTTTTTTTACCAAAAATATGTAGAAGAATACATATTGGCCTAAACTGATGAATATTTTTTTTTTTATGTATATATTTTTTTTTTTTGGATATGTATTATAGCAGTAAGTAAAAAAAATGTTTTTTTTCCAAAAATTGTCACTCTTTTTTTTATTCATAGCGCAAAAAATAAGGTGATCAAATGCCACCAAAAGAAAGGCCTATTTGTGGGGAAAAAAGGACATCAATTTTGTTTTTGGTACAGTGTTGCACGACAATGTCAGTTAAAGCGACGCAGTGTCTTATCGCAAAAAATGGCCTGGTCATTAGGGGGGCAAATCCTTCCGGGGCTGAAGTGGTTAATGAAAATAGTATTGACATAGCTCCAAATAATCCACAATGGCTCAAAATTGATATGGTCAAGAAGCATTTAGATAAAAAAACGGTGAATAAAGCACCTGAACCAGATGGCATACATCCAAGGGTCCTCAGAGAGCTGAGCTCTGTCATATCTAAAGCCTCATACACACGATAGGACTTTATACAAACTTTCCCATGGATCTTTGTACAAAGGGCGTTGGCCATAATTTTGTATTGCATACACACGGCAGATCTTTTTCAGCCAACTTTCACCAAATCACGTGGTTTTTCAGCTCTTTACCACCACCCTTTGGTCAACTTCTGTATTGTCTGATATTGTGTCAATTCTCGCCGCTTTTATTGACACCTTGCAAGCCGGGTTCACACTTGTGGGGGGATCTGCCTTGGATCCCCGCCAATGCCAGGCACTGTGTTTGGTATGAATCATGAGGGGGAACTCCACGCCAAATTTTAAATAAAAAAATGGCATGGGTTCCCCTCTGGGAGCATACCAGGCCCTTAGGTGTGGGGGTCCCCCCCAAAATCCATACCAGACCCTTATCTGAGCACGCAGCCCGGCCAGTCAGGAAACGGGGTGGGGACGAGCGAGCGCCCCCCCCCCCTCCTGAACCGTACCAGGCCGCATGCCCTCAACATGGGGGGTGGGCGCTTTGGGAGAGGGGGGCCATGTTGATGAGGACAAGGGCCTCTTCCCAACAACCCTGGCTGTTGGTTGTCGGGGTCTGCGGGCAAGGGGCTTATCGGAATCCGGGAGCCCCCTTTATAAAGGGGAGCCCCCAGATCCCAGCCCCCTACCCTATGTGAATGAGTAAGGGGTACATCGCACCCCTATCCATTCACCTAGGAAAAAAAGGGTCAATAAAAAAAACACACTACACAGGTTTTTAAAGTAATTTTATTAGGCAGCTCCGGGGGTCTTCTTCCGACTTTGGGGGTCTCTCCGACCTCTTCTCCCGATGTCCGGTTCTTCTCCGCTCTCTCCGGCCTCTTCTGCCGGTGTCCAGTTCTTCTGCCGGGCTCCTCTGCTATCTTCTGCTCTTTTGCCGCTCTCTTGCTAGCGGTGGCATGGTCATCTTTGTCGTCTTCTTCCCTCTTCTCTTCTTCTGATGTTGACACAATGCTCTCTTCCGCTGTAATGCTGTGTGATGACTTATATAGGCATGGGGCGTGGTCACCGTGTGATGTCATCCGGTGACCACCCCCACTCATAAAGTCACAGTCCCGGGGCATGCTGGGACTGTGACATCATAAGGGTGTGTGGTCACAGAATGCAAAAAAGTCAGGTAATTTAATAGAGAGAGCCTCTAGTAGGTCACTAGTGGTTAGTGTGCTCTTTAAAATTAGCAGTAAGTCCCCCCTGATTGGTGCCCTGAAAATTTGAGTCAGTTGTCTCTCTCATTGGTAGTCAGTAGAAGCTCAATAAAACAAAAACTATTTGTGTTCAATGGTTACCTATCTGATAAAAGGAGCAAGTTCTATGCTGCTGACTCTCATTTGTTGGATCTCTGCAGAATGACATTGGCATCACAATTATGCAGCAATCTTCGGGTGGGATATTACTCTGCCTGACACTGCCTACATAGGAAGGTTTTACTAGATCCAAAGCATTAGGCAGCAGGCCCAGAATACATGCTCCAGGTGTGTAGTTCTAGTCGCACCACATGTTTCAGCCCTTTTTCAGTTGTGGCATGCTTTAAAAATGTGAAAAATTCTGTGCCACCCCAGTCTAAAATGTATCAGACTTAAATATTTCTTATAAATGGGAAACATGCACCTGGGACAATGCACACAGCTGCCTTGATGAGTCAGAGGCCCCTTTTTAAGCCAGAGACCCTTCTGGCTGAACAGGGAGCACATCAGAGTGCTCCCTATACATTTGAGTACCCATGACAGACTATACCTATCACCACAGGGTCTCTCTATCACATCAAAGTCCCTCCACCACACCCAGAGTCGTCTCATCACATCACTGTGCCCCATGACAGAGCCCCCAAACACAGATTCTACCTATCACCAAGCTCCTTAATCACACAGCCCCCCCCCCAATCACAGAGCTTCTAATCACACCATGCCCCCATTACAGAGACATCCAAACACACAGCCCTCTCTTCACATCAGATTCCTACCCTTTGACTCCAGCAGCCAAGCACAGGGTGGGAGCTGGCGCAGGTCTGAAGGAGGCAAAATTCCTTCCTCCTTTCTGAAAGCTGGAGCCCATCCTGGATCAGCATAAAACAATGCTATAGTGCAGGTGGGACATCTGCCAACAACAAAGTAACTAATAACACCATGCATCTTGGCCCTAGGGCATCATTAGTTGTTATGGTGCTGGTGGACAGCCTGCCCACCCTATGCGAACTCATGACACTGATCCAAAGCAAACTAGGCCCCCTGCACCCAGCACTCTAGGGGAAGCAAAACTGCACCCTGGATTAACAGAGGCATCCTAATTGAGTCACATCAGTGAAGTGGAGGACACCAAGCTAGGACTTATGTTGTGCACACAAATGGTACCTGTTCAGCCAGATTTACAAATTGGATCATACCATTGCTCATTTTTTCTGATTATATTTATTTTATTTTTAACTTTATCTTATTTAGAGAGAGAGAGTGCTACACAACCAGTGGTATAAATAAGTCCTAATTTAAAGCATATATCAGATTAGGTTAAAATGTTATTTTAAAAAAAGGCAAAGCAAAATTAGTATATACATATAATATATAGGCAAGGATGATCAGTAGGGCTCAAACTAAACTGGTAGCATTTTTTAGACCCTGATGATAACCAGTAAAACAGTCAAATGCAATTTGTACTACAATTTGTACTTGTTTTATGATATTTCAGAAACTAAAAGCTAGGATGTTTGCTGTAGCATGTAACCAGATGTCTCAACTATAATGAAAGAGAAAGTCATCACAAATCCCTGGTTTCCTAAAAAAAACAGAAAAATCCATTGCAGTTTGTTAGGATACAGCTGTGGAAGAATATGGCCATTACCAGGCAAAATACCCTTCTATAGCACAAACAAATTTCTTTTTACATTTTTAGGGCCCAGCACAGACAGCAAAACCCTATGCACACTGTTAATATATGCCTTTTACATGTCTTCCGAGGTGAATATGAGCGTGTGACTATCTGTAAGACCAACAGAACTTTGACAGTATGCCAAATACAGGTGATACTCGAAAAATTTGAATATCGTGCAATATCGTACATGAGATAGACTCATTACATACAAAGCAAGATAGTTCAAGTCGCGATTTGTCATACTTGTGATGATTATGGCTTACAGCTCATGAAAACCCCAAATCCACAATCTCAGAAAATTAGAATATTACATGCAATCAATAAAACACGGATTGTACATAGAACAATATCAAACCTCTGAAAAGTATAAGCATGCATATGTACTCAGTACTTGGTTTGGGCCCCTTGTGCAGCAATTACTGTCTCAATGCGGCGTGGCATAGAAGCTATCAGCCTGTGGCACTGTTGAGGTGTTATGGAAGACCAGGATGCTTCAATAGCAGCCTTCAGATCTTCTGCATTGTTCGGTCTCATGGCTCTCATCTTTCTCTTGTCAATGTCCCATAGATTGTCTATGGGGTTCAGGTCAGGCGCGTTTGCTGGCCAATCAAGCACAGTAATCCCACGGTCATTTAACCAGGTTTTGGTGCTTTTGGCAGTGTGGGCAGGTGCAAAGTCCTTCTGGAAAATGAAGTCAGCATCCCCATAGAGCTTGTCTGCGCAAGGAAGCATGAAGTGCTCCAAAATCTCCTGGTAGATGGCTGCGTTGACCCTGGACTTAATGAAGCACAGTGGACCAACACCGGCAGATGACATGGCTCCCCAAATCAACACAGACTGTGGAAACTTCACACTGGACTTCAAGCATCTTGCAGTGTGTGCCTCTCTATTCTTCCTCCATACTCTGGGTCCTTGGTTTCCAAATGAAATGCAAAATTTGCTCTCATCAGAAAAGAGGACTTTGGAGCACTGAGCAACATACCAGGTCTGTTTTTCTTTAGCCCAGGTAAGACGCTTCTGACGTTGTTTGTTGTTCAGGAGTGGCTTGACAAGAGGATAATGACATTTGAAGCCCATGTCCAAGATCCGTCTGTGTGTGGTGGCTCTTGTTGCACTGACTCCAGCCTCAGTCCTCTCCTTGTGAAAGTCCCCAACACTTTTGTATGGCCTTTTCCTGACAACCCTCTCCAGGCTGCGGTCATCCCTGCTGCTTGTGCACCTTTTTCTTCCACACTTTTCCCTTCCACATAACTTTCTATTAATGTGCTTTGATACAGCACTTGGAACATCCAACTTCTTTTGCAATTACCTTTTGAGGCTTTCCCTCCTTATGGAGGGTGTCCATGATGGTTTTCTGCACAACTGTCAGGTCAGCAGTCTTTCCCATGATTGTGATTCCTACTGAACCAGACTGAGAGACCATTTAAAGGCTCAGGAACCCTTTGCATGTGTTATGGCTTAATTGGCTGATTAGAGTGGGACACTTTGAGCCTAGAATATTGCACCTTTTCACAATATTCTAATTTTCTGAGATTGTGGATTTGGGGTTTTCATGAGCTGTAAGCCATAATCATCACAATTATGACAAATCACGGCTTGAATTATCTTGTTTTGCATGTAATGAGTCTATCTCATATATTAGTTTCACATTTTAAGTTGCATTAGTGAAATAAACGAACTTTTGCACGATATTCAAATTTTTCGAGTATCACCTATAAATGTTTTGTCTAATGTTCATGTTTCTCCATTGTTTTCTAAGAGTAAATGACAGATGGAAGTTGAGAAATGCAGCAATCATATGTGCAACTATTGTACGGACAATAAAAAGAAATGCAATAACTCAAGAGCACAAGAAATTCACCCCTCATTTCAGTTCTGGTCAACTTACTAAATAAAGGGGTCTCAACTGAGGACCCTAATAGTCTCAGAGGGCTGCACATAATATTTAGTAGCTGTAATACTGCGACGGAACGTCCCACACTCAGCTTGAGTGCTTCCGTCAGTATATAGCTTCCCAAGTCCTGGAACACAAGACCAATGGACCTGGCTATAGTAACCCCCAATAACCAGACACCACCAGTCTAGGAGTATATTAGGAATAGCCTCCTTTGAGATCTCACACAAATATATACACAAGGGTGACAATACAAACTGCAACCAGAAACCAAATAAACATGAGCTAATTATCTAATCATTTAACCAGACAGGTGACTCAGATATGACCTTTTAGGGCAGCCTTGACGTCGCCTATCTCACCGACTATACAATACACAGTATCATAAATATCAACACAGAACTCCTTCATACAATTGCAGGGTTAATTAGCACAAACAAGAATGGGTGAAAGACTCTTAGAAGCCATACTAGACTCATTTACATTATAGCAGACAACAGACAGACAGGTGGCTGGAGTTGATGACATCAGCATCTTCTAACAGTATGTGTCCCAACAATATGAATTAGTCATTATTTCTAATATGGCATATACAGGGTTCCCCGAGTCTGTGTGTCTTGGGGTGACATGGACTTGAATCCATTGTTAGAAATTACCAACATATTGCAAAAGATGCTCAGAGACTGAGGGCCACTACAGCCCCTTTACAAATCTATTGGCTGCTACCGCCTAAGATCTGGCACAATAGGTACCAAAAACCATGATACTGTACACCAAGCAGTTATATATTTTCACAAATATCTAAATATATAGATATATATATGTAAATGACATTTACAACACTTAGGCCTGCTGCCTGGATCAACTTTAAGCCTGTTTGCTTACCATATATCTCCACCATGTCAGCCACATGTTCTGACCATATTCCTGTTGGGGCACCAGTGCAGATATATACAGTGTATACTCCTAGTGCAACAGTTACTCTTTGCTCAACTGTGCTTTGTGGCCAGTTACCATAGCATTGTGTATAAGTTCTGAGGCAACTAAGTACTAAGGAAATAGGGCTACTGTAGGTGAAGCTACACTACACCAGACATTTTCCCTGACCACATTTACAGAGCTGAACATTACACTATGCCTGAAAATGAAGCAAAAAGGGGCAGCTAATAAGAACAGTTAGGGTCCTCCAGGTTCCATTTCCCCCCTTTGCTCCTCTCCAATAAAATAATGCAATGTTTATTTAAAGGGAAATATAGAAAGAGATGGGGAAGACATAGGCAACAATTTGTAGGATCTTTTAAAATTATATCCATGGTCCGTTGTTTAAGTCTGAGCTTACAAAATCTGAGACAAGAGTGAGAGTATGAGAGAGTAATTGGTAATTGAGGCTGCTTTGCTTTACAAATCAATAAATGTTACATTTTATAGGCTGGGGTTCTGATGTGATTGTCACACATCTAATTTTTCTCTAAGCCCGGGTTCACACTATAACGGGCTGCGGATCGCACAGTGAGCGCTGTGCGTCCCTGTTCCCCGTTTCAGGGATGAATCAGGGCCGATTCTATGCCTGCATTTGGCCCTGTAACGGAGCCAAAGACGCACAGCGTTTTTGTGCAGTGCGCTCCATAGGGAGCCGGTCACATTCTCCTACTATGCAAATTAGATGTGGGGAAACGCACATCTAATTCGCATAGGTGTGAACCCGGGCTAAATGTTTAATTTTCCTGAAATCATCAAGACTTCGATACTAATAATACAAAGCAGCTAAGCCTATGATGACACCAAGATTTTCCCTTACCGTTTTTCAGTCCATTGTGGGAGCAAGATGTTGGCATTGGACTGTTAAATAGAAAGAGTAGAAACAAGGCAGGATTTAGTGCAGCTATGGAGAGAATTCCGACCCCTGTATACAGCCCATGCCAGGTACCCAGGATCCTTCACAGACCCAAGGCAACTGATTGTAATAAAAACACGGGAGCTTTCAGTTATCAAAAATGTGTTTGTTTTAGCAGCATTGCTAGTTTGCTCACGGTATTTTTAAGTATATGTAGTTCTATTTTGCCCCATATTTACTGCTGTCCATTAATCCATTATGGAGTATTTCCCCACAACTGTTCCTCCATTGACACAAGGGAGATTCAGTGTTCTGACTCTTTTTGGGGTGCTTTCTGCATAGAAGATCATGAAGAATGTGTTGCCAAAAGAGAAGCAAGGAGGTTTAGGTACCAGCTGAATCCTGGTTGCAAGAGAAATTTTGGAATACAAGTGAGGGATAGTGGTTCTCACCCACTAGGGAGAAAACCCTGTCTGTCACATGAACTTTAGATGGAGACTTTTAAACTAAAACGTGTGGCAAAAAAGTTTTATTCTAAAGTTGCAAAACAAAAAGTGGTTTAAAAGGCCCAAGGTTTTTTACCTTTGTGCATTCTATGCATGAAAGTAAAAAGTAAAAAAACTCTGTGCAGCAGAGTGACATACCCATACATTGCTTAGCACAGAATGACCTGCCACCCCCTGGGGCATGCAGCGCATTACTCTTGGGACTGCTTTGTCCACAGGACACAGCGGATTGCGGTTTGCAGTACTAAGCTGCTTTGTTCGCTATGCAATCACGTGATTACAATGTCAACAAAGCTGTTATGAATTAATTAATTCCTATCCGCTGTGTTTCATATGCTGTGATTGGCCCACAGCTTTTACATGGTTCCTGGGACACACACAGCCCTCTTTTACCATGTGATTAGCTTAGCCAGCCAATCACAGATCACTAGTAATCACAGCTGTTATTAATCTAACCCATTCATGACTAGGGATGAGCTTCGTGTTCGAGTCGAACCCATGTTCGACTCGAACATCGGCTGTTCGGTCGTTCGCCGAATTGCGAACGATATGGGCCGTTCGCGCCAAATTCGTGTGGCGCGTCACGGCCCATAATTCACTGCGGCATCGCAGTGCATTGCTGGCTGATGATTGGCCAAGCATGCACTATGACCCGCATGCTTGGCCAATCACAGCGCCGTCAGTAGAGAGAGCTGTAATTGGCCAAAGCCAGGGTGGCTTTGGCCAATTATGGCTCAGGGGATTTAGTACACACCCCACACTATATAAGGCCGCCTGCACGGCGGCGCTGTGTAGTGTGTGTTCCGGTGTGCTGAGAGATAGAGAGAGAGAGAGACAGTGTCATTTGATTTGAGTTAGATAGATTAGGCAGAACAGTCAGTCAGTTAGCTGCACTTACAGTGTATTGTGTATATATATGCATCCCAGGTGTTGCATATATATATATACACTGTATTCAGTTTAGCTAGATCCGTTCCTGTTATCTTCTATCTAGACTATTTACATTTAGTGCAGTGTGTCCTGCTCACAGTGTTCAGCTAGATCCGTTCCTGCTATTTACATTCAGTGCAGTGCGTCCTGCTCACAGTGTTCAGCTAGATCCGTTCCTGCTATTTACATTCAGTGCAGTGCGTCCTGCTCACAGTGTTCAGCTAGATCCGTTCCTGCTATTTACATTCAGTGCAGTGCGTCCTGCTCACAGTGTTCAGCTAGATCCGTTCCTGCTATTTACATTCAGTGCAGTGCGTCCTGCTCACAGTGTTCAGCTAGATCCATTCCTGCTATTTACATTCAGTGCAGTGCGTCCTGCTCACAGTGTTCAGCTAGATCCGTTCCTGCTATTTACATTCAGTGCAGTGCGTCCTGCTCACAGTGTTCAGCTAGATCCGTTCCTGCTATTTACATTCAGTGCAGTGCGTCCTGCTCACAGTGTTCAGCTAGATCCGTTCCTGCTATTTACATTCAGTGCAGTGCGTCCTGCTCACAGTGTTCAGCTAGATCCGTTCCTGGTATTTACATTTAGTGCAGTGCGTCCTGCTCACAGTGTTCAGCTAGATCCGTTCCTGCTATTTACATTCAGTGCAGTGCGTCCTGCTCACAGTGTTCAGCTAGATCCGTTCCTGGTATTTACATTTAGTGCAGTGCGTCCTGCTCACAGTGTTCAGCTACATCCGTTCCTGCTATTTACATTCAGTGCAGTGCGTCCTGCTCACAGTGTTCAGCTAGATCCGTTCCTGCTATTTACATTCAGTGCAGTGCGTCCTGCTCACAGTGTTCAGCTACATCCGTTCCTGCTGTTTACATTCAGTGCAGTGCGTCCTGCTCACAGTGTTCAGCTAGATCCGTTCCTGCTATTTACATTCAGTGCAGTGCGTTCTGCTCACAGTGTTCAGCTAGATCCGTTCCTGCTATATACATTTAGTGCAGTACGTCCTGCTCACAGTGTTCAGCTAGATCCGTTCCTGTTATCTTCCTACTGACAGGCAGGCTTGTCTGGTTACAGTATATAAAGCTACCTGAAGAAAATTACAGGTGTTCTTTTTGATCCTATTAGTACCACGGTCAGGCAGCTAGACTATTTACATTTAGTACAGTGTGTCCTGCTCACAGTGTTCAGCTAGATCCGTTCCTGTTATCTTCCTACTGACAGGCAGGCTTGTCTGGTTACAGTATATAAAGCTACCTTAAGAAAATTACAGGTGTTCTTTTTGATCCTATTAGTACCACGGTCAGGCAGCTAGACTATTTACATTTAGTACAGTGTGTCCTGCTCACAGTGTTCAGCTAGATCCGTTCCTGTTATCTTCCTACTGACAGGCAGGCTTGTCTGGTTACAGTATATAAAGCTACCTTAAGAAAATTACAGGTGTTCTTTTTGATCCTATTAGTACCACGGTCAGGCAGCTAGACTATTTACATTTAGTACAGTGTGTCCTGCTCACAGTGTTCAGCTAGATCCGTTCCTGTTATCTTCCTACTGACAGGCAGGCTTGTCTGGTTACAGTATATAAAGCTACCTTAAGAAAATTACAGGTGTTCTTTTTGATCCTATTAGTACCACGGTCAGGCAGCTAGACTATTTACATTTAGTACAGTGTGTCCTGCTCACAGTGTTCAGCTAGATCCATTCCTGTTATCTTCCTACTGACAGGCAGGCTTGTCTGGTTACAGTATATAAAGCTACCTTAAGAAAATTACAGGTGTTCTTTTTGATCCTATTAGTACCACGGTCAGGCAGCTAGACTATTTACATTTAGTACAGTGTGTCCTGCTCACAGTGTTCAGCTAGATCCGTTCCTGTTATCTTCCTACTGACAGGCAGGCTTGTCTGGTTACAGTATATAAAGCTACCTTAAGAAAATTACAGGTGTTCTTTTTGATCCTATTAGTACCACGGTCAGGCAGCTAGACTATTTACATTTAGTACAGTGTGTCCTGCTCACAGTGTTCAGCTACATCCGTTCCTGCTGTTTACATTCAGTGCAGTGCGTCCTGCTCACAGTGTTCAGCTAGATCCGTTCCTGCTATTTACATTCAGTGCAGTGCGTCCTGCTCACAGTGTTCAGCTAGATCCGTTCCTGCTATATACATTTAGTGCAGTACGTCCTGCTCACAGTGTTCAGCTAGATCCGTTCCTGTTATCTTCCTACTGACAGGCAGGCTTGTCTGGTTACAGTATATAAAGCTACCTTAAGAAAATTACAGGTGTTCTTTTTGATCCTATTAGTACCACGGTCAGGCAGCTAGACTATTTACATTTAGTACAGTGTGTCCTGCTCACAGTGTTCAGCTAGATCCGTTCCTGTTATCTTCCTACTGACAGGCAGGCTTGTCTGGTTACAGTATATAAAGCTACCTTAAGAAAATTACAGGTGTTCTTTTTGATCCTATTAGTACCACGGTCAGGCAGCTAGACTATTTACATTCAGTGCAGTGCGTCCTGCTCACAGTGTTCAGCTAGATCCGTTCTTGCTATTTACATTCAGTGCAGTGCGTCCTGCTCACAGTGTTCAGCTAGATCCGTTCCTGCTATTTACATTCAGTGCAGTGCGTCCTGCTCACAGTGTTCAGCTACATCCGTTCCTGCTGTTTACATTCAGTGCAGTGCGTCCTGCTCACAGTGTTCAGCTAGATCCGTTCCTGCTATTTACATTCAGTGCAGTGCGTCCTGCTCACAGTGTTCAGCTAGATCCGTTCCTGCTATTTACATTCAGTGCAGTGCGTCCTGCTCACAGTGTTCAGCTAGATCCGTTCCTGCTATTTACATTTAGTGCAGTGCGTCCTGCTCACAGTGTTCAGCTAGATCCGTTCCTGCTATTTACATTCAGTGCAGTGCGTCCTGCTCACAGTGTTCAGCTAGATCCGTTCCTGCTATTTACATTTAGTGCAGTGCGTCCTGCTCACAGTGTTCAGCTAGATCCGTTCCTGCTATTTACATTCAGTGCAGTGCGTCCTGCTCACAGTGTTCAGCTAGATCCGTTCCTGCTATATACATTTAGTGCAGTACGTCCTGCTCACAGTGTTCAGCTAGATCCGTTCCTGTTATCTTCCTACTGACAGGCAGGCTTGTCTGGTTACAGTATATAAAGCTACCTGAAGAAAATTACAGGTGTTCTTTTTGATCCTATTAGTACCACGGTCAGGCAGCTAGACTATTTACATTTAGTACAGTGTGTCCTGCTCACAGTGTTCAGCTAGATCCGTTCCTGTTATCTTCCTACTGACAGGCAGGCTTGTCTGGTTACAGTATATAAAAGCTACCTTAAGAAAATTACAGGTGTTCTTTTTGATCCTATTAGTACCACGGTCAGGCAGCTAGACTATTTACATTCAGTGCAGTGCGTCCTGCTCACAGTGTTCAGCTAGATCCGTTCTTGCTATTTACATTCAGTGCAGTGCGTCCTGCTCACAGTGTTCAGCTAGATCCGTTCCTGCTATTTACATTCAGTGCAGTGCGTCCTGCTCACAGTGTTCAGCTACATCCGTTCCTGCTGTTTACATTCAGTGCAGTGCGTCCTGCTCACAGTGTTCAGCTAGATCCGTTCCTGCTATTTACATTCAGTGCAGTGCGTCCTGCTCACAGTGTTCAGCTAGATCCGTTCCTGCTATTTACATTCAGTGCAGTGCGTCCTGCTCACAGTGTTCAGCTAGATCCGTTCCTGGTATTTACATTTAGTGCAGTGCGTCCTGCTCACAGTGTTCAGCTAGATCCGTTCCTGCTATTTACATTTAGTGCAGTGCGTCCTGCTCACAGTGTTCAGCTAGATCCGTTCCTGCTATTTACATTCAGTGCAGTGCGTCCTGCTCACAGTGTTCAGCTAGATCCGTTCCTGCTATATACATTTAGTGCAGTACGTCCTGCTCACAGTGTTCAGCTAGATCCGTTCCTGTTATCTTCCTACTGACAGGCAGGCTTGTCTGGTTACAGTATATAAAGCTACCTGAAGAAAATTACAGGTGTTCTTTTTGATCCTATTAGTACCACGGTCAGGCAGCTAGACTATTTACATTTAGTACAGTGTGTCCTGCTCACAGTGTTCAGCTAGATCCGTTCCTGTTATCTTCCTACTGACAGGCAGGCTTGTCTGGTTACAGTATATAAAGCTACCTTAAGAAAATTACAGGTGTTCTTTTTGATCCTATTAGTACCACGGTCAGGCAGCTAGACTATTTACATTCAGTGCAGTGCGTCCTGCTCACAGTGTTCAGCTAGATCCGTTCTTGCTATTTACATTCAGTGCAGTGCGTCCTGCTCACAGTGTTCAGCTAGATCCGTTCCTGGTATTTACATTTAGTGCAGTGCGTCCTGCTCACAGTGTTCAGCTAGATCCGTTCCTGCTATATACATTTAGTGCAGTACGTCCTGCTCACAGTGTTCAGCTAGATCCGTTCCTGTTATCTTCCTACTGACAGGCAGGCTTGTCTGGTTACAGTATATAAAGCTACCTTAAGAAAATTACAGGTGTTCTTTTTGATCCTATTAGTACCACGGTCAGGCAGCTAGACTATTTACATTTAGTACAGTGCGTCCTGCTCACAGTGTTCAGCTAGATCCGTTCGTGTTATCTTCCTACTGACAGGCAGGCTTGTCTGGTTACAGTATATAAAGCTACCTGAAGAAAATTACAGGTGTTCTATCCCAGCTTAGTGCAGCTACAGGCCATTAGTATGTCTGGAAGGCCAAGAAGGAGAGGCAGACAGTCACAAGCCAATAAGAGAGGGCAAGCAGGCTCTGTGTCTAGTGCTGGTCGTGGAGACGGTGCATCCTCATCAGCACGTGGCCATGGGACACGCTTGGCCTTTTTTTCGGCAGCTGGCCGTGTTGAGCCGCAACATGCGGAAGACTTGGTCGAGTGGATGACCAAGCCGTCCTCATCCTCCTCATCCTCTCTCCCCCATGCCCAGGGTGCTTTGTCTGGCAAAGCAGCGGCCTCTTCCCTCAGCTCAATGTCATCAGTGACTCCTTCCCTAGCTCCACCATGTCCTCATGAGGATTCCCTCGAACTGTTTGACCACAGTGTTGGGTACATGCTCCAGGAGGATGCCCAGCGTTTGGAAGGCTCTGATGATGATACTGAGCTCAATGAAGGCAGTAACATGAGCACGGACAGAGGGGGTGCCCAAGAAGGACAGCAATCTGGCAGTCATGCTCCCCCTGCTGCAGCATACTGCCAGGTTTGCTCCAGTGATGAGGAGGGAGGGGATGATGAGGTCACTGACTCAACGTGGGTGCCTGATAGGAGAGAGGAGGAGGAGGAGGAGGAGGTGGCACATCACCAACTAGGCAGGATGCCCTCCAGGGGCCAGCCTAAGGGCAGCACATTGACTGCATCACACCCCAAAGCTCCACATGTGCAGGGCGCTGCAGTCTCTGCGCGTTATTCAAAAAGTTCTTTGGTGTGGGCCTTTTTTGAGACGAGTGCATCAGATCGCACCGCTGCTATTTGCAACATATGTCTCAAGCGTATCTCGCGTGGCCAAAACATCTCCCGCTTGGGTACCACATGCTTGACCAGACATATGTTGACCTGCCATGCAGTTCGTTGGCAAGCGTATCTAAAAGACCCACACCAAAGAACAAAGACGATCTCTCCTTGCTCCTCATCAGCTGAGATTTCCAACCCCACTAGACCTTCAGTCCTCTCTGAGACCTGCACTGAGAGGAATGAAGGTGTAGAATTAGGTGTGTCACAGCCAAGTACTTGTGGGCAATCTGCTTTTGGTACACCGACGTCAGATTGTACCAGGCAAATTTCCCTGCCCCAGCTGCTGCACCGCCGAAAGAAGTTTGCTCCCAGCCATCCACATGCCCAGCGGTTGAATGCTAGCTTGGCAAAATTGCTAGCACTTCAACTGCTGCCTTTTCAGTTGGTAGACTCTGCCCCCTTCCGTGAGTTTGTGGAATGTGCGGTTCCTCAGTGGCAGGTACCCAAACGCCACTTTTTCTCACGGAAGGCGATTCCGGCTCTCTACCGGCATGTGGAAGGCAATGTCCATGCCTCGCTGGACAGGGCGGTCAGCGGTAAGGTGCATATTACCGCTGACTCATGGTCCAGCAGGCATGGACAGGGACGTTACTTAAGTTTCACGGCGCATTGGGTGACTCTGCTGGCAGCTGGGAAGGATGCAGGACAAGGTGCAGTAGTGTTGGAGGTTGTTCCGCCACCACGCCTCCAAAATGCTGATTGTGACACACCTCTCTCCTCCACCCCCTCCTCTTCTTCTTCCTCCATGGCCTCTTCCTCGGAACCAGCGGTGCTCCGTAGGCGTTCAAGGGGCTACGCAAGTACGCAGGCCAAAAGATGCCATGCGGTGCTTGAGCTGGTGTGCTTGGGGGACAGGAGCCACACTGGGGCAGAGGTTCTGTCAGCTCTGCAGGGGCAGGTTCAGAGGTGGTTGACGCCACGCCAACTTAAGGCAGGAATGGTGGTTTGCGACAATGGCACCAACCTCCTCTCTGCCCTCCGACAGGGACAACTGACCCATGTGCCCTGTTTGGCTCACGTCCTTAACTTGGTGGTGCAGCGGTTCTTGGGCAGGTACCCGGGCTTACAGGATGTCCTGAGGCAGGCCAGGAAAGTCTCTGTGCATTTCCGCCGGTCATATAATGCCAGTGCTCGGCTGACGGACCTCCAAAAGGAGTTTAACCTGCCCAAGAACCGCCTAATCTGTGACATGCCCACCAGGTGGAACTCGACGTTGGCCATGCTGCAGCGGCTGCACACGCAGCAGAGGGCCATCAATGAGTACCTGTGCGACTATGGCACCAGGACAGGGTCAGGGGACCTTGGTTTTTTTTCCCCACGCCAGTGGGCCATGATCAGGGATGCATGCACTGTCCTGTCACCATTCGAGGAGGCCACGAGGATGGTGAGCACTGACAGTGCATGCATCAGTGACACTGTCCCCCTTGTCCACCTGTTGGAGCACACGCTGCGTGGAATAATGGACAGGGCACTTGAGGCAGAACAGAGGCAGGAAGAGGAGGACTTCCTTAGCTCTCAAGGCCCCCTTTATCCAGACAGTGTTCCTGCGTGCCCGCCGATCACACAGGAAGAGGACGAGGAGGAGGAGGAGGAGGAGGAAGATTGTGTCAGTATGGAGGTGGAGCCTGGCACTCAGCATCAGCAGTCTTTAAGGGATCAGTCCCAAGGAACACATGGACTTGTACGTGGCTGGGAGGAGGTGGCTGCGGACGTTGTTGTCCTTAGTGACCCAGAGGACTCCGGACCGAATGCCTCAGCAAACCTACGCTGCATGGCCTCCCTGATCCTGCAAAGCCTGCATAAGGATCCTCGTATTCGTGGTATCAAGGAGAAGGACCAATACTGGCTGGCAACCCTCCTTGATCCACGTTACAAGGGTAAGGTTGCGGACCTTATCTTGCCATCGCAGAGGGAGCAGAGGATGAAACATCTTCGGGAGGCCTTGCAGAAAGGTCTGTGCAACGCGTTCCCAGAGACTGGGAGGTTACAAACTCCTGTTTCTGGACAACGTGTTGCTGAGGCTTCGGTCAGTCAAAGAAGGAGCGGTGGAGAAGGTGGCCGTCTGACCGATGCGTTCAGACAATTTTTTGGTCCGCAGCCCCAAGGTATGATCGGTTCCAGCAACCATCGCCAGCGTCTGTTTTACATGGTGCAGGAATACCTAGGGGCAAGATCAGACTTGGACACCTTTCCCACCGAAAATCCTCTGGGTTACTGGGTCTTGAGGATGGATCACTGGCCAGAACTTGCACAGTATGCAATTGAGCTACTGGCCTGTCCTGCATCCAGCGTTCTTTCGGAACGCACATTCAGTGCTGCTGGAGGCGTGGTAACCGATCACAGGGTGCGTCTGTCCACCGACTCGGTCGATCGGCTGACCTTCATAAAAATGAATCAGTCTTGGATCACCACCAGCTACCAAGCACCTGATGCAGATGTAACCGAATAATTTTTTTTGAAATCTCAGATCCCTTCAAAGACTGCCTATGCTGATGCTGAGTGACTATCCCTGAGTAATTATCCTCTTCCTCCTCAATCATCACGCTGATAGCTTGTAAGAACATTTTTGGTTCTGGGCGCCACCACCAGTGCCTAAGGCACAATTTTTCAGCCCCTGTTTAACAGGGGCGTGTAATTACAATTTTTGATGTAATACTTTGCAGCAGGGCTCGTTCCTGCATTCCAACTAGAGTGTCTGTGAGGGGTTGCAGTGTTGTGGCACCAGCACCAGTGCCTAAGACCCAATTTTTCAGCCCCTGTCTAACAGGGGCGTGTAATTACAATTTTTGATGCAATACTTTGCAGCAGGGCTTGTTCCTGCGTTTCAACTAGAGTGTCTGTGAGGGGTTGCAGTGTTGTGGCACCAGCACCAGTGCCTAAGACCCAATTTTTCTGCCCCTGTCTAACAGGGGCGTGTAATTACAATTTTTGATGCAATACTTTGCAGCAGGGCTCGTTCCTGCGTTCCAACTAGAGTGTCTGTGAGGGGTTGCAGTGTTGTGGCACCAGCACCAGTGCCTAAGGCCTAATTTTTCAGCTCCTGTTCAACAGGGGCATGTAATTACAATTCTTGATCTAATATTTCACAGCAGGGCCCTGTGAGGGCTTACAGTGTTTTGGCCACAGCAACACCTAAGGCCCAAATTTCTGCTGAGTATATAGGGCAGGACCCTACTTTCAAACATCTAACTTACAAACGACTCCTACTTGCAAACGGAAGGAGACAACAGGAAGTGAGATGAAATCTACCCCTAAGGAAGGGAAATTCTCTCCTGTAAGAGTTAATATGGGAAAACAATTTCTCCTTTCCACTGATGCTTTCCAATCCTTGTTCCACAAAAAAACCCAAATTTTCAAAAAACATTTTTCATTGGGACAAAAAAGTGAGGTGAAATCTTCTGAAGAGGAGGAAAGACGCAAAACAAATGTCACAGGGGTGATAACCCTTCCCTATGTTTTCCAAAAAGCTTAGAAAAGATTTTTTGGCTGGAGCTAAACACATTAAAAATGTTCAAAATTACAAACAGATTCTACTTAACAACAAACCTACAGTCCCTGTCTTGTTTGCACCGCCTGTATACTGCTGTTCAGAGTATATAGGGACCTTTCCTTATTTTAATTTGGGTGCGGGGTTCCCCTTAATATCCATACAAGACCCAAAGGGCCTGGTAATGGACTGGGGGGTACCCATGCCGTTTGTCTCACTGATTTTCATCCATATTGCCATGACCCGACATGACATTAAACCCGCAAGCAGTTTTAAATGAGATTTTTTCCTTTAAAAATGACATTTGGTGCAGGGACTGTTCTAAACATGGGAAACACGCGTCACTTTACAGGCATACTATAGACACCCCCCAGGTACGATATTTAAAGGAATATTTCACTTTTTTTTTTTACTTTAAGCATCATTAAAATCACTGCTCCCGAAAAAACGGCCGTTTTTAAAAGTTTTTTTTGCATTGATACATGTCCCCTGGGGTAGGACCCGGGTCCCCAAACCCTTTTTAGGACAATACCATGCAAATTAGCCTTTAAAATGAGCACTTTTGATTTCGAACGTTCGAGTCCCATAGACGTCAATGGGGTTCTAACGTTCGTGCGAACTTGCGGTCCGTTCGCGGGTTCTGGTGCGAACCGAACCGGGGGGTGTTCGGCTCATCCCTATTCATGACCATAGAAAACATTTCTGTTACAATGATCATCATTCGAACAGCAATCGAAGTTACATAGTTACCTAGTAGGTGAGGTTGAAAAAAGACGATCACGTACACACGATCGGACATTGATCGGACATTCTGACAACAAAATCCATGGATTTTTTCAGACGGTTGAAACTGCACTTGTAGTGCAAAGTGGATTTTCCCTTAGAAAATAACCCCCTTTGTCACAGAAAACACCAATTTGAGCACAACAAACATTTTGGAGCGTTGAAACAATAATCCGCACATTCTTGATTATCAATCTTTTTAATACCAGCACAATCACATGTGCATTTGTAAACCGTTTTTAAAACAAACCAACATGTTTGTTGTATAACAATTTTTTGGGTCACATTACTAAAAGTAGAAATGTCCATTTAAGGTAAAACAGGCATGTTTAAAACCAACAATAAAGACACAAATCTTGAACTTACAAAGTTCAACTTTTAAAGAAATTGAAGACAATATCAGACATGAGTATTTCTAAACTGTGTTTGATATTGCGTTCAGATGGGGTGAAGTCACCCCTGGAAAAGCCAAATTTTGAAGATGCACACAAATTTCCGAATGTCAACATGTGCTACCTGTCATCACGGGGGATCAAGGGACGTGTTTTGGGGGTGCAACCTCTTCCTCCCATCTACTTTATTATTGAGAAAGGGGTTGCACCCCCAAAACGCATACATTGATCTCCCGTGATGGCAGATAGCACATGTTGACACATTGTGTGCATCTTCAAAATTTGTCTTTTCTCGAATATGTCAAAAAATTTTAGAAATTTTTAGATCCCAAAAAGCACAAAAAAGGGAAGGGATTTGGAGGGATTTTAAACTCTCCCTAAAACATCAATGATGTTCTTCACTTTTTTTTTGAACATCATTGATGTTTTTCTGGATGTTTTCCAAGTCTCTATTACACCCCATGATCTCCCCGATCAGGATCTGTCCACTTTCAGAGGTGAAATGACCTGGATCCACAACATCACGATCACCTAAAAAGATAGAAACAAAAACACACCATGTATTATAAATATGCCGGCATCCATCTCTTACCTGAGCCTGTGGTCGCAGACGCTCACCTGTTGTGGTGACAATTTCCACCACATCTCCTTCCTCCTCCTCCTCCTCCTGTTGTCTTTGGTGGGTCTCCACTCCTTCCTGAGGTGGGGGGTCTGTTGTCTCCTCGGATGAGGGGTGTCCTCTGAGTCTTTTATCCCCTATGTAAAACAAAATAGGTATACTTAGCACACAGATATTTGATGACAGAAATAGGAATATGAAACATTGCTTGGACGTGGAGTACAATTGACTGTTTTGGCAAGTTCCAAGAAGAAGAAAAATTTTTGTCCTTTGTCAAGCTTGAATACTTACCTGTTTTGTACAAGCTTCACAGATGGAGTCATCCCTATAGTATCCACTGGTGCACCTGTGTGGGACCCCCTAATAAAAAGGGTGTTCTTGTGTCCCACACTAGTGCTCCAGCATCCAGATGTGAAAACTGCTGCTGAGTGTCCTTTCCTTACACAGAATCTAGTTTATTACATTCTAGTTACAAACCCATCTACACAAGATATTTTTTTTAAGAGAAGTAGGCCATAAAAAATTTAGTCAAATGCATATGGACAAAACAATGGTGTTTTCTAGGCCGAACAAACAATGTTTCATACAAATGAACAATGTGCCCATGAACATGAAAGTTGCCATTTTAAACTGTACAACAGTTAAGAAAAGCACATGGAGCAGCACGAACGTAATAAAAATAAAGAATAGGAACATAGCACAACTACTTACTTTTTTGCAGCACTCTCCTGATCCTTCTGTACTGCTCATGCTCCCTGATTTTGAGGTCCGACCACCGCTTCCTGAGCTGATCTTGGATCGTCGTACCCCAAAATTCCGGTGTAGACTCTTGACCACTTTCGCCATGATCTGGGCCTTTCTGACATTGGGGTTGGGGTAGGGTCCATACTTCTCGTCATAGTCGGCCTTCTTCAGGATGTTGACCATCTCCACATCTCCACAGGACATATTTGATGCCTTAAATCGTCTCCTCCTGGATCGGGACGTTTCTGGCTCCGGGCTTTCCTCCTCCTCCTCCTCTTTGGTGTAATTATCAGACACCTGCTCTGTCTCCGCCATGTGCTCTTCCCCACTGTGATGAACGAGAAGGGGCAGGGAATAGACTAGAAAGAACATCAGGGGCGAGCGGAGTTTCACGCATGCGCAGTGTCTATAAAGCGCAACACGCGTGCGTAGTACGTACGATCTGTGACCGGAGGAAGGAGTAACGGAGATGCCGATCGTGATAACGAAGGTAAGATTTAAAATTGGGCCTATACTGCTTCTAGATTGAGGCCTGTATTTTCACAAGTTTAGAAGACTTTAGGCTGACATTAGGGTTTGTCTTGTGTTGTGTCTTGCAGTTAAAATGGATATCTTGAAGGATCATGACTTTATGCCAATCTTCATAGATATGTTCAGGGAGCTGCCTTGTCTATGGCAGATAAACCACCCTGAATATAAGAACCAAACAAAGAGGAAGGCAGCGCTGGATAATTTGCTTCAATTTGTGAAGTCTGTGATCCCCACGGCAGACATCACCTATTTGAAGATCCTAATTGGTGGCCTGAGGAGCACTTATCTAAGGGAGCACAAGAAGGTCCAGGATTCCCAGAGATCAGGAGCTGCAGATGACATTTATGTGCTGTGCTGTGCTACTATGACAGACTGCATTTTCTGGTAGGTCAGACTGAACCCAGGCCAGCACTCTCCACTCTTCCTTCCATGCTTCCTTCCACCTCAGCTGAGGCTTCAGACGCCCAACCTGGGCCTTCCAGGCAGCAACATGTGGAGGAGCCCAGCTTGAGCCAGGTATAGCATTCTTCTAAATATTGCTGGTTGTCCAATCAATGATGTAAAATATATGTTAGTTTGGAGTACTAAGTTATGATTGTGATTGATAAAGCAAAAGCTAAAACCATGTCCCTTTTTCATACACAGGGAAGTCTCAGCCAGGAGGTGGCCAGACCAAGCAGGCTGCCTGATACCCAGGTCCCTACCCTCCGCCTTCAAAGATAAAGTGGCTGGAAGAGGGGTAACCTGGAGGAGGCTGCCATAGGCCTATTTTGGAAGGCTACTTAGGCCCTCAGAACACCCCACAGTGTGAAGGAGGACTTTGCTGCCATAACTGCATGCAAAATGAGGCAGATGGAGGAGGGCCAACAACTCCTATGTGAGTTTTTAATTTTGAAAGCTCTAAATAAGGGGTTGAGGGGCCAAATCACATCTGTAACCCACGTTTGTTACCTCACCAATAGTCCTTCTCCTCCTCCTCCTCCAGGTCCGCCTCCTCCTCCTGCCACACCTCCAACACCAGAGCCACAGCCGGGAAGGAAGCGTGGAAGGAAGACCAGAGATTGTATTCATATTTTTGCCACCCAAATGCATTATTTTACATTTTTCCACATTAAACCTCACTTGCCATGTAGTTGCCCACCCCATCAATGTGTACCCCATCAATGTGTTCAGATCTTCTTGCAAGGTTTCCACATCCTGCAGAGAAGTTATTGCCCTGCTTAGCTTAGTTTTTTTTTTTTCAAAATTGTCAGTTTATAGCGCAAAAAATTAAAACCGCAGAAATGATCAAATGCCACCAAAGAAAGCTCTATTTGTGGGAAGAAAAGGACATCAATTTTGTTTTGGTACAAGGTCGCACGACTGCGCAATTGTCAGTTAAAGCATTGCAGTGACATATTGCAAAGAATGGCCTGGTCATTAAGGGGGTAAATCGTTCCGGGGGTTAATCCTGAAGTAGTTCAATTCTTAATTTTACACAAAATTGTGACAAAATTACAACTTTAAAAAATTCACTATGCCTCTTACTAAATACCTCAATCTACTTTCCAAAAGGGGGTAATTTTGGAGACATTTGTATTGTCCTGGCATTTTAAGGGCCTCAAATTAGATCGGCCACCGGTACCTAAGAATTGATCCATTTTTAAATATATACAGTATACCATAGTTTGTAGACACCATAACTTTCACAGAAACCAATTAATATACACGTATTGGGATTTTTTTTTTACCAAAAGCCTCGTACACACGATCGGATTGTTGGCCAACAAAACCATGGACTTTTGTCCGAAGGACGTTGGCCCAAACTTGTCTTGCATACACACGGCACACAATTGTTGGCCAACAATCAGGAACGTAGTGACCTACTACATGGTTTTTCAGCTCTTTAGCGCCACCCTTTGGGCTCCATCTGCTAATTTCATGTTAGTAGAAGTTTGGTGAGCGTTGATTCGTGCTTTTCATTGCGCGTTTTTCAGATTGTTTCTGAATGGCCATTCATCAACCAGACATGTTGCGGAATATGAGGAGATAACGTTTGATTTGGTATATTTTCTATATATTTGGATGCATAGAATGCATTTTTTGGTTAAGTTCTATTGGCAGATAGCATGTTTATTTTTATTTATTTTCTTTTTTTAATGCACAATAAAAAAAATTGTGTAGAATAATACTTGGCTATGTGTTTTACTTCAAATGACAATTTGGGAGCAGGCAGTTACATTTAAAAAAAACCAAAAAAAAACAAACCACAATGTAAAATTGACAAGGGACACCAACATAGTTGTATCTTTGATACGGGATAATGGTGTTGTGGCAACTTGCCAACCAAAAAAAACAAATAAAATAAATAATATTATTCTTGATATCACTAGAAAAAAAAACCTTTGAAAATTTGTTTGCAATAACTCCATCAGTATCACCAGCAAAGCAGCTTCATTATTATCTCATTAAAAGCGGTTGTATACCTTTTTTTTTTTTTTTTTTTTTTTTTCACTTTGACCTACAGGTAAGCCTACAATAAGGCAGACACCGGACCTTGCCGAAAAGAAGTGACGACATCGCGGCTCAGGCCACTCACATCGCCGAAGCTGCGATACCCGGAAGACACACTGAGGGAAAATGTCCGCTCCCTCGGCGTGGACCGAGATCACCTGCCGACACCTCATTCTAAGGTAAGGATTTCATAATGAGCTAGTATGCGGTGCATACTAGCTCATTATGCTTTTTGCTTTACAGGTTAAAAAAAAAAAAAATCTGCGGGTTTACTACCGCTTTAAAGAAGAAGAGAATGTGTGCTGCATTTCCAGATTTCATAATTTGCCACGTCACAAATGTTAATTCTCCATTACAAATGCTAGTTTACAAGACCGTCCGCTTCTGGCTCGTCCTTGCTTCCGAGCAAACGTGTTTGTACTTTGGACTTTTGTTCGATGAACTTGTGTACGTGCGCTCGGAAAATCCGACAGACATTTGTCCGCAGAAAATTTTAAAACCTGCCTCCAACATTTGTCTGTTGCCATGCGACAACAATTGTCCGATAGAGCATACACACGGTTGGATTTTCCGCCAACGGAGTGTCATCGAACATTTCCCGTCGGAAAGTCCGATCGCGTGTACGCGGCTAAAGACAGACATGTAACAAAATACACTGACCACAATTTATGAAGAAATTTGATTTTATTGAATATGTTTTATAACAGAAAGTAGAAAATATTGGGGGGGGGGGGGTTCAACATTTTTGGTCTTTTATATAATAAATAAAAATTTTAGTGACTGGGTTTAGTTGTAGGAAGGATCGGTCGGTTGACCATAGGAAAGATCAGTTGGACGATCACAGGAAGGATTAAAGTAAGGAAGGAACGGTCAATCGATCATAGGAAGGATCAATCGAAGGAAGGTTCGATCAATCGAAAGGATGAAATGATTGATCGATTTGAAGGTAGGATCGAGCAATGGAAGAAAGGATCAATCGATTGAAGGAAAAATTGATCGATTGAAGGGTCCATCCAAGGAAGCAAGGTTCGAAGGAAGGAAGGATCAATCGAAGGAAGAAAAGATCGATAGAATGCAGGATCAAATCGATCAAGTAAGGATTAGTCAATCGGTCATTGGCAAGATTGGATGAATAAAGGATTGATTAGTCGATTACAGGAAGGATCGGTCGGTCAATCGCAGGAAGCATGAAAGTAAGAAAGGATCAGTCAATTGATCACAGGAAGGATCAGTCAATCGATCGCAGGATGGATCAATCAATCAAAAGAAGGATCGATCATCTGAAGGATAGATCGATCAAAGGGAGGGTCGATCCATCAAATGAAGGATTGGCCAGGGGAAGGATTTAACAATTGATTGAAGGAAAGATCGGCTGATCAATCGAAGAAAGGATTGGTCTATCGCGTGAAAGAACCTTGCCTTGATAACCAAATGATCAATGTCATTGTATAGCAGCAATATAAATGTATATAAAAAAAAAACTTTGCAGAAGTAATTTAGTATTTTGAAATTTTTGTTGAAATAAATCTAGTTCTTTAAACTGTTTAAAAAGAAAAACTCTGGGAGACACTGCAGCTTTAACAAAGAGAAGAGGAGGAGCAGCTGCAGAGGAATAGGAACTCAATCAAAGCAGGAGGAGAGGGGAGGGGCGGGGGAGGAGATCGGCTCACACAAAGACTATGGAAATGACATGGAGAGTGTGAGGGAGAGAGGCGGAAGTGCAGGGAATAAAAAAGCAGTACAGCGCTGACAATTTCCCTAAAGATGATCAATAAACATGAATGTCCTTAAATGAATGTCCATATACAGAAGGGGAGGAATTCCAGATGAAGATCCCAGTGTGCAAGTGATGTCCAATAACAATGAGTGACTGATACAGTGATAACAATCCACCACCAGTAATGCTAGCCTCTCACCTCAATGAGGTCTTAAAACAGCCTTTCCCGCAGTGGGAGACAAGTAGGGGCAGGTAACTGGAACCAGGCAACTTGCAGTCTCAAGGAACGATCACATGAAATAGAATGAATAAAATCTAGTGCTCTCTGTCTCAAGCTAAAACATTTTATTAAAACGTAGAATGACTTACAAAGCTGGCACTGTACCCCAGTGCGAAGGATGCAGGCAAATAGGATGCTCCACGAACGGTGTGTGAGCGCGATGCGGGTGACGTCACGAGTCTTTCCCTGAGGAAAGAGTTGGATGACAGAGGCACATAAACTGGCCATGTTATGAGGAATCAGCAGCCATGATAAACGTGGTCAGTTTAAAAAGGGGAACACAGGAACATGCAGGATCAACCAGGTATTGTACAACATAGAAAGGGACAATTGAAATGGCAAAAGCACTGAGCTAAGTCTTGTGCCTTAAAGGGTCAGGAGCATTTTTTTTTAGGGTTACAACCACTTTAAGAAGTTTTGACTAAAAAAAAAAAACAAAAACCATTGAAGTCCATAGGAGCCAATTCTTGTAATTTTTATGCTGGCGTTTTTTGAAAAAAGAGAAAAGGGGCATGGGTAGCTCGGCAATGCTATGGGGGGGGGGCATCATACATACCAGGAGTACAATTGGGGGAACAATGGTTTAGGAGAATCTGGGTGTTCTGGTAGATAATCTCAATAATAGCATGAAATGCCAAGCTGCAGTTTCCAAAGCGAGCAAAATCTTTTCTTGTATTAACTTCCCTGGCGGTCTGATTATGTCAGTATTTTTGAATGTCAATGCAGTACATTGTTTTGCATTGAAATTTGTTGTTTTATATTGTAGGCCTGTACTTCTTAGGAACAGCTCTCCCATAATCTGTCCAAACAAGAGTCTAGTAGAGATCCCGGGTATGATAAAGTCATATGGTGAACTTGGTGTTGTTAACTCTAAGGTCATCATAGAGGACAAGGGGGCACTCTTTACGTTTGGAGGAAAGGCTTCTTCACAGTAAGAGCTGTGAAAATGTGGAATATACTCCTTAAGAGCTTGTTTTGTCAAACTCAGTAGGCCTGGATTCTTTCCTAAATGTGCATAATATAACTGGATACTAGCAGTTATAGGTAAAGTTGATCCAGGGAACAGCCTCTTGGGGGTTCAGGAAGATTTTTTTTTTCCCTGCTGGAGCAAATTTGATCATTTTCTGCTGTTTTTTTGCCCTCCTTTTGGATCAACTGTGGGTATGAGATTGTGTGTGTGTGTGTGTGTGTGTGTGTGTGTGTGTATGTGTATTATATATTTATATATATATATATATATATATATATATATATATATATATATATATATATATATATATATATATATATATATATATATATATATATATATATATATATATATATATATATATATATATAATGTGGTATTGGGGGTTATTTAGCTTCAGTGTAGAGCTTACCAGTGAGCGGAGTCTGAGTCTACGCCAGATATGCAGTTTAAGGGCTTTTTTGGCCCATGTTTATTGAAGTAAAAGAAAAAAAAAACAGTCTATCCAGGATTCCCACACAGGGGTTTCTTCCACAAAGCAATAATGAAATAAATGGAAAATACCGAGCCACCTGACTCTTTGGTCAGCACTGCTGTTCAGGCGTTCACCTCGGTCCTCTTGACCCTGTAACTGTGTCCCTGTTTGGTACCCACACTGTACCTCTGGTGACACTCTCTCTTACAGCTTCCCGGCTTACGTTATTGCCACACGACTGCTTCAGGCCTGTAGCCTAGGCCATAGGTCTGCTCCTTGGAACAAAAGGGTTTCCTTGAGTTAAGCTCTCTCCTAGCTTACTCCTGATCAGCGCCTTGCTGCTCTGTCACAACGTACATGTGCCTCCTGCAGACATGCATGCTCTGGCTGCACTCATGCAGTCTCTGACTCCTGCAGAGGAATGGGAGTCCACCTGACTCCCATGCATAGACTTCCTGTCTGTCGGATGGGGCCCTGAGCCATAGCCAGGTCACAACTAAACAGCCCAGCACACAGCTGTGCAGTCAGCGTGCCTTTCTCTCCAAAATCTGGTGTAAATCAGCAATATTCCAGGTAGCACAGGGTCCCAATGCTACAGATCTTCCCCCCCTTGTTCCGAACCGGATGGAGGAACACCTAAACCCGTCACTATGAATGGGACACCTCTGTGCCAGCCATTAGCTGCGTAGGCCCATTTCTTTTTCCAGATATGTTTCCACCAGCACTTCACCTTGGCACCTCTGTGCCAACTATCGGCATCAGGAGTCCTAATCCGCCCAACCTTTTTTCTAAAGGGGCACTCCACCCACATCTTCTTCCGGGTGTGCTTCCACCAGTACTTCTTCCTGAACCGTTGGCTCCCACTAACCTCTCTATCCCTTCTACCTTCTGGCCTTGGGATCCTCCCTTTCATTTTTTCTCCCATAGACCTACTCTCCTGGGACTGTTGGGGACCCACTTCCATGAAACCTGTCAGGGACTGAACCCTCTCAATACCTGACACAACACTGACCAACAACATCTGTTTCCTAGGTTCACTAACCCCTGTGTGGTTACCCTTGGCAACCAAACCATCTGAGATCATTACCACATCCTTTTGTTTAACCTCAATAGCAATGTTCCACAAATGGTTATTCAACTCAATATTTTCATTGTCATCAGGACTTCTTGTCACCTTGTTTGCTAGGACAGTGTCTATGGCGGGACCATGTACAGGCAGGCAGTTATTCCTATGGGACATTGCCGCAGTTTCACATTGCCCCCTGTTGTCCAACACTCCAAGAGCGACTGTCCTACCAACGTACATTTTTTGCCACATTTTTCCACACCAATCTCTTTAACCATTTCTGTGTCCATTGGTACCTCAACCTGCACCTCCCTGAGAGTGATGGATTGAATTCCCACTACTGCTACGTCTGTTCCGGGCCCTTTCTTTACATGAGGTCCAGCGGGTGAGACAGCACATGCGCCATGTACCAACCAGTGCTCAGTTGCACCTCGGACTGCACCAGCAGGAATACACCTCATCACACCAGCATACAGAGAGACTTTCACTGTGTCTATCATTTCTGATTCCTCTAGCAGTTCCCCTGAGCGCCGTCCACACATAACTGCTGCTGGAAGCACTCTCGCAGAGAACTGTGACACCACTTTCCACAAAATTAACCAACATTGCAGTAATCAATTTTTATCAACATTGCTTAACCACTTCAATACCGGGCACTTATGCTCCTTCCCGCGCAGACCAATTTTCAGCTTTCAGCACTCTCACAGTTTGAATGACAATTACTCAGTCATGCTACACTGTATCCAAACAAAATTTTTTATAATTTTCTTCTCACAAATAGAGCTTTCTTTTGGTAGTATTTAATCACCACTGGGTTTTTTATTTTTTGCGATGTAAGCGAAAAAACAGCGAAAATTTTTGGGAAAAAAAAAAAAACACACACGCTTTTTTTTAGTTTCTATTGTAAAATGTTGCAAATAAGTAATTTTTTCTTCATAAATTGGTGCCAAAATTTATACTGCTACATATCTTTGGTAAAAATAACCCCAATTAGTGTATATTATTTGGTCTTTGTGAAAGGTTTAGAGTCTAAAAACCATGGTGCCAATCACTGAAAATTGATCACATCTGATCACACCTGACACTAACAAGCCAGGAAAGTACAAATACCCCACAAATGACCCCTTTTTGGAAAGTAAACAGTCCAAGGTATTTACTAAGAGGCATGGTGAGTTTTTTGAAGTTGTAATTTTTTTCCACAATTCTTGGGAAAATTGAGATTTTACACAAACTGATCATATTAACAGGTTATTTCTCACACATTATATGCATAATTGCAACTACACCCAAACATACATTCTGCTACTCCTCCCAAGTATGGTAATACCACATGTGTGAGACTTTTACACAGCCTGGCCACATACAAAGGCCCAACATTGGAGTAGCACCTTCAGGCATTCTACAAGTATAAATTGCACATATCCTTTCTCAACCACCTATTACACTTTTGAAGGCCCTGGAGCACCAGGACAATGGAATTGTCCACAAAATGACCCCATTTTGGAAAGCACACACTCAAACATATAATCTATGAGGCATAATGAGTCTTTTGAACGGTTCATTTTTTTCCCCAGGAGGTTTTGGAAAATGTGGAAAAAAAATGAAAATGCATGTTTTTTCCACAAATTTGTCCATTTTTAAGATATTTACAACACATAGCATGTACATAGCAAAAATGACACCCCAAAATGCATTCCGCTACTCCTCCTGAGTATGGCGATACCACATGTTTGAGACTTTTACACAGCCTGGCCAACATCCAAGTAGCACCTCCAGGCATTCTAGCAGCATTAATTACACATATCATTTTCTGATTACCGATCACATTTTTGAAGGCCCTTCATATTTCTAAACACATAGCAGGTACATACTAGACATGTGCATTCGTTTTCGTCCGAATGCATTTTAGTCCGAATTTCAGGTATTTTCGTTATCGTTTTAACAAACGATAACGAAAGTGCAGAATACGGAAACCGAAAGATCCAATATAAACACTTTGTTTTTGTTTTCATTGCGACAACAGTTCGATATAGATAGGAGATTTGACATGACGCTGACAATAACAATCTGTGTCTATCGAACCTGTGGTCGAATGTGCCTAACCTTAACTCTATTAGTCCAAGATTATTCTACATAGAGAGAAAAGATTCAACATAGAGAGAAAAGATCGCTGCTGGAATTGGGTGGGGAGGAAGTAAAATAAAAATGATGATGATGATGATGATGATGGTTATTGGCCAATTGTAACCAAAGAGAAGGGGCAGTAAAATAGCTAGAACTAAGTACACACGTACAGCCAACTTACTTTCACTTACGATTTGCTAGCAGAGAGAGACACACACACTGAATCATTTCAGAAGACAGTCAATCTTAGCTGGTCCATTTGTCAGAGAAACTGAATTATTTAACAATTAAGCATAAGTACAGCAGCAGAACAACAGTGAAGCAAGCTACAGTTCAACGTAACTTTTTCATAATAATCTGCTGCTATTGTGTTAGTGTTGTGAACTTGATAGTGATACTAGTGTTGCTAGTGTTGTGATAGCCTCAGAGGCTGCCCGTGTTGTGGGGGGTGATTATTATAAATTCTATATTATAATGCCATATCAATATCTGACACAATGTCAGATGCCGCGCCTGCCATTGCACTTGGCGATTGAGAAACGAATGTGAAAGTTGGCTGACTGTTGGGGTAGAGTAGACCATTCAACATTACCGACGAAGATTCGTCAAAGCAACGAAAAACATACAAACGATGAATCTTTGGCTTGTGGTGTCTGTCGAAAGTTCTAAGAAGATTCGACGGAGCAACTAAACTGTACGACGCTGCAATCGTACATTTCCGGTCAAATGCATCCACCCCTAGAAAAATTGTAATGTTGGTTGACTAGTAAAATAATTAATAAAATAGGATTTTTAAATACAGCTTACCTGTAAAATTATTTTCTTGAGAGTACATCACGGGACACAGAGTATTCATTACATAGTGGGTTAGATAGGCACCATCGGTGATTGGACACTGGTTAACCCCAATTAAGGAGAATTCCTCCCCTATATAACCCCGACCATATGGGGAGGATCTCAGTTTTGTAGCAAAGCAATAGGTAACCACGTAAAACCCACAGAAGGGAGGGAGCTCTGTGTTCCGTGATGTACTCTCAAGAAAAGGATTTTACAGGTAAGCTGTATTTAAAAATCCTATTTTCTTGATCATACGTCACGGGACACAGAGTATTCATTGTCCCAAAGCAATGCTCATTTGAGGGGAGGGAGACACAGATCAGAAAATAGACCGCAAATAGACCAGAGGAACTAAACTGCAGCCTGCAGTACACTGCGCCCGAAGGCAGTATCCTCTTGCCCTCTTACATCCACCTGATAGAATCTGGTTAATGTATGGACTGAAGACCAAGTCGTAGCCTTACAGATCTGAGCCATGGAGGCCTGGTGATGCACTGCCCAAGAAGTACTAACAGCCCTAGTTGAGTGCGTTTTTACATGAAAAGGAGGAGTCTTCCTCTTTATATCATAAGCCTGAAAAATAACCTGTCTAATCCATCTAGAAAGAGTGGATTTCGATGCTGCTTGGCCTTTCTTATGGCCATCTGGCAGAATAAACAAAAAATCAGTTTTCCGTATCTGAGCAGTTGCCTGCAGATAGACACTGACTGCTCTAACCACATCAAGAGTGTGCAAAGATTCTTCCTCCGCGGACTGCAGATCTGGAAAAAAGGATGGTAGGATTACATCTTGATTCAAATGGAATCCTGAAACCACCTTGGGTAAGAAGGAACGATTAGGACGCATAACAATCCTGTCCTTGTGAATAATTAAATATGGCTCTTTACAAGAAAAAGCTGCCAATTCTGATACTCTCCTAGCAGAGGATATGGCTATCGAGAAGACTAATTTTTTAGTCAAAAGCGCTAAAGGAACCAGGTGCAGTGGCTCAAAGGGTTGTCCCTGTAAAGCCGACAACACCAAATTCAAATCCCATGGGCAAACTGGAGGTTTGACTGGCTGATTCAACCGCAGTGCCCCCTGAATAAAGGCCTGGACCAGGGAATGTGAAGCAATTGGCTTCTGAAAAAATGCAGACAAAGCCAAAATTTGGACTTTGATAGTGCTCAAAGCCAATCTCATTTCTAGGCCTGACTGAAGAAAGGTCAAGATTCTGCTAATCATATACCTTCTAGGATGCCATCCCCTGGGTTCACACCAGGAAACATATGCCTTCCAGATTTTGTAGTAAATAAGCCTGGAGGCCGGCTTTCTGGCATTGACCAGAGTGGAAAGGACTGACTCTGAGAGCCCACGGTCTTTTAAAATGTGGGTTTCAGCAGCCAAGCCATCAAATTTAAACTTATTAAAGCAGGGTGGCGGACCCTGTCTGGCTGGAATGGGAGGACCAAAGACCTGCCCACTGCCATCTTTACGATCTCTGCATACCAAGGTCGTCTGGGCCAAGCCGGGCTACTAAAAGTACCGACTTTGCTTCCCTTTTGACCCTTCTCAGGAACCGCAGAAGAAGTGGGTTCGGAGGGAAGGCATACATTAGATTGTACTGATCCCATGGGATTGTCAGAGCATCTGACCCCTGAGCAAGTACATCCCTTGTTCTGGACACAAATTTGTCCAGCTTCCTGTTGAATCTGGACGCGAATAGATCCACATCTGGTGTTCCCCACCTTTGACTGATGGTTTGGAATATGTCGGGGTGTAGGGACCATTCTCCTGGGCATAATTGCCGGCGGCTTAAGAAATCCGTTTGCCAAATTTTCCACTCCTGGGATGAATACCGCAAACAGGCAGGGAACATGGCTTTCTGCCCATGCAAGAATGCGATTCACCTCCCTTTGGGCATCCAGACTTCTGGTGCCTCCTTGGTGATTGATGTAAGCCACAGCCGTGGCATTGTCAGATTGTATCCAAATAGGATGACCCTGTAGCCTGTAAGACCAGTCCATGAGGGCCAAGTAAATTACCCGAAATTCTAGAATATTGATGGGCACGCGTCTCTCGGTTGCAGACCATCTTACCTGCGTGCATGTTTCTTCCAGAACTGCTCCCCAGCCTGTCAGACTGGCATCTGTGGTTACGATCTTCCATTGTAGTGGAAGAAAGGCTTTGACTTTCAAAAGATTTTTGGTTCGTAACCACCAATTAAGGCTTTTGCGTATCCTTGGGGATAGGCACATCGGAAGATCCAAGGCATGAGTCTTTTTGTTTCAAGCTCCGAGAACGCTTCTCTGCAGGGGCCTTGAGTGAAACTGGGCAAATGGAACAGCCTCGAAAGTGGCAACCATCTTTCCTAACAGTCTCATACATAGCCGAATGGATGGACTCTTTTTGCTTAATACTAAGCGGACTAGAGCTCTTACGGCCTTGACCTTTGGCTCTGGTAGAAACACCCTGCCTTGAGCGGTGTCTATGATCATGCCTAGATACTTCAACCATGTTGAAGGTTGCAAAGAAGACTTTTCTAGGTTGATTATCCAGCCTAGTCTTTCCAAATGTCTTACTGTCTTGAAGACAGCACGGTTCAGGTGTGCCACCGATTGCTCTATGAGTAGCAAATCATCTAGATAAGCTACCACAGTTATGCCCTGAGCTCTTAGATTTGCTAAGAGGATCTAGAATTTTTGTAAAAATTCGAGGGGCTGTAGTGAGACCGAAAGTAGGGGCCACAAACTGGAAATGGCGCTGGTCTACCGCGAACTTTAGATATCTTTGGTTGAGCGGGAAAAATCGGCACATGAAGATATGCATCCTTGATATCTACTGATGCCATAAATTCTCCCCCCTGCAGGGTGGAGACCACTGAACGAATTGACTGCATTCGGAAGGATCGAATGTGTAGAAACTGATTCAGATCCTTTAGATCTAGGATGGGTCTGACATCTCCATTTGGCTTTGGAACGGTGAAGAGATTCGAGTAGAACCCTGAACCCTGATCTTTTGGGTTCATTTCTACTACCACTCCCTGGGATAGTAAGCGATCTAAGGCCAGTAGTAGCGGTTCTCGCTTTACTGGATCTTTGGGAACTCTTGACCTTAGGAAACGAGCTGGTGGAAGCTCTAGGAACTCTATTTTGTAACCTAGAGATACTGAAGAGACCACCCACTTGTCTTGAACCTCTTCCCGCCAGGCTCCTGAAAACTGTAGGAGCCTTCCCCCCACTCGGCCGAGTGGGGGCGCCCCTTCACAGGGATGTTTTGGGGCTCTGCTTGGCAGGCTTTCGTCCCCAAACCTTTTTCTGCCCTTGGGTGTGACCCTGGGACTTTCCTCTGAAAGTAGATTGGGAAGGCCATCGCCACTGCTTAGAGCCTGATGTTCCAGGGGAAGGGGAAAGAGACCGTTTGAATGGTGGACGTTTACTCCTCTTAACTGGTAGGAGTGTAGATTTACCACCTGTAAATTTTTTTGGATAAAATTATCTAGGTCATCCCCAAATAGGCGTTCCCCTTTGAATGGGAAGCCAGCTAAATATCTTTTGCATAAAAGCTCTGCTGCCCAACTTTTAAGCCAAAGGGACCTGCGCATGTATACCAACAAGAGAGACAAACGAGATACTTGCTGGGCAGAATCCAGAATAGCATCAATCATAAAATACAGCACCTGTGGAAGGTCTGCATAGTTCTCCACTTCCTCACTGGTAAGGAGGCCAAGCATCTGCTTAACCTGAGAAAGGGAGTACAGGGATTATGGCGGTGCCAAGAGAAACACAGTATATTCGATTTTAAAGTTAAAATTAATTTTTATTATTTGACAAAAATTGTTTAAAAATGGACATCAGAATCACAAAAACATGGTGTGCATAATTACTAAAAACATATCTGTAGCAAGCTTCACGTCACTTGGCCTGAAAAGCGTAGCGGCCAATTCAGTGGGTAGGTATTTTAGATGCCCGACATGTTTCGCCAGTAATGGCTTCCTCAGGGACAGATTATTGATACCTAAAGCGCTACAGTGCACTCTATAGAGAGAAATGTAACAATCAATATACATGCTAAGACAGATGATACATTGAATACAAAAAGGATATAAAAGATATAAGTGTACACATGTTTGTGAGCCGTCAGGGTAAACCAACCCCCACCAACCAAATTATGCCACAGAAGACCTCCCCCACAACACCAGATAGCCAGGAACCCCCAACCAGGCATTCTAAAGATGGAGAATAAGTACCTGCAAATCACCAGGAAAGGTGCCACACACCTCTAAAGCAGGGCCTCCAATAAAGATCACAATAGGTAGCTGCAGGGAGCAATAGGAAAGGCCTGGCCGAGTATATATCTAAAAAGGTACAATTATTTGTAGATAAGTTCATTATAATGGGTTCTAGAAGGGTCTTAAGACCCCCCATTATTAAAGAAAAATATAGGACTAACATAGTCTCTAAATGTACTTTACAGAAAATACTCTTTATAATGAGTAACAGGACACCGATAAGTCGCCAATGTTGAAAGGAGTTCAACAATGGCAGAGACAGTATCTCTATAAATTAATAAAAAGGAGAAATTTTGTGGCATATGATATTATCTAAAGGATAGTGCGGTTGCAGATTGCACACTGACTATGTCAATAAATGGGCTAAACCAACAATAAGCAGTTAAGAGTTAATTTAACACTCACCACTAAGTAGATATGGAATGAAATAGTAGGCTGAGAGAAAACCTACAGCCGGTTACAGCGCCAGATGAGGCAAGCTGAAGGACAAGAGACAATGTCAGCATGGAATAAATCTTTGGAAAAGATAAACCAACTACCTCATGCACAGATGGTCAACAAAAATACCTACCGGAACAGATGGCAGTAAATGCAACGGTGTCCTGTACATCCCTGGCGTGTGTACTGGCCTGGGATGCCGGCATTCTTATGCCCCCCACACACGAGCGGCGTCTGACGTCACCGCACGTGGGAGCCAACAAAGGGGGAGCCACTGCGCATGCGCCAATCGCAATTCCGTCCGGGCCTACAAGGTCCAGAGAGCATTGCGGTGGTGTCTATGGTGATGTGTAAACAAATCACAGACAACCCGCAGTATCCCAACGCCGCAACCCGCAGCATGATACCTGGAGAATGGTATTAATTTTCAGTGTGCCGTGGCTGAGGCGGGCAGAGGAAAATCCAGTGCCCTTGGGTGTCCAAGCAGCTAAGGTGTATCTATTGCAGGAGGCTGAAAGCACCAGATCGAGTGTGCACCCACCACTGTGAAATACAGGGGCCCGTAGGCAATGGAGAAGCTGGAGGGGGAGGGAAAAGGGAGGAAGGGGGAGGGGGGAAGGGGGGGCGCGAGGGGAGAAAAGGGGGAGAAAGAAGGAAGGGAAGGGGGAGGTGGAGGGGGGGTGTAGGGGAAAGATGGGGAAGGAACTAGGCATCCGGTGGTGCAGGAGTGCCATCAGGGCACGAAGGAGGCGGAGGTGGGTGAGAACAAGCCAGGGATACAGATAAAGCCCCAAAGAAGCACCTGCACACACGGCACGAATAAAATCTGGGACAGAACTCAGGAGGAAAAAGTAGAAGGGGGCTAGGTCCCTGGGGTGTGCCCACACAGATCACCCTGACAGCTCGCAAAGAGCGACAACAAATGATGGCACAGAATATTCATCAACTACAGACAAAGTGGTTATAACCAAGGCATACACTTAGTAAAGTAGTATCTATATCATGGTAAATAAAAGGATATATCCTGGATATGTGTATGTCATATACAGTCATATAAGTAGTAAATGGAATATTGAATGAAGACACGAAAAGCTGTATCCTAATCCAACATGGCCATCTCACACGTGGGGAAGAGCAAAGGGGAGGAGTGTGAACAAAACATAAACAGAATATAGAATGAAAATAATAAAAATGTATACAAAAACTACAGGGGAACAAAAGAAAAATACATGAGACAAGTTGTATCGGCCCCCTGAAAGGGTTTGAAACTAATACTTTCATTGAGCCCAGGATATATAGTAGCTTCCAATATATGTATCCACTTAGTTTCCAATTGGAGAAGTTTTTGGTCTATATCTCCACCCCTCACATGTGCAGGTATGTGTTCCAGTGCTGTAAATCCCACAACATGGGGATTGGAGTCATGGTACTGTGCAATATGTCGATTAACAGAAGTGGAGGTCTTTCCTTTAAATAGAGGTTTGATATGATCACGGATCCTGACACAAAATTGGCGTTTAGTTTTACCGACATAATAACTGCCACATATGCATGTGGCAAGGTATACTACACCGATAGTTTGACACGTGATCTTATATTTAATTTTGTGTATTTGGCCATTTGGAAGCGGTTTCTCGCGTGTATCATAAACAAACTCACATATATCACAGTGGCCACATGGAAATGTGCCAAACACTGTCGAAAGAAACTCTGGTTTGGGTGTGTGGTGACTCGCCGTAACTTTGTCCCTTAGAGACGGGGAACGAAGGTAAGTAATTTGAGGCTGGGACTGGATATATTTTTTTAATAGTGTTGTCTGCTGTTAGGAGGGGCCAGAATTTATACAGAATATCCCTCATCTCCTTATGATGTTGGGGAAATTGGGTTATAACCCGAACCGGCTGAGAACCGTCCTTTTTGGTGGAAAATATCAATTTTCTGCGGTCCAATTTTTTCACTTTATTAAAGGCCTGCTTTAGCAAATTATGGCTATACCCTCTTCTTTTTAGTCTCTCATAAAGTTCATGTGAGGCCGCAAAGAAGTCTTTTTCATCCGTGCAATTCCGTTTAATGCGTAAATATTGGTTGTAAGGAATACTGTTGAGCAGTGGTTTGGGATGAGCGCTATTAGCATGTAAAATAGTGTTCCCTGACGTTTCTTTATGATACAGGGAAGAAGAGAGATTTCCCTCAGGATCCAGTCGTATTTCCAGGTCAAGGAAAGTAATCCTTTTCTGGCTACACTCCATTGTGAACTTAAGATTATATGAATTAACTGCCAGAGTATCCACAAATCTCGAGAGGTGTTCTCGAGTGCCAGACCAAAAGAAGATAATATCGTCTATATACCTGTGCCACGAGATCACGTGGCACATGAAATCAACTAGATCTCAGTTAGAGAACAGATCCTTTTCCCCCCCGGTACAAATTGGCGTAGGATGGCGCACATTTAGTGCCCATGGCCACGCCTTGTACCTGGAGGAAGTGGGAAGTGCCAAATAAAAAATGATTACGTGTTAAGATAAAGTTCAGGAGATCAACAACAAATTGACTGTATGCCTCAAAGCTGGGGCCTCTGTCCTGTAACAATTTGGAGATGACTTTGATGCCAGTGCTATGAGGTATGGTGTTATACAGACTTTCTACATCTAATGCCACCATCCAAGCAGCTGTAAGTCCTCCAAAATACGGAGGAGATGTACTGTGTCCTGTACATAGGAGGGAAGAGCCTGAACATGTGGGTTCAAGTATTTGTCCACCAGGGCACTTGCATTTTCTTTCAAACTTGAACACCCTGATACGATAGGACGCCCAGGGGTTTTTTTTAAGGACTTATGGAGTTTGGGCAGGGCATAGAACGTAGGTACTCTTGGATCTTTGACATTTAAAAATTTCCAGGTGTTAATGTCTATAATTCCCTTCTGATAAGCGGAAAAGATAAGTTCATAGTATTCGCTGGCGTAGTTTTCAATAAGTGTGCGTGAAATAGGTCTATACCAGTCAGGGTTGTCAAGGATGTTGCGGCACATGGTTTCATATGCCGTAACATCCATGACAACCACATTACCACCCTTGTCGGCAGGTTTTATTACCAAGCCTGGGTGGTTTTGAAGGGATTTGAGAGCCTGCCTCTGGGCACAAGACAAGTTAGAAGGGCATGGGGTGGAGAAATCAATATCCTTGATGGTCTTACTTATTTGTTCAACAAATGCCCAGATATTGGAATTCATGGAAAGATTAGGAAAACTTGTAGATTTTGGTTTAAAGGATAAGGGAGGGGGAAAGGATACTCCAGAGGCGACAATGCCGTGGTCATCAAATTGCCACTGGCATTCGTCCTCTGTACCACCCTCTTCAAGAAGCGTTAATAGGTCTTCAATGGCCTGAATTTTGGCCAACGTAGGGACACTGTTGTCTGGTACTGAGGCCACCGTTGTAATGACGGTGGTTTTATCGAAAATGACCTTTATACATTAGTTTTCTTGCAAACAGTTGTATGTCTTTGACAAATTGAAATTTGTCAAATTCTGCTGAAGGACAAAAGGTAAGACCTAATTGTAGAACTTTTATTTGATGTTTGCTTAAAGGAAAGGAAGAAAGATTGACCACATCTAGATCCGAAGTGCGCTGTGACCAAAAAGTAGTGGGTGCTACAGTGTTGGACTCTGTGTTGAGTCCAGGGCTTGGGATAAAAAAATAGGCCAATTTAGGATATATATAACTTCTCTTACCTGTCTCTGCCAACGTTCAGGGTTTTTTGGGTTCCTACTCAGAGAAACCTCTTACCTGGACCTGTAAAAGACTCTGCCAGAAACTTTCGTGCCACTGTTTTAATAGTACAGCAAGCCTGGTTTTCTCAGAGCCCAGTCCTTGACAGCACGTGTTTTACGTGACCAACCACCTTAGACACTGGTGAAAAAAACTGAGGTCCTCCCCGTATGGGAGGGGTTATATAGGGGAGGAATTCTCCTTAATTGGTGTTAACCAGTGTCCAATCGCCGATGGTGCCTATCTAACCCACTATGTAATGAATACTCTGTGTCCGTGATGTATGATCAAGAAATATAATTATTACTAGTCATACTACATTAGAATTCTACTACAGCTAGCTTGTAGGCGGAAAATTCGACCGGAAATGTACACATAAAGTTTAGCTGCTCCGTTAAATCTTCTTTGAACATTCGACAGACACCATAAGCCTTCAATGACAGATTCAACCTTAATTTGGATTTTCGGACTAATGCAATTTTTAACAAAAAACAAAATGAATTTCTGCAGTAACTAAATAAATTTACTTTTTGGTCAAACGAAATTCCGAAATGAAATATTTCAGTGTGCACATGTCTAGTACATACCAAATAGCAAAAGATTACCTGTGGTTTTAGAAGTGCAGTGCTCCACAGAGGAGAGCATCGGTCCAGGCAGCAGGCAGGAATGAGGTCAGCCACAGCAAAAGCAATCATTCAGGCAGCAGGCAGGAATACTGTCCATAGTTCGTACAAGGCAGAGATACTGTCAGCACAGCCAAAGCACAGGTCCAGGTAGCAGGCAGAGGTGTCCCGGCAGAAATACTGTCCAAAGTCAGTAGAAGCAGCAGGCAGATATATGGTCAACACAGCCAAAGTATTGGTCCAAGCAGCAGGAAGAAACATGGTCCATAATGTCATCGGTCATTACAGGCAGCAATATGGTCAGCACAGCCAAAGTATTGGTCCAGGCAGCAGGAAGGACCATCAAGCTTAGGGCCAGGGGACAGGGGTAGAGGCTTCTCCCACCCAAATCGCTTTGAAGCCTCCAGGCAACCAGACCCTGTTCTGGGAGCACAGAAAACGAAAAACTGGTTTTCTCTACTCAGAACGCTATTCTGAAGCCCCTCAATTTTGTGAGACCCCTGTGTACTAAAGTAGATGGCCAAAAGATCAGTCCAAGTGGCATGCAAAAATATATACGATTAACAGGCCAAGGTCGGTGCATGTGGAAGTCAGAAACATAGTTTAAATCGGCAGGCAGAGGCATCATCGGTAAACAGGCCGAGGTTGGTGCACGTGGAAGTCAGAAACATGGTTTAAATCGGCAAGCAAAGACATCGTCAGTAAACAGGCCAGGGTCAGTTAATTAACATGGTAGCAGGCAAATGGGGAAATGGCAGTCTGTTAATAAGGGGAACTAATATTGGATGGATGTATGATAATTTTTGAAGCAATCTCGAATACACAGGCCAGGTTGGGAGGGACATTGGGGACAATAGACAAAAAGTTGACTCGCACTATCAGAGCGAATGCTTCCTGGGGCGGATCCTTGTTGGTAAATGAGGGCAGTGACGATATCTTCAATATACCGTATTTATCAGCGTATAACACGCACAGGTGTATAACATGCACATTCATTTTAAGAGGGAAGTTTCGGGAAAAAAACATAAACTATAAATAAGAAACTTTGAAGCAAAATAAGGGTCAGTGCCCATCTGCAGCCTCACCATTGCCATCAATGCTGCCTGATCAGTGCCCATCTGTGACCTCACAAGTGCCATCAATGCAGCCTCACTGTTGCCATCAATGCAGCAGCCTCACCATTGCCATCAATGCAGCAGCCTTTACCATTGCCATCAGTGCAGTCTGATCGATACCCATCTGCAGCCTAGAGGGGACAGGGAGGGGGGCGGGACGAGCGCCGACAGATTACATACAGTGAAAATTTCCTATGATAGACAGAACAGTGATCCAATGGTGGCCCAGGAGACGGGACTTCCTGTTACAGAGGCAGGAGATTCTCACTGTATGTAATCTGACGGCGCTCGTCCCACCCCCCTCCCTGTCCCCTCCAAGGCAGCTAAAGTTGAAGTATTGGCGTATAACACGCACACGCTATTTGCAGCCAATTTTCATGGTGAAAAAGTGAGTGTTATACGCCAATAAATACAGTACTTGAGGTAGGGGATTTGTTGGTTTTGAGTTGCTTTTTGGTAGCAAAAAAACAAATTAAAAAGGGCAACTTTCTTGTACCAATAACGGGACATTCTGGTTGATAAATAGGGCTGTAGAATCTGATCGTTTAAATCCACCCCCCCCCCCCCATGTACCTATTATATTCGTGGACACATTCTGGCTTTACAATGGGGCCATGTTTTCTTTGGATCTCCAGCACGGTGTCATTATGGATGGTAGAGAGGATGTGGACATCTTTCTTGTCCCTCCACTTCATGGCCAACACCTTCTCGTTCCTCATGAATGCCGATTCTCCATTTTGCAATTTTTTTGTCAACAGATTTTGTGGGACTCCCTTCCGTTTTTAAAGTACCGCAGACCGGGGTTTTTTAACTATAAAGGTGACGAAAAAGGGGCAGGCTGGTATAATACTTGTCGACATATAAATGGTATCCTTTTTTGAACAGGGGGTATGCCAGCTCCCAGACAATTTTCCCACTGGTTCCAATATATGTAGGGCAATCACGGGGCTGGAGCTGGGAGTCTTTGCCTTTGTAGATCCGGAATGTGAAGACGTATCCAGTGGCCCGACCACATAATTTATTTAATTTCAGCCCATACCTGGCTCTCTTGCTTGGTATATACTGCTTGAAATGCAGCTGGCCAGTGAAATGTATAAGGGACTCGTCCACACAAATTTTTTGGTCTGGGATAAAAAGTCTCTAAATCGATGGGAAAAGGAATTGATTAGGGGCCGTATCTTGTACAATTTGTCATGGCTGGGATGATCTCAGGGAGGGCACTGTGAATCGTCATCGAAGTGGAGAAGATGCATAATCATGTCGTATCTTGTCCTGGACATGACAGCGGAATATATGGGCATGTGGTGGATGGGGTTGGTAGACCAATATGCAATATATCCAATATTCTTTTTTTGTAAGCCCCATATTAAACGTAAGGCCCAAAAACTATTTGAATTCGTCCAGTGTTAGGCATTACCACTGGAACATGCGGACGTAGGAAGAATTGGGGTTAGCAGCAATAAATTGGGATGCATACAGATTAGTTTTATCCACCATATTCTGCAGCAAATCTTGTGGGAAAAATAAACAAAAATAATCAAATTTATAAAAATTCATAGTGTCGGGCTACACACCTGGCTGTGCAGTGAAAGGGGGGATGATGGCGGATCCTGAGTTGGCAGGCAACCATAAGGGGTTTGCCAGGGCATCGGGAAGGTAGGACTGGGGCTGGGTTCTTCGGGTTGGGCATGTGATTCCAGTACTTGTACTGGGCTCCTCTTCCTGTTGTCTGGCGCTGCTGGTGGTGGGTAGATCTCCTGATCTTGGTCCTGATCTCATTCTTTTGGGAGGGACGGTTTCCTCCATGGACTCGGACTCTGATCCACTATCCTCCACTGGCTCGTATTCCGAACCAGAATCGGATGATGGGAGCTCCCCGCTGCTCTCATCATCTGACATGATAAGAATGGCATATGCCTCCTCAGGTGTGTAAACCCTTTGCGACATTATGGTAGTGCTTTTTGGTGGGCCTATGTAATGGTACTGCTAGTGGTACCGATGTGGTATTAGTGGTGGGCCTGTGTGGTGGTACCAATGGCGGTACGTGTGGTGGTGGCGGTACCAATGGCGGTACAGGTGGTGGTGGTACTGAAGGTGATACTGGTAGCAGGCCTGTGTGGCGGGCCTGTGTGGTGGTATAGATGGTGGGCCTGATGGCGGTACCGATGGCGGGCCTGATGGCGGAACTTGCGGTGGTACCGATGGCAGTACTGATAGCCTGTGTGGCGGTACCAATGGCGGTGGGACTGTGACAGATAATTGACAGATGGGATGATTGATTGACAGATGGGCTGATTGATGGGCTGGGTGACAGGTCCTCTTTATTGGGGGGGCGTGTTGTGCATAGTATACAGTATATAATAGACAATACACTACACCGACAGCTCACTTACTGATCCCTGCTCTCTCCTCACACGGTCGGTGTGTGAGGAGAGAGCAGAGATCAGATAGTAACTGCTCCTCAGTATTTACATTTGTGACCGGCTGTGATTGGACACAGCCGGTCACGTGGTAAACAGCCAATTTCTTTGGCTGTTTACCCTGATCAGGGAAGCGCTGTGTCCAAGGGACACACGCCTTCCTCGACTCCTACTTTGCACACCTCCGGCAGCACGCCGCCGAGTTTGTTATGACATGTGATCAGCTGTGACTTTGACAGAGCCGATCACGTGGTAAACAACCAAATTCATTGGCTGTTTACCGTGATCGAGGAAGCGCTGTGTCCGAGGGACACACGCCGTCCTCGATCGCCGCGCTACGCGCCCCCACTAGGGGGTTATCCTGCTGGGCGTCAGATGACACCCAGTCAGGATAACGCAGCTACTTGCTATAGACCAGGCGGGAAGTGGTTAACATCGCCTGTACCACCTGTCTCCACTGATTGGTACTACGCAGTACCAGGTCGTCCATCTGCGGTGGATACATGCAGGTGTACAGCGGAAAGATTTTCACCAATTCCAACAACATCTCAGTTATTTCTAGACATGCCACATCTAAACACAGAACTCTAGGGACTTTTCCCTTACTAACGACGTTGAGGGGCTCATTTGCTAAGGCTTGAGAGGCAGAGACACTCAAAGAGACCTCCACCTCAGAGGCAACTGACAAAACTTGCAGCTCCCCATGAGCACTGCAAAACGCATGTGTCACACTCATTCTCTCATTTTCAGCAACACTGAGCCCTTCCAAGTCTTTATCCATTATCCCACCATCCTGACACTCAACATTACTCATCTCTTTTGCTGTGGACAAAACCTCTGCCATGCGCCCTTTTGAGATTTTTCCAACTGGAGAGGATTAACTTCTGCAAAAGCCAACGCACCTGTATCTACTGGCCCTGCAGCCTCTCCATTTGTCACAACAGCAATAGAGTCCACCTTACTATTACCTTCAGAAATTTTTTTCCACCACGCCAACACCTTTATGGCGAGACTATCCCAGCCTATCCTGTCTGTGCTCCAGTCACCAGCACTCCGTATTACTGCTCCCTCTGCCCATGGAGACACAGGTGGACAGAGTGGTTTAGCAGCAGGCATCCTGCACCAGTCACTGTCAACCACATCAGATTGTGATAATTCATGCTCCATCATTTGAGCTATTTTCCCATTTTGTTCCACCTGAGCAATATCGGAGCTGTCCTGGAGCCCTGCCGGCTCCAGCACAGGGAGTCCTCGTAAGATTTCCAGGGACAACTCTGCGGCACTGCCTGTGGTTGCCATGGGAAAACCTTCATCATCAACATTTTCAGAAATACATTCCTCATTATCTCATTATTATTCCTCATAGGCTGTCCTAGCTCATTACAAGCTTGAGCCTGTGGGATATTTATTATATCACTTTTTGCTTTATAAGACACTCTCTCACCTGCCGAGGTGGATACACAGTCATCCTGGGAGACCTCAAGCTCAGACACCATGAGCTCCTAGGAGGTCTCCAGGGACAACCTTGGTGCACCTGTCATGGTTGCTAGGGGCAATGGCACATATCTCTCAGTGGTCACCCCTGACATATATACTTCAGCGCTCTGCTGAATCAGTCCTGTCCTTTATACACAACCATTTTCCCGTTTAAACACCAACATAGAGCAAAATGTATCACCATTTTCAGAATTGTTAGTACACACCACTTCATTAGGTTTAGCTTTAACCCTTGTCTCTCTGCTACAAAGGGCATTGCACTGAGACAATTCCTTAACAGTCCTCAAGCTTGCTGCACGTTCAGCTTCAAACTGTACTTTGCTACTAGACAGGGTATTAATTTGCATCAAGTCTCTGAAAGCAGATTTTCTCACTGGACTTACTCCCACTTCACAGGGAATAGTCCCATGACCAGTCTCTCTCACATTTGTAACAGTCTTAGGCTCGGTTCACATAGGGACGACTTGTCAGGCGACCTATTCGCCTGACAAGTCGCCTCCCATTCGGTGCTAATGAACCGTTCTAAGGGGAGCGACGCAAGTCGCTCCGACTTAGAAAAAGGTTCCTGTACGACTTTGGGGGCGACTTAGGGCGACTTGCATCGACTTCTATACAGAAGTTGTTTTGCAAGTCGCCCAGGCAGTCGTGTGCAGGTCGCCTCGGTGAGGCGACCTGCAAGTCGTGCCGCCTCTGGTGTGAACCGAGGCTTACCATTCCAGTTGACAGGTGTGGAAAGCTTCAATTGAGGGCGGTGTCCCTTCTTTGCTGTGCTCTCACAAACTAATGCCCCCACATGGACATGGGGCAACATTGCATCCTTCTTGGATTTTCCAACATCCCCTGCAGGCCAAACAGGTTTCCTGTTGCCAGGGGTTAACAGCAGACCCACACACATGGTCATAACCCTTGCAGGATGCTGGATACTATGCCCTCTTCTCTGGGCTGACCACTTCACACAAGCAGCCATAACTTGAAACCACTGGTTTCTTGTGCTCTCCATTACCCCCTGCAGGCTGAACAATATTTCCTTCACGGTTGCCAGGGGTGACAACAGACACTTTTACACAAACCTCTTCAGAATTTGAGCCACATCTTGGCTGTAGCTCCTCCTTTCTGCAAACAGACTTTCTCCAGTTGCTATGGTAGACCACATCCTCCCCGCTGAATTTTTCCAGCGCTCTCTAAATTGGATTGCTCCCAGGAAATGGTCGTAGTCATCTTGGTTATAACACATCCCGTGGTACACCTCTTGGTACTCTTGCATCAGAAAAGGTTGCACCAATTTAACCCAGCGGATTCTGGGCCACCTTTGGGAGGAAGCAATCATCGCAAATTCAGCCAAAAAGTCTTCAACATGTTCAGAGAACAACATAGGCCATATGAAGTCAGCTGTACGGATTTCTGCTTTGTTGCCATGGGCAACCACACCCATCTGCTCACTCTTTTGCACTAAGTGATGGCTTGCTTTCCTTTTTACTTTGCTCCAGTGCGGCCAAGTGCATCTTGCACCAGTCTGGGACTTGTTCTGTCAGTAACAACCCCTCCAGCCACAGGGTTCTGTCTCTCATCTCAGCAAACATTTCTTCCTTTTTTGTGTTTTGACAGCCCCATCTCTGCAGTCAGGCCCACAACGCTTTTTAACACAGTTCCTTTTAACACAGGAAAATTTGGCGTACTGTCTCTTTAAGACTTGCAAGCAGCACAATTTCACATGCAGACTCCACTGGTTCACATTAGCTGATCCTCACAGCATTGCTGGAAAACACACAGTTTCTTGCTACCTACTGTTTTTGGTATGCGAGGATCTGGAACTCTTCCGTCATGCCCACATTCGAACACCACTTGTGGTATTGGGGGTTATTTAGCTTCAGTGTAGAGCTTACCAGTGAGCTGAGTCTATGCCAGATATGCAGTTTAAGGGCTGTTTTGGCCCATGTTTATTGAAGTAAAAGAAAAACAGTCAGTCCAGGATTCCCACTCAGGGGTTTTTTCCACAAAACAATAATGAAATAAATGTAAAATACCGAGCCACCTGGCTCTCTGGTCAGCACTGCTGTTTAGGCGTTGACCTCGGTCCACTCTCTCTTACAGCTTCCTGGCGTACGTTATTGCCACACGGCTGCTTCAGGCCTGTAGCCTAGGCCTTAGGTCTGCTCCTTAGAACAAAAGGATTTCCTTGAGTTAAGCTCTCTCCTAGCTTACTCCTGATCAGCACCTTGCTGCTCTGTCACAAAGTACATCAGCCTCCTGCAGACATGTATGCTCTGGCTGCACCCATGCAGTCTCGGACTCCTGCAGAGGAATGGGAATCCACCTGACTCCCATGCACAGACTCCCTGTCTGTCGGGTGGGGCACTGAGCCATAGCCAGGTCACCACTAAATAGCCCAGCACACAGCTGTGCAATCAACGTGCCTTCCTCTCCAAAATCTGGTGTAAACCAGCAATATTCCAGCATAATTTATTATATAAATATTTTTTTTTTCCTTTCCCTTTTAACCACTTGCCGACCGCCTACCGCATATATACTGCGGCAGAGTGGCACGGACAGGCAAAATCACGTACCCGTACGTGATCTGCCTCCCGCGGGTGGGGGGTCCGATCGGACCCCCCCCCGGTGCCATAGACGGTCGGCTCTCGTTCGCAGGCGATGGGAGGTGAGGGGGAGGCCATCCATTGATGGCCACCCCCTCCCGATCGCTCCCGGCGAATGAAAACGCTTCCTTTCCCTCTGTAATGTAAACAGAGGGAAAGGAAGTGATGTCATCTCTCCTCGAGCCGGTCTTTTCGTCCGGCGCAGAGGAGAGAAGACATCCAAGTAAGTGAACCAACACTACACTAACAGTAGAACACGCAGGCACACTTTTCACCCCCCTGTCACCCCCCGATCACCCCCTGATCACCCCCCTGTACCCCCTGTCACTCTGACACCAATAGCAGTGTTTTTTTTTTTTTTTGCATTGGTGTCAGTTTGTCAGTTATAAGTGTTAGGGCAGTTAGGTTAGCCCCCTTTAGGTCTAGGGTACCCCCCCTTAGGTCCAGGGTACCCCCTAACCCCCCCTAATAAAAGTTAACCCCTTGATTACCCCCCGTCACCAGTGTTGCTAAGCGATCGTTTTTCTGATCGCTGTATTAGTGACACAGGTGACGCTAGTTAGGGAGGTGAGTATATAGGTTTGCTGTCAGTGTTTTATAGCGACAGGGACCCCCATATACTACCTGCTAAAGGTTTTAACCCCCTGATTGCCCCCTAGTTAACCCTTTCACCAGCGATCACCGTATAAGTGTTACGGGTGACGCTGGTTAGATAGTTTGTTTTTTGTAGTTTATTATAGTTTATTACAGTTTATTATAGTTTTAGGGCACCCGCCGTTTATTACCTTATAAAGGTTTAACCCCCTAATTGCCCGGCGGTGATAGAAGTTAAGTTTTTAGGATCTGATAAGGTCTGCGTCGCCCCAGGCAGCGTCAGGTTAGCGCTAGTACCGCTAAAACCCACGCACGCAGCATACACCTCCCTTAGTGCTATAGTATCTGAACGGATCGATATCTGATCCGATCAGATCTATACTCCCCAGCAGTTTAGGGTTCCCTGAAACACAGTGTTAGCGGGATCAGCCCAGATACCTGCTAGCACCTGCGTTTTGCCCCTGCGCCCAGCCCAGCCCAGCCCACCCAAGTGCAGTATCGATCGATAACTGACACTTACAAAACACTAAGCACACAACTGCAGCGGTCGCAGAGTCAGGCCTGATCCCTGCGATCGCTAACAGTTTTTTGGTAGCGCTTTGAATCAGTCGCTAACAGTCAGGAGCTTTTTTGCCTGTGAGTCTCACTAGTGTACCCCTAAATTTAGAGGCCAAAATGGCAAATCCAAGGTACACTAGTGAAGAGGCCTACAGGATTCTGAGTATGACAGATAGTGAAGAGGAAGTCACTCATCTGTCAAGTTCAGGCTCAGAATACGAACCTGTAGAGGACAGCGGCTCCATGACAGATAGCTCTGACGACGGAGTTGTGGACCCTGCTAGGGTCAGGCGTACCAGACCCCGAACTTATGCTGTCCTTGAAGTGCATGAACCGCAGGGCTCTCGTAGGGAGCAGAGAGGTACTAGTGCCGCTACTCCTTCTGGTGAACTGGCAAGCACCAGCGGCCTAGTACACCCTGGTCGTACATCCAGCACTGCAGTATCACGTGGTGACGTGGCGAGTCCCATAAGTGCAGTTCAAGCTGGCGAGGTGGCAAGCACAAGTAGTGTCCCGCTGCCACCAAGAAGAAGACGAACACAGGCCCGTCGTGCCCATAGTGCCCTTCCTGCTGCATTGGCCAATCCGAATTGGGAACCTTCCACTTCTGCAGCACCCGTACTTCCCCCTTTCACTGGCCAACCCGGAATTCAGGTGGAAACAGTTGACTTTACGCCACTGGATTTTTATTCGCTGTTTTTCACCGAAGATCTCTATAGATCTATTGTGGACCAAAGCAATTTGTACGCTGGTCAACACATCGCCACTATTCCCCAGTCCACCCTTGCCAGAGATTGGAGACCAATTACGGTCTCCGAATTTAAGATCTTTCTGGGCCTTTCCCTCCTCATGGGCATAACCAAAAAGAGTGAGTTGCGGTCATATTGGTCCACTGACCCAATTCACCATATGCCCGTGTTCTCTGCCTCCATGACCAGGGCACGATACGAGCAGATTTTGCGGTTCATGCACTTCAACGACAATGAACTCTGTCGTCCTCGTGGAGACCCTGCATACGATCGGCTCTACAAAATTCGGCCCCTCGTAAACCACTTCAACCAACGTTTTGCAGACTTGTTTACCCCCCATCAAGTTGTCTGCGTTGATGAGTCCCTGATTAAGTTTTCTGGCCGCTTGTCCTTCAAACAGTACCTTCCCAGCAAGCGTGCCAGATACGGGGTCAAGATGTATAAGCTCTGTGACAGGGCCACAGGCTATACATGTAGATTTATGGTTTACGAGGGCAAAGATAGTCACGTAGAGCCGATAAACTGCCCTGACTACATAGGAAGCGCTGGCAAGATAGTGTGGGACTTGGTGTCACCCTTATTCGGAAAGGGGTACCACTTGTACGTGGACAATTATTATACGAGCGTGCCACTTTTTAGTCACTTGTTTGATCATCAGATTGGAGCATGTGGCACCGTGCGACCTAATCGCCGGGGCTTTCCCCAGCGGCTTGTAGAGTCCCGTCTTAGGCTGGGGGAGAGAGCCTGCTTGCAGTATAATAATTTGCTCGCTATGAAGTGGAGGGATAAGAAGAATGTTTTCGTTCTCACCTCCCTTCATGCAGACACGACGACCCAAATTACTACGGCGACTGGTGTTGTGGAGAAACCCCTCTGTGTCCACGAATACAACCTTAATATGGGAGGGGTGGACCTCAACGACCAGTTGTTGGCGCCGTACTTAGTTGCCCGTAAGGCCAGACGCTGGTACAAAAAAGTGTCTGTTTACTTATTTCAATTGGCTTTGCTGAATGCTCATGTGCTATACAGAGCTTCAGGATGGACTGGATCCTTCCTTAAATTCCAGGAAGAGATCGTCAGAGCCCTTCTGTTTCCAGATGGTGCTCCACCTCACCTTCCCAATCCAAATGCAGTAAGCCGGCTGCATGGGAGGCATTTTCCTTATGTCCTCCAGAGTACCCCTACCCAACGAGCCCCCCAAAAAAGATGTCGTGTCTGCAGCAAGCGCGGATTTAGGCGTGACACCCGGTATTGTTGTCCCTCCTGTCCTGACAATCCTGGTCTATGCATTGGTGAATGTTTTGAACGCTACCATACACTAGTGGAGTATTAGCGTAGGGTTCAGCACGGCACAGACTAGGCACACTAACACAGGGTCTCCCAAGATGCCATCGCATTTTGAGAGACCCAAACCTGGTACAGTTACAGTTAAAAGTTAAAGTTACTAAAAAAAGTGTTAAAAAAAAAAAAAAATAAATAAAAAAATAAAAATACAAAAAAAATATAAAATAAAAAAACCAAAAATAGTTGTCGTTTTATTGTTCTCTCTCTCTATTCTCTCTCTATTGTTCTGCTCTTTTTTATTGTATTCTATACTGCAATGTTTTATTGTTATGTTTTTATCATGTTTGCTTTATAGGTATGCAATTTTTTTATACTTTTTTATTGTTAACCACTTTTTTGTTTTCAGGTACGCCATTCAGCTGCAGAGCGGATTTATTTATCTTGACAGCAACAGCGTTTGCTCCCACGATATATAAAGCCGTGACTCCAGCGCTGTCGGAGGTGATTTCACCACCACAGTTCCATACTTCAGCATATATGCCGAAGCGTGGGGGCAGTAGTGGGTGGAGGAGCAATTTGCTCCTGCCTTTTGCGGGAGGATGCCCCCATGCTTCGGCATATATATATTTTAGGTAGGCACAGGTTGCGTTAAATGTTTTATTTTTTACTATGTTTTTTTTGTATTTGCTTTGCAGGTATGGTAAGGTATACTGTTATACTGTAATGTTACTTTGTTTTTTTGTTAACCATCATTTGCTTAGCAGGTACGCCATTCAGTTGCAGCGCGGATTTATTTATCTTGACAGCAAAAGCGTTTGCTCCCACGATATATAAAGCCGTGACTCCAGCGCTGTCGGAGGTGATTTCACCACCACAGTTCCATACTTCAGCATATATGCCGAAGCGTGGGGGCAGTAGTGGGTGGAGGAGCAATTTGCTCCTGCCTTTTGCGGGAGGATGCCCCCATGCTTCGGCATATATATATTTTAGGTAGGCACAGGTTGCGTTAAATGTTTTATTTTTTACTATGTTTTTTTTGTATTTGCTTTGCAGGTATGGTAAGGTATACTGTTATACTGTAATGTTACTTTGTTTTTTTGTTAACCATCATTTGCTTAGCAGGTACGCCATTCAGTTGCAGCGCGGATTTATTTATCTTGACAGCAAAAGCGTTTGCTCCCACGATATATAAAGCCGTGACTCCAGTGCTGTCGGAGGTGATTTCACCACCACAGTTCCATACTTCAGCATATATGCCGAAGCGTGGGGGCAGTAGTGGGTGGAGGAGCAATTTGCTCCTGCCTTTTGTGGGAGGATGCCCCCATGCTTCGGCATATATATATTTTAGGTAGGCACAGGTTGCGTTAAATGTTTTATTTTTTACTATGTTTTTTTTGTATTTGCTTTGCAGGTATGGTAAGTATTACTGTTATACTGTAATGTTACTTTGTTTTTTTGCTTAGCAGGTACGCCATTCAGTTGCAGCGCGGATTTATTTATCTTGACAGCAACAGCGTTTGCTCCCACGATATATAAAGCCGTGACTCCAGCGCTGTCGGAGGTGATTTCACCACCACAGTTCCATACTTCAGCATATATGCCGAAGCGTGGGGGCAGTAGTGGGTGGAGGAGCAATTTGCTCCTGCCTTTTGCGGGAGGATGCCCCCATGCTTCGGCATATATAAATGGTGCATGTATGCCCATCATTAGAAGTGGGCGGATGAAGGGAGGTATTCTAATGGTGGGCATACCCACCGATCAATATCTTTTTTTCGTTCAGCCCACAGGCTGCATGAAAAAAAAGTTTACAATACAAGGACCAGCAACGTACTGGTATGTTGCTGGACTTTGAGTGGTTATACCAGAATGATGCCTGCAGGTTTAGGTATCATCTTGGTATCATTCTTTTCAGCCAGCGGTCGGCTTTCATGTAAAAGCAATCCTAGCGGCTAATTAGCCTCTAGACTGCTTTTACAAGCAGTGGGAGGGATTCCCCCGGGAGGGATTCCCCCCCCCCCACCGTCTTCCATGTTTTTCTCTGGCTCTCCTGTCCCAACAGGGAACCTGAGAATGCAGCCGGTGATTCGGCCAGCTGACCATAGAGCTGATCAGAGACCAGAATGGCTCCAATCATCTTTATGGCCTAAGAAACCGGAAGCTACGAGCATTTCATGACTTAGATTTCGCCGGATGTAAACAGCGCCATTGGAAAATTGGGAAAGCATTTTATCACACCGATCTTGGTGTGGTCAGATACTTTGAGGGCAGAGGAGAGATCTAGGGTCTAATAGACCCCAATTTTTTCAAAAAAGAGTACCTGTCACTACCTATTGCTATCATAGGGGATATTTACATTCCCTGAGATAACAATAAAAAAGATAAAAAAAAAAAAAAAATGAAAGGAACAGTTTAAAAATAAGATAAAAAATCAAAAAATTAATAAAAAAAAAAAAAAAAAAAAAAAAAAAGCACCCCTGTCCCCCCCTGCTCTCGCGCAAAGGCGAACGCAAGCGTCGGTCTGGCGTCAAATGTAAACAGCAATTGCCCCATGCATGTGAGGTATCACCGCGAAGGTCAGATCGAGGGCAGTAATTTTAGCAGTAGACCTCCTCTGTAAATCTAAAGTGGTAACCTGTAAAGGCTTTTAAAGGCTTTTTAAAATGTATTTAGTTTGTCGCCACTGCACGTTTGTGCGCAATTTAAAAGCCTGTCATGTTTGGTATCCATGTACTCGGCCTAAGATCATCTTTTTTATTTCATCAAACATTTGGGCAATATAGTGTGTTTTAGTGCATTAAAATTTTAAAAAGTGTGTTTTTTCCCCAAAAAATGCGTTTGAAAAATCGCTGCGCAAATACTGTGTGAAAAAAAAAAATGAAACACCCACCATTTTAATCTGTAGGGCATTTGCTTTAAAAAAATATATAATGTTTGGGGGTTCAAAGTAATTTTCTTTGAAAAAAAAATTATTTTTTTATGTAAACAACAAGTGTCAGAAAGGGCTTTGTCTTCAAGTGCTTAGAAGAGTGGGTAATGTGTGACATAAGCTTCTAAATGTTGTGCATAAAATGCCAGGACAGTTCAAAACCCCCCCAAATGACCCCATTTTGGAAAGTAGACACCCCAAGCTATTTGCTGAGAGGCATGTCGAGTCCATGGAATATTTTATATTGTGACACAAGTTGCGGGAAAAAGACAATTTTTTTTTTTTTTTTTTGCACAAAGTTGTCACTAAATGATATATTGCTCAAACATGCCATGGGAATATGTGAAATTACACCCCAAAATACATTCTGCTGCTTCTCCTGAGTACGGGGATACCACATGTGTGAGACTTTTTGGGAGCCTAGCCGCGCACGGGACCCCGAAAACCAAGCACCGCCTTCAGGCTTTCTAAGGGCGTAAATTTTTGATTTCACTCTTCACTGCCTATCACAGTTTCGGAGGCCATGGAATGCCCAGGTGGCACAAACCCCCCCCAAATGACCACATTTTGGAAAGTAGACACCCCAAGCTATTTGCTGAGAGGTATAGTGAGTATTTTGCAGACCTCACTTTTTGTCACAAAGTTTTGAAAATTGAAAAAAGAAAAAAAAAATATGTTTTTATTGTCTTTCTTCATTTTCAAAAACAAATGAGAGCTGCAAAATACTCACCATGCCTCTCAGCAAATAGCTTGGGGTGTCTACTTTCCAAAATGGGGTCATTTTGGGGGGTTTTGTGCTATCTTGGCATTTTATGGCCTTCAAAACTGTGATGGGTAGTGAGGAGTAAAATCAAAAATTAACGCTCTTAGAAATCCTGAAGGCGGTGATTGGATTTTGGGGCCCGTATGAAGCTAGGCTCCCAAAAAGTGCCACTCATGTGGTATCCCCATACTCAGGAGAAGTAGCAGAATGTATTTTGGGGTGTAATTCCACATATGCCCATGGCATGTTTGAGCAATATATCATTTAGTGACAACTTTGTGAAAAAAAAAAAAAAAAAAAAAAAATTGTCACTTTCCCGCAACTTGTGTCAAAATATAAAATATTCCATGGACTCAACATGCCTCTCAGCAAATAGCTTGGGGTGTCTACTTTCCAAAATGGGGTCATTTGGGGGGGTTTTGTGCCATCTTGGGATTTTATGGCCTTCAAAACTGTGATAGGTAGTAAGGAGTGAAATCAAGAATTTATGCCCTTAGAAATCCTGAAGGCGGTGCTTGGTTTTCGGGGCCCCGTACGCGGCTAGGCTCCCAAAAAGTCCCACACATGTGGTATCCCCGTACTCAGGAGAAGCAGCTAAATGTATTTTGGGGTGCAATTCCACATATGCCCATGGCCTGTGTGAGTAATATATCATTTAGTGACAATTTTGTGCAAAAAAAAAAAAAATTGTCACATTCCCGCAACTTGTGTTAAAAAATAAAATATTCCATGGACTCAACATGCCTCTCAGCAAATAGCTTGGGGTGTCTACTTTCCAAAATGGGGTCATTTGGGGGGGTTTTGTGCCATCTTGGCATTTTATGGCCTTCAAAACCGTGATAGGTAGTGAGGAGTGAAATCAAAAATTTATGCCCTTAGAAATCCTGAAGGCGGTGCTTGGTTTTCAGGGCCTCGTACGCGGTTAGGCTCCCAAAAAGTCCCACACATGTGGTATCCCCGTACTCAGGAGAAGCAGCAGAATGTATTTTGGGGTGTAATTCCACATTTGCCCATGGCATGTTTGAGCAATATATCATTTAGTGACAACTTTGTGCAAAAAAAAAAAAAAAAATGGTCACTTTCCCGCAACTTGTGTCAAAATATAAAATATTCCATGGACTCAACATGCCTCTCAGCAAATAGCTTGGGGTGTCTACTTTCCAAAATGGGGTCATTTGGGGGGGTTTTGTGCCATCTTGGCATTTTATGGCCTTCAAAACTGTGATAGGTAGTGAGGTGTGAAATCAAAAATTTATGCCCTTTGAAATCCTGAAGGTGGTGCTTGGTTTTCGGGGCCCCGTACGCGGCTAGGCTCCCAAAAAGTCCCACACATGTGGTATCCCCGTACTCAGGAGAAGCAGCTAAATGTATTTTGGGGTGCAATTCCACATATGCCCATGGCCTGTGTGAGAAATATATCATTTAGTGACAACTTTGTGCAAAAAAAAAAAAAATTGTCACATTCCCGCAACTTGTGTCAAAAAATAAAATATTCCATGGACTCGACATGCCTCTCAGCAAATAGCTTGGGGTGTCTACTTTCCAAAATGGGGTCATTTGGGGGGGTTTTGTGCCATCTTGGCATTTTATGGCCTTCAAAACTGTGATAGGTAGTGAGGTGTGAAATCAAAAATTTATGCCCTTTGAAATCCTGAAGGCGGTGCTTGGTTTTCGGGGCCCCGTATGCGGCTAGGCTCCCAAAAAGTCCGACACATGTGGTATCCCCGTACTCAGGAGAAGCAGCTAAATGTATTTTGGGGTGCAATTCCACATATGCGCATGGCCTGTGTGAGAAATATATCATTTAGTGACAACTTTTTGTAATTTTTTTTTTTTTTTTGTCATTATTCAATCACTTGGGACAAAAAAAAAAAATATTCAATGGGTTCAACATGCCTCTCAGCAATTTCCTTGGGGTGTCTACTTTCCAAAATGGGGTCATTTGTGGGGGTTTTGTACTGCCCTGCCATTTTAGCACCTCATGAAATGACATAGGCAGTCATAAAATAAAAGCTGTGTAAATTCCAGAAAATGTACCCTAGTTTGTAGACGCTATAACTTTTGCGCAAACCAATAAATATACGCTTATTGACATTTTTTTTACCAAAGACATGTGGCCGAATACATTTTGGCCTAAATGTATGACTAAAATTGAATTTATTGGATTTTTTTTATAACAAAAAGTAGAAAATATCATTTTTTTTCAAAATTTTCGGTCTTTTTCCGTTTATAGCGCAAAAAATAAAAACGGCAGAGGTGATCAAATACCATCAAAAGAAAGCTCTATTTGTGGGAAGAAAAGGACGCAAATTTCGTTTGGGTACACCATTGCATGACCGCGCAATTAACAGTTAAAGCGACGCAGTGCCGAATTGTAAAAAGTGCTCTGGTCAGGAAGGGGGTAAAACCTTCCGGGGCTGAAGTGGTTAATGGTTGAACTAGATGGACTTGTGTCTTTTTTTTCAACCAGACTAACTATGTAACACACAAGGTAGATCCATGTTAGTCCCAATGAATGACACTCACTGACCCACTGCAACAAAACAAATAAAGCACAAAAAAACTTCATCCCACCGAGATAAGGCACTCCCAATGGGCTCTCACAGCTAATAAAATGTTCCCAGCTGACAGCTAAATGTAAACAAAAGGGTCAGAGATCCTGGGTGACATAATTCACTAAACATGGTCATGACCATGACCACTTAAGACTACTAAATGTATTCTGAGGATATGCCTTAAACGTACCTGATAAACCCTTACATTTATCTCTCAATGTCCCATTGTGGTTCAACCCATGTTTGAATACATTTTTTAAAATGGAAGATGGCTATAGGTGGGCCCAGTTCGGGATTGAATATGTGACGCCGGTAGACTCAAATTGTTTTCACAGCTACAAGTGGAGTTGTGTGGTTTCAATATACCTGACTGAAAAACGCAGGACAATATCAGTTTGACTGATCCAATCACATTTGCTAATAAGAACTTAGAAAAACTGCTGTTACAGCCCAAACACTCTAAACTAGTAATCTCTTATTACTCTACTTTAATGGCAGTTGAAACTAAAAAAATACAGAGAATTAGGGAGAGATGGCATATCATTATCCCAGAACTGACGGAAGAAATTTGGAATGAGATGCTCAACTCTTACACGAATACGGTAATTTCTGTCAGAGATAAGATGATTCAACTGAGATATCTTAACCAAATGTACTATATACCTTTCCAGTTGTTTAAAATGGGGAGGAGGGATGGCTCCATATGTCATAAATGTTCAATGGCAGAAGGTACATTCCTACATATGGTATGGGAGTGATATAGAGTCCGCCCTCTTTGGTCACAGGTCACTCAGTTTATAGCTGACACTTTTGGCCTCCTGAACATATGCAGTTCCTTAGTTGGGCTTCTGGGAATTATTGAGGATGAGCTTATGGAGAATAGTATACAAACCCTTCTAAGATTATTATTTTTTTATAGAAAGGGAGGACCCCAACCATGCCAACATCCAAATATTCTATAAAAGGTTTGAAAAGACTGTCAAATTACAGACTTTGTGGGCATAACATAAGGCAGTGACAGATGCCCAATTGTGCAAAGCATGGAGGCATGGATCCTCAGAGGTAAAAATAAGTCTGAAAATCACACAGAAAAGTGATGTATATGTATCAATGGGTTGGGTCCATGATCTCCTCCATGCTAGCTTGTCAATGCGTTTTGCAACATTAAATGCTTCCTCAGGACATTCTGGGTAGGTGCTGCTTGCCCTTGAAAACAAGGTATGGGGTAACACAACATAAAAAGGACTGGGAGCCAATTCAATCCATCCACAGATCGAATTCAAAATGTTGAGGCATAAAATTCTCCTACGGTACACCCTGAACAGGGGAAAGAAAAGAGGAATCAAACTTCTAAAGTCACCAAGTGTCAGGGCTGGGCTCTGCCCTTCCTTCTCTGAGCTAGCCGCTCAGCTGTGGGCTAATTGCCAGCTCCTATCTCTCCACAGTGACTCACCTGTTGATGATATCTTGCTCATCAGTCCTGCTTAATTAAGCCGTCCAACCCAGATGATCTGTCTTCGCCTTGGTCAACATCATAGAGATTTTCCCCAGCACTCATGTTAAAGAGTTGCTTGGCTGACATTCCTTCTGGCTCCATATCCTGCTTGCTGTTCCACTACGCTGATTCCTGGCTTCCTGACTTTCTGGCTTGTCTGACTATCCATTACGGTTACCAAAATTTTGGCTATGTTTTGACTACGTTTGTACTATTTACTTTTATTATTCAACAAGTGTGATTTAAGTGTACTTCTGTCTCAGTCTAATTCATAGTTTCTGACAGTGGGCGAAGGCCATGAATTCAGAAGTTGTAGTCAATCCACTTGTTGTTAATTTTTTTTCCAGATTGGATGAGCAGGATCACCGCATGGATCAGTTTGCAATGGCGTTACAAACTTGCATGGCTCACCTGGAATCTCCCGATGTGGCTGCTCTGGTACAGCCTGTGTTGCAGGCCGTCTCTGCTGCTGCTCCAGGCACCCACCTTGAGTATTACCTCTATAAGAGATATCTCTGGTTCAGCTCCACTTCCCCAGCGATTTGGGGGCGATCCAGTCCAATGCAGAGGGTTTCTCAAGCATGTTGAGATGCTGCCCCAGGCTTTACCCACAGACAAAAGCAAAGTAGGTTTCGTGATATCTTTGCTTTCTGAGAGATCTTTGGCCTGGGCAAACCCTCTATGAGAGACGCAAAAACCCATTGTCCTGAGTTACTCAGACATTGTGGCTTCCCTTAAAAGGGTATCTGACGTTCCCACATGCTCTGCTTCTGCTGCCAAGTGCCTCATGTCCATCAGAGTACAAGAACTGTTGCAGATCACGCCATTGAATTCCGTACTCTGGCAGCAGAGGTTGTTTGGAACAATGAGGCCCTTGTGGCTGTTTTTTCTCCTGGTCTCTCGAATACCCTCAAGGATCAAATAGCAGCCCGAGATATACCCAAGTTGATCACGTTTGCCATCCTCATTGACTCCAGAATCAGAGAGACTCTCTTTTAAGGAACGTTTGCGGAAGCCTCCTGTACATTTGTCTCCAAGCTTTGTAGTCCCACCTTTGCTTCCCTCACCTCCCATGCCTCCTGGTAAAGAGTCGGTCAGTGAAGGTGAACCCATGCACTTGGGCCTCATGTGTCTCTCTGCGGATGAGAGAGCCCTTAGGAGGAGGGAGAGATTGTGCCTTTATTGTGACCAGGCGGGTCACTTTTTGAAGTCTTGTCCTACCTGTCCAGGGAACGCCCGAAGTTTGAGGTCCTGTCGTGGACAGACCTTAGGTGGCGGCGTTTCGTCCCCAGTTATCCTGAAGGATAAGCCCCTGGTTTTTGGTCACCCTTTCTTGGGCTGAGTCGTCCGTCAAGATACAGGCTCTAATTGACTCTGGGACTGCAGGCCTGTTCATTGATGCTGCCTTTGTATCGAAACACTTGATTCCAATGCAGCTGCGTGCCACTCCACTTGCCATTAAGGCACTTGATGGGAGACCCCTACAGCTTGCCCATGTGACTCATGAGACTGTTCCGTTGTCCATGGCCGTAGGGGCTCTTCACCATGAGATAATCCAATTCCACCATGGTGAAGAGCCCCTATGGCCATGGACAACGGAACAGTCTCATGACTGTATCCCACTTAAGAATTTGCCCACTCCTAAGGAACTGACTCCCATTTTTGCTTGGGAGATCTTTCGCTTACATTGGCTACCCAAGGTGATCGTCTCGGACAGGGGTAATCAGTTTGTGTCCCAGCTCTGGTGAGCCTTTTGTGCACAGTTGGAAATTCAGCTTGCTTTCTCCTCTGCGTATCACCCGCAGTCTAATGGGGCTGCAGAACAAGCTAATTAGTCCTTGGAGCAGTCCTTACATTGCTATATTTCTGACCATCATAACAACTGGTCAGACCTCTTACAGTGGGCAGAGTTTGCTCACAATAGTGCCTTGAATTCTGCTTCCCGATTGTCCCCGTTTATGGCGAACTATGATTTCCAACCTTCCATGTTGCCTGACTCATTTGTTCCCCAGAGTATTCCTGCATTAGAGGAGCATCTCCATGGTCTTCGCTCCACTTGGGCACAAGTCCGGGAGGCTTTACGACATGCCAATTCATTTTTTATTTTATTTCAAGTACTTGTATAGCACTGTCAATTTACGCAGCGCTTTACATATACATTGTATATTCACATCAGTCCCTGCCCTCAAGGAGCATATGAACTAATGATAGGTACATACTCCATGATGACCGCAGATGCCTGCTTGTGCCTTGCTACCAGGCTGGGGACAGGGTCTGACTGTCATCTTGCAACCTCCCACTTCGTGTTCCCTCTCTGAAGTTTGCACCTCGGTTTATCTCGTATTCTCCGCAGGATAAACCCAGTGGCTTACGCGTTAGACCTTTCTTCTAATATGTGTATTTCAAATGTATTTCATGTCTCCTTATTTAAAACCTTTGGTTTGCAACCGCTTTACCACCTCGGTGCTACGTCCTCACCCTGTACAGGTTGAGAACCGTGAGGAGTATGAAGTACAGTCCATTGTTGACTCCCGTACGTTCTGTGGGCACAGTAAGTACCTGGTGCATTGGAAAGGGTATGGTCGGGAGAAACGCTCTTGGGTCTCATCCTCGGACGTACATGCCCCTGTCCACCTCTGTTTTTCCATAGACGCTTTCCCCTCAAGTCTGGTGGTCCTCCGAGGGGGAGGGGTCATTGAGGAGGGGGTACTGTCAGGGCTGCGCTCAGCCCTTCCTTCTCTGAGCTGGCCGCTCAGCTTTCGGGTAATTGCCAGCTCCTATCTCTCCACAGTGACTCACTTGTTGATGGTATCCTGCTCGTCAGTCCTGCTTACCTAAGCCGTCTAGCCCAGATCTCTGCTTTCGCCTTGATCAACTTCACAGAGACTTTCTCCAGCGCTCCTGTTAAAGACTTGCTTGGCTGACATTCCTTCTGGCTCCATCCTGCTTGCTTTTCCACTACCCTGATTCCTGGCTTCCTGACTTTCTGGCTTGTCTGACTATCCATTCCGGTTACCGAACTTTGGCTATGTTTTGACTACGTTTGTTCTATTTACTTTTATTATTAAACAAGTGTGATTTAACTGTACTTCTGTTTCAGTCTGATTCATGGTTTGTGACACAAAGTAGACCAATAGTGGTGAGATAAGATAAATCACTATACACTTAATACCAACGGTAGACAAATCAAAAATAGACAATTTTACATGTAGTTATAGTAGATAGTCTTAATATCTCTTATGCCTGAGACTAACCCCTTTATATTTCAAACCAATGAGCAATCAAGCCTTCCAATATTGTGTGAGGTGTCCCTTGCCTGGGGACTCAATAGTGGAGCCAAACCCAACCCTAATAGGGTAAAGGGTACCTTGGAGGATATCAATAAATGGGTGTCCCTGCCAGCTTAACGTGGTGTACTAAATGAATAACTTTTGTCTGCATCAGTCGAAGGTTTGGCAGGTTGGCAAACTTGCCATGTGTTTTGCTTGTTGGGTGAACTACAAACATGTAAAGCTCAGGTTGAGTTCTACATGGCAAGAATTTTAATCTCATAAATATTCTTGAGCCCATAAAGGCATCCAAATCAGTTTGCTAAATGAAAACTGAACAGGAGTCATCTAGAAAATGCCATGTAATACAGCTCGATTATTCTTTACCTATTACTGGTTTCTATTTCTGTTCAAGAATTTGATTCTGTTAAGCTGTCTGGCTGCAGATAGGAATACAGCATTGGTCTGGGGAAGTGGTTAAGGAAAACATGGTCTGTCCACTAAGTATCACCCACTACATGCTCTGTAAATGCAATCAGAAATGGGAGAGTGGTGGTGGTGGATATGGATACATTATTCTGTCTCACAGGGGCTTCTGCACATAGTGGCCTCAGACATTCCACTGCTGCCCTGCATGGATTGTTAATTGGAGAAACTGCACATCATTTCTTAACCAATTCTTTGGAATTCACAGATAATATATACATTTCACAACATAACCAGGCATACGATACTATAAATATAACATTATTGGTTAGGCTACAGATCCGCTTTAAATATTTCCATACTATCCTTTGGTAATTTTTAGGTATATGTAAACTTAATCACTAAAATATCATAAGTTTTAACATAGTAATGTATAACATAAATAATACCTTGTGTTCCTGCCATAATGGTTAATGTTCAGGCATCTCCTGCTCAAAGTTGACAACCTTTTTGTCCCAGTCTCTTAGTTGTGCTCCAGTGTTGTCATACCGGCTTATGATAGACTACAAGCAGCCATTTCAACACACATTATTCAGACATGGTCCACCGTTGTCAACCATCACCATTTTTAGGTACAGTGCATCCGGAAAGTATTCACAGCGCTCAGGGCTGGGCTGGGACAAAAATTTGGCCCTGGGCTTCATCATGACTGGCCCACCTTTATTATGAGTGTCCCCAACAGCGTCCACCCTTACATCAGTGTGTCCCCAACAGCTTCCCCCTTACATCAGAGAGTCCCAATCAGCAGCGCCCTTCACATCAGAGAGTTCCAATCAGCAGCACCCTTCACATCAGAGAGCCCCAATCAGCAACCCCCTCACATCAGTGTGTCCCCATCAGAGAGTCCCCACCAGCAGCCCCCTCCACATCAGAGAGTCCCCATCAGAGAGTCCCCACCAGCAGCCTCCTTCACATCAGAGAGTCCCCCCAGCAGTCCCCTTCACATCAGTGTGTCCCCATCAGAGAGTCCCCATCAGCAGTCCCCTTCACATCAGAGTCCCCACCAGCAGTCCCCTTCACATCAGATTCCCCACCAGCAGCCCCCTTCACATCAGAGTCCCCACCAGCAGCCCCCTTCACATCAGAGTCCCCACCAGCAGCCCCCTTCACATCAGAGTCCTCCATCAGCAGCTCCCTTCACATCAGAGTCCCCCACCAGCAGCCCCCTTCACATCAGAGAGTCCCCATCAGCAGTCCCCTTCACATCAGAGTCCCCACCAGCAGTCCCCTTCACATCAGAGTCCCCACCAGCAGCCCCCTTCACATCAGAGTCCCCACCAGCAGCCCCCTTCACATCAGAGTCCCCACCAGCAGCCCCCTTCACATCAGAGTCCCCACCAGCTGCCCCCTTCACATCAGAGTCCCCACCAGCAGCCCCCTTCACATCAGAGTCCCCACCAGCAGTCCCCTTCACATCAGAGTCCCCACCAGCAGTCCCCTTCACATCAGAGTCCCCACCAGCAGTCCCCTTCACATCAGAGTCCCCACCAGCAGTCCCCTTCACATCAGAGTCCCCACCAGCTGCCCCTTCATATCAGAGTCCCCACCAGCTGCCCCTTCACATCAGAGTCCCCACCAGCTGCCCCCTTCACATCAGAGTCCCCACCAGCAGCCCCCTTCACATCAGAGTCCCCACCAGCAGCCCCCTTCACATCAGAGTCCCCACCAGCAGCCCCCTTCACATCAGAGTCCCCACCAGCTGCCCCCTTCACATCAGAGTCCCCACCAGCAGCCCCCTTCACATCAGAGAGTCCCCTTCACATCAGAGTCGCCATCAGCAGTCCCCTTCACATCAGAATCCCCATCAGCAGTCCCCTTCACATCAGAGTCCCCATCAGCAGCCCCCTTCACATCAGAGTCCCCCATTGCAGTTCCCTTCACATCAGAGAGTCCTCCCTCTCCTCCCCCTCCCACATGTACTTACAGTTTTCAAGGCAGCTTCTCATTCCTCTCTCCAGGCAGTCATGTGATAACAAGTGATAGGGGAGAGAGGAAGGAAAGTCGGCCGGCTGTCTATCTCTCCCTGCAGGCTGGAGGGAGCATAACGCCTAATGCTCTCTCCAGCAAGTGACGGAAGCAGCTCCTCCTGACAGAGTGAAATTGCGATCACTCACTGTCAGTGAGGAGCGGCTCCAGGACTGCACCTGACTGGCCCACTGAGCCATTCAGCCCACCGGGAAACTCCCAGTAGTCCCGATGGCCAGTCCATGCCTGACAGCGCTTTACTTTTTCCATGTTTTGTTATGTTACAGCCTTACTCCAAGAAAGGATTAAATTTATTATTTTCCTCAAAATCCTACAAACAATACCCCTTAAAGACAGTGTGAAGTATGTTTGAAATCTTTGCAAATTTATTAAAAATAAAGAACAAAAAAAATCACATGTACATAAGTATTCACAGCATTTGCCATGAGACTCAAAATTGAGCTCAGGTGCATTCTGTTTCCACTGTTCATCCTTGGAATGTTTCTACAACTTTATTGGAGTCCACCTGTGGTAAATTAAGCTGATTGGACATGATTTGAAAAGGCACACGCCTGTCTATATAAGGTCCCACGGTTAACAGTGCATGTCAGAGCACAAACCAAGCCACGAAGTCCAAGAAATTGTGTGTAGACCTCTGAGACAAGATTATATCGAGACACAGATCTGGTGAGGGGTACAGAAAAATGTCTGCAGCATTGAAAGTCCCAATGAGCACAGTGGCTATCCATAAATGGAAGAAGTTTGGAACCACCAGGATTCTTCCTAGAGCGGGCCGCCTGGCCAAACTGAGGGAGAAGGATTTTAGTCAGGGAGGAGACCAAGAACCCAGGGGGTCACTCTGACAGAACTCCAACATTTATTTGTGGAAATAGGAGAACCGTCCAGAAGAACAACCATCTCTGCAGCACTTCACCAATCAGGCCTGTATGATAGAGTGGCCAGATGGAAGCCACTCCTCCAGTAAAAGGCATATGATAGCCGTCTGGAGATTGCCAAAAGGCACCTAAGGACTCTCATACCATGAAAAACTAAATTCTCTGGTCTGATGAAACAAAGACTGAACTCTTTGGCCTGAACGTCAAGCGGCATATCTGAGGAAACCAGGCACCGCTCATCGCCTGGCCAATACCATCCCTACAGTGAAACATGGTGGCAGCAGCATCATGCTGTAGGGATGTTTTTCAGTGGCAGGAACTAGGAGACTAGTCAGGATTGAGGGAAAGGTGAATGCAGCAATGTACAGAGACATCCTTGATGAGAACCTGCTCCAGAGCGCTTTGGACCTCAGACTGGAGCAAAGGTTCATCTTCCAACAGGACATGACCCTAAGCACACAGCCAAGATAACAAAGGAGTGGCTACAGGACAACTCAGTGAATGTCCTTGAGGGCCCAGCCAGAACCTAGACTTCAACCTGATTGAACATCTCTGGAGAGATCTGAAAATGGCTCTGCACTGACGCTCCCCATCCAACATGATGGAGCTTGAGAGGTCTTGCAAAGAAGAATGGGAGAAACTGCCCAACAATAGGTGTGCCAAGCTTGTAGCATCATACTCAAAAACACTTGAGGTTGTAATTGCTGCCAAAGGTGCTTCAAACAAAGCAAAGGCTGTGAATACTTATGTACACAGGACTTCTTTCACAATGTCATTGTGGGGTATTGTTTGTATAATTTTTCAGGGGAATAATTAATTTAATCCATTTTGGAATAAGGCTGTAACATAACAAAATGGGTAAAAAGTGAAGCGATGTGAATACTTTCCGGATGCACTGTATATGTAAACTTACTCACTAAAATCTCATATAAGTTTTAACATGGTGATGTAATTGCAAAAGTTGTTTTTAATATTTTGCAAATCTGAAACTTTGAAATAAATAATACCTTGTGAATCTGCCATAAATGTAATTGTTCAGGCATTTCCTGCTCTAAGGTGACACACGTTTGTCTCCATCTCTCAATAGTGCTCTTACAGAGGGAGGCAGGGAGTAGGGCAAGCCGCAGTTCGCTACTTCTGTCGGCAACTGACCCTACCCCCCACATACAAGAAAAAACACAGGGGACTATTTCGGTACTGAGGGTAGTTAAATATTAGTACAGAGGAATGAAGAGAAGGTGGTAAGATAAAAGCTATATTTTTAATAGAATAGTGCTCTTGTTTTTTTTTAAGTGGATTTATGATTTTGTAAATTTGAAGCTTTATTTTACAACGTCAATAATACCTTGTGATCCTACCATAATGGTCAATGTTCAGGCATCTCCTGCTCAAGGCTGGCAACCTTTTCGTTGCGGTCTTTCAATTGTGTTCCATTGTTGTCATATGGGCTTATGATAGAGGCTACAAGCAGCCATTTCAACACACATTTTTCAGAGATGGTCCGCCGCTGTCACAATCAGGAAACCCGCATTGAGAAATGCAATACAGCCATAGTGCTTGCATGCAGATAGGAAATGAGTGTGAAAAGGCTACAGATGATCAGCAGCACTGAACTGTAACAAAGGATGAATAAATGTTGAAAACAATATTTTCACTGAAAAATACATGATTGTTTATGATATAGCTCAAGAGGTGAAGCAAGGTTATATGCTTACATGTAGTATTCTACCAACACACCTAAACACAAAATATGTATATATGGTCAAAATATCATTCAATTAAGGTTTACAGTTTCTTACAGTGCAGCATTCTATATCATGTTATATGATCTATTTCCATTTCTATATACATTTCCAGATATACAATGATTGTATTTGCTTATGAAACAGTTTCTTGACATTGACAGCTGCTGCTTAGCTTACCATTAATCAGAATTCCCAATTCCTTCCCCACCACATCCTAAGTGCACAACCTTACATTTATTAACTGTCAGGGACTCAGCTGTGATGTTCTTATCCAGTTGGGCAGTTGGCTTTCAGGGGCACAGTCAAGCATAGAGTGATAGTTTCTGAATAGATTTTTTTTTTTAGTCCTACCAACATTTCATCTTCTGTTCCCTCTGCTAGTTACCTCTGGTACCATCTTGAGTAGCACCACTGTTCAGCTCCCCCTGCTGGGTCCTCATACTATTCCTGCTTCTACACCTGTTCTCCAGTATTCACATGGCTGCTGGTCCATTGACAAAAACCTGTCCTAAAAAAAAAAAAAAAAATTCTGGAGACCATGGTATTGAAATGGGTAGAAACAAAACCATTTTTTTAATATTTTTTTGAATGTTGGTGTATATAATCTTGGTGAAACAGAGTGGTTAATTGGGTAGCACTTTTGCCTTTAAGGGCTGGGCTTTGGATTTTATTCATACAACAGACACTATCTGACTTTCTTCCTACATACCAAAAACACCAAAACGTTAATTGGCTTCACCCAAACCTGGTCCTATTGTATGTCTATCTTGAGGAAAGTGGAAAAATAGCACTGGACCTGTAAGAGTATCTTATTGTTATTGCTTTCTTAAAGTATTGATGTTGTGGTAAACAATCTGGTTCCCAGCTTCTACACCCCAGAAGATCTCTACAGTTGCTTTGGCTTGTAGTGTAATGTAAACAAAAATGGAAATTAAAGCAACACAGATACAACTTTATTCTGATAAAAGATGGACTATCCAAAAAGTAGCCAACCAGGGGTTCGAAAACATCCCTTTTATCAGGGCTTTATTGCGAATGTAAATAGACCAGAAACGAACTGGGCCTTTGATGTTATTTCTTCAAGTGTAATTATAAGCACCAGCTTTGTCAGCAACTGGTTTGGAATCTGGACCTTTTAGCAGTGGAGTGGCACTTCAATTTCCATTTTTGTCATATTACACTATTGTATGTCTATGGCTATGGTGGGGACTTTAGATTGTTCTCTCCTTTGGGACTGGGACTAATATGAATTGTTCATTTTTTTTTCTGTAAAACTCTGTGCAGACATGCCCAAACTATCTAATATACATAAATATTATGGATAAATCATGTATTTCTTTTTTCAATTTACTAATTTACAATGATTAACTCATGGTGGCTTTTAGCAGTGCAAATTCTAAATGTTCTTTTGAGTAATCTATAAGTACAGTAATGCTACAGCTGGATTTCCCATAATTCCATTCCCCAGCTGTCAGCCATTCATTTCTCTATGATTTAGTTCCTTTTGTGAGCCACACTGACATCTGATCCTTCTCTGTTGCCAAGTGGCAATATCCTTAAAAATAACAGAGCAAGATGTTACTGATACAGCTACAGACCCGAGACCAATAAATCTCCATGACTGGGAGCGTGCTCTGTTTGGTTTTCTTTTCCTGCCTTCTGCCCTTAAGATCAAACAGCTACAAGTAGGCGGATGGCAGGGGAACAGCCAAACCAGCGAGCTGGGTATAGTAACATTACGGCAATCAAGCCAAAGAAATAACAGAAGATAAAAAAAATAGCTAAAGTGTGTTAACAAGCTTCATTGTGAGATGCTTAACTACAGTATAGGCTGAAATAGTTCAGGTGGAAATCTGTTCAACAATCCAGTTTTACAAGTAAATCTATCCTCGCATGTGTCATAGAACCATGTTAATTTATGTTCTAATATTTATATACAGTAAAGGTTCAAGCACTTAGATGTTTTCATTATAGCCTGTATAAATGGAAAATCATTTGATATAAAAGTCATTGTCAGAGTAGAAGTAGATTGATTTTAGTGCCGCTGCACATTTTCTTAAAATTCAATCACTTAGCAATTATAGCAGAAACTATCATATTATGATTCGAAGTTAGGAGCAGCTTTGGTGGGTTTTTTAGATAGAAGATTCTTTAACACAGTTTTTACTTGCCCAACCCTAGACAAAACCTTTTTTAGTATTCTGTAAAGTGGTTAAGAGTCAGGCCCTCTTTAATTTTTTTTTTATTGTTCAAAGAACAAACGGGACACTGGATTCAGATTTTCTAACTGAACTTGTCACTGGGCACACTGACTTTGGCTCAGCAGCACTCCACAAAAAAGGATACCCCTTAGAAGCAGAAGAAAAAACAACAGTTGAGAATCCACATACATGGGGGGGATTCACTAAAACTGGAGTGTGGGAAATCTGGTGCAGCTCAATATAGAAACCAATCAGTTTCCAGATTTTATTGTCAAAGCTTAATTGAAAAAGTTGGTTAGAAGCTGATTGGCTACCATGCACAGCTGCACCAGATTCTGAGTGCTCCAGTGTTAGTAAATCTCCCACGTAGAGTCCAATGAGAACAACAAAAAATGTTCAAAAGTCCAACTGTTTTTAATGTAAAAATTATTAATACCAGAAAAATTTCAACATATTTCAGAGGCCAAACATGCTCCTTCTTCATCAAGGCTACACTCATATTCGGGTTGTAACTTGTAACATGTTATATAAATACACCGGCCCTCGCACCTCCCGCTCACCCACTGAGCCAGATAGCTGGGGATTTTATCCACCTGCTAACTGTCAAATTTTTTAAAAAACGTGGCTGTGGGGGGCTCCGCCCACCCAGACTTGTCACTTGTGCACAGCGCTCTGTGAATGGAAAATAACAAGGTCTGGCAACCTTTGCGGCTTTTATGTTTGTAGTTTTCAATGAACTACCACGGTGCGGTGAGTGCTGTGGCAGATCATTCATTCTTCCTGTCAGCATGTATTGGCTTTCTCGTATGAGGTACAGTATGAGCAAACTTATACACTGACAGGTCTGCAGGAGACCTGCCTGGCATCAGTGATCTGTTAATTGCTGGTGCAATGCTTTACAGCAGGGATATGCACTTAGCAGGCCTCCATCTGTTGCAGAACTACAAGTCCCATGAGGCATAGCAAGACTCTGACAGCCACAAGCATGACATCGAGGCAGGGGCGGGATGGGACTTGTAGTTTTGCAACAGCTGGAGATCTGCTTTACAGGTTTCTGCAACAAAAAAATAATAAATGCACCTTTTTTTACCTGTTTGTTTGTTTGTTTATTATTTTTCTGAAAAGGTGAACGTCTCCTTTTAAGGATTAATGCACACAGATTTGTGCAAAGGCGACTAATAGAGGAAAAAGCAGCAGAAAAGCGCTAGATGCTAAATGCACCTAGCGTTTGGGTGCGTCTAGTGTTTTTTTAGCCAAAAAGCTCCTCTCCTGAATGCACAAGTGTTGTTTTTTTCTGCCTCTAAATGCTCCTGCCTCTAAATACCTATGTAGGCAAAGACACATAGGTTAACATAGAGGGGCATTTGGGCAGGAAAAAATATGTCAAACGGCTTTAACAGCAGTGTTTTTAACGCCCTGTGTGCTCATGCAAGGTTTGCTTTAGTATATTAAGTTTAGTAACCTCATATAGGTAGACAGTGTTCATATTCAGACACAGGCTTAGCAAATAAAAAGCAAAATCAATGGACTCTTTAGCTACTTATTAGTAATTAGTCATTACTGATTTACAATAAATAACTATGCTTTCTGTATGGAGATGTATTAACAGAATTTTGAGACCCTTAAGTACAACTGCAATCAGAAAAATATGCAGACTGCCATCTCTTTTTCTTAAATTGCTAGTTCCCTGGCTGCAAGCTGATCATGTGAGTTTAGTGATTTCTAAGCCACTGACCCACAACAAATACCGAAACAACATTTTTTTTTTTTTTGGATATTGATTTGCTGTCATGAGTCTATAACTAAGAAATACTGAAGCCTGACACAACCAGTCCAATATTATTAAAAAAAAACAGAGACCATCAATGGCAGCCTTTAAGATAGGTGAAATTTATGCTGACATTACCATCAGTACTATAGTTAGTGGCTCACAAACTACCAATTGCAAGACTATTGTTTAGGAACTGTTTGGTTTAACAATTTCACTTTCATACTATGTAGTGTGTTGCACTGCCTAGAAAAAAGGGACATGTTTTTTTTTATATGTTGTGGTAGTAAATCATGCACATTAACACTCCAAACCGATCACTACCGTATAAATAGGCCCTTGGAGTTCAGTTTTTGATTTGAAAAGGTTCCAAATACCCTTATGAAATTTCTTCTGTGCATGTGTTCATCAGCTCTTCTCCCCTCTCCCTGTCTCACAGGCTTGGCTGCTGCTGTGTCAGAAACCATGAAATGGGATCGAGACAGAAATACCTTTAAATCACACTTGTTTAATAATACAAGTAAAAAGAACAAACGTAGTCAATACATACCCGAAGTTCAGTAACCGGAACGGATAGTCAGGCAAGCCAGAAATCAGGGGTCAAAGTAGTGGAACAGCAAGCAGGATCTGGAGCCAGAAGGGATGTCAGCAAAGCCAGTCTTTAAACAGGAATGCAGGAGATGATGTGACCAAGGCGAAGGGAGAGCTCCTCTGGACTGGACGGCTTAAGTAGGCAGGACTGACGAGCAGGATCATCAACAGCTGAGTAACTGTGGAGAGAGATGGGAGCTGGCAATTAGCCGACAGCTGAGCGGCCAGCTCAGAAAAGGAAGGGCTGAGCCCAGCCCTGACATGCTGTCAGTCGAAACTTGTAAGCAGAGAGCTTGGGGGGGGGGGGGGTAGCCAAGCTTGGTTGTGTGTCTGAATAGACGCAAACAGCCCAGCTCAGGATCAAGCATAGATAAATTCCCCTATAGGAAGCAGATTCCTATGGGGGCCCTCAGAAGAGGAGTCAGGAATGCCAGCAGGGAACCCCAGAATAGGAGGAACCAGTGATGCTCTGTGGAAAACCATTGCACAGAGCAGGTAAGTATGACATGTTTTCTATTAGGTCTATCTAGGTCTTACCTGATTGGTGTTTGGTGGTCAGATGAATAGGGAGGAGACACAAGAATGGATCCAATGGGGAGTACTGGGTCTTTATTTCTAAAAGTGAAAGGAAGACAATTTTTCCCTACCCACCCTTAGGTTAGAAAAGCTCATATACATGAACACTAGAAAATGGGTAAAGGGGTCTTTGGAGGTCACTGAAATAGCAGAACAGCAACATAACTGGGGCTCCAGCAGGTGGTGAGGTGCTTCTGTTTAGTTGGCTGTTGGTGGTTCTTCTGAAGTTAGGTAAAAAAATAATAGAAAAATAATAGTACATACATTTGGTAACATCTTCAAGCCCAGTGAAGTACGGCCGAGGATCAGGGCAATCCTTATATAAATTGTGGGTTTAAGGACACGCATTAACTTCCTACTGATAACATTGGCAAAATTGTTTAGATTGTGTGCTTATTGTATTTATTTTGTAGTTTCATATTATTAATAAAGGGCTGCTGTAGCTGCTTAAAGGCTTACAGTCCGTGTGGTTTTTAAAAGTAAAAGAAAGGACCTCTACTAATAAATGCTTTAGTCATGTACACGTGGCATGTCCATAAAATGTATCGGTGTCAGCTGTAATATTAGCAGGAGAGGATTAGCACATTAGTTAATATAATTAATAATTAGAGATAGTATTAGGTTGAGTATTATAAAGTTAATTACATGATTTTTTTTTTTTTTCGGCTAAGATTGCTGACACATCAAAGCATATGCACTTTTAGCACCACCGCCTAATAAAAATCCTTCAAAACAGCATCTGTCAAAACAGGCTTGTTCTAAGAAGCTCAGTGATAATGTTCCTATTTTAATATTTTGGAATACCATTTTTTATAATAATAAAAGCTCTGAAATTATTGTTTGAGATTTTTCTCCAGTAAGAGTCATATACCAGACCTTTTATTGACTATAGGAATGTTATGTAGGCATTGTCTTCTTCACAATTAGCACAGTGGCTAAGTGGTTAGCACTTCTGCCTAGCAGCACTAGGGTTATTAGTTGAAATCTGAACCATAGCACTACCTGCCTGGAGTTTGCATGTTTTCCCTGTGCCTGCGTGGGTTTTCTTCCCACACTCCAAAGACATGCTGGTAGGTTAATTGGTCCTAGTATGTGTATGAATGGATGTGAGTTAGGGACTTTAGATTGTAAGCTCCTTAAAGCGGTAGTAAACCGCCTAAAATAAAAACTCTGCAAGACAATAGCATAATGTGTTAGTATGCATTGCTAGTACTAGCACATTATGAAATACTTACCTTAGAACGAAGCCCCCGTTGCAGTGCCTGGTCAAAGCTGAGGGGGCTGACATGTTCCCCCAGGTTTCTTCCAGGTTTGCGAGCTCTGACGCTGTGAGTGTCCGGAGCTGCGATGACGTCACTCCCACACGTGCTGCATAAATTGACGTCGCTATATAAGTACCGGCAATAAATAAATGCTTCTTTTTAACATGCAACAGTTTATGGCTACCATATAAGAGACACTAACAAAATACTTGTGTTCTTGTTATATAAAAATATAGGTTACTTTATATTTTCAATAGATAAAATACAAGTTGAGTAGAAATAATTAAAGCACTGCTAATGAGTTATATAGTTACATAGTTGGTAAGGTTGAATAAAGACACCAGTCCATCCAGTTCAACGTGTATGTTTATGTCACTACCAATTCCCATACTCCTATAGACTGCATTCACTAAGATGCCCATCTAAAGGTTTTTTGATATTATCAACACTCCCAGCTGACACCACCAACTGTGGGAAGGAGTTCCACCTTCTTACTGCTCTTACAGTAAAGAACCCCATATGCAGCTTAAGGTTAAACCACTTCTCGCCTAACTTCATTGAATGGCTGCTTGTGCTCTTAAGAGACCTAACACTGAATAGTTGTCTCCCTATGCTAGAATCACCATTTTGATAATTGTATATTGCGGTCATATCTCTTCTTAAACATCTCTTCTAGAGGGAGGATACGTTTAACCATCCTTTTTATGACATTTGTAAAACCAGTCTTTTTTGCTAGAACCCTCAAACATTTTACACTATATTACCAAAAGTTTTGGGACGCCTGCCTTTACACGCACATGAACTTTAATGGCATCCCAGTCTTAGTCCGTAGGGTTTAATATTGAGTTGGCCCACCCTTTGCTGTCCACAAGGTTTAGGAGTGTGTCTATGTTTGAATATTCCTTCAGAAGCGCATTTGTGAGGTCAGGCACTGATGTGGACGAGAAGGCCTGGCCTGCAGTCTTCGATCTAATTTACCTCAAAGGTGTTTTATCGGGTTGAGGTCAGGACTCTGTGCAGGCCAGTCAAGCTCCTCCACACCAAACTCGTTCATTCATGTCTTTATGAACCTTGCTATGTACACTGGTCCAAATCATTTGGGGGGGGGGGGGGATTGTGGTGGTTTTCGGGGGGCTGGGCTTGGCCCCTTAATTCCAGTGAAGGGAACTTTTAAGGCATCAGCATACCAAGACATTTTGGACAATTTCATGCTTTCAATTTTGTGAAAACAGTTTGGGGATGGCCCCTTCCTGTTCCAACATGACTGGGCACTAGTGCACAAAGCAAGGTCCATAAATACATAGAATACCTTTGGAATGAATTAGAGTGGAGACTGCAAGCCAGGCCTTCTCGTCCACATCAGTGCCTGACCTCACAAATGCGCTTCTAGAAGAATGGTCAAACATTCCCATAGACACACTCCTAAACCTTGTGGACAGCCTTCCCAGAAGAGTTAAAGCTGTTATTGCTACAGATGGTGGGCCAACTCAATAATAAACCCTACGGACTAAGACTCGGATGCCATTAAAGTTCATGTGTGTGTAAAGGCAGGTGTCCCAATACTTTTGGTAATATAGTGTATATTTATTTTTTTTAGCAGAGGCCCTAGAGAATAAAATATTGCGGTAAAATACAGCGGTCTTTATAACGCTTTTTTTTTTTTTTTTTAAATACACTTTAATTACAAAAAAACTAAACAGTAAAGTTGGCCCAATTTTTTTGTATAATGTAAAAGATGATGTTACACCAAGTAAATAGATACCTAACATGCCATGCTTTAAAATTGCACATGCTCGTAGAATGGCAACAAACTACGAGACTTAAAAATCTCCATTTTTATGTTTTATGTTTAAATCATCTCCAGGCGATGATTTAAACATTTTTACAGGTTACCTGTTTAGTGTTACAGAGGAGGTCTTGTGCTAGAATTATAGCTCTCGCTTTAATGATTTTGGCGATACCTCATATGTGTGGTTTGATACTTCACATGTGTGGTTACTTATGTGGGCCCGACTCACGTATGCGCTCGCTTCTGCGCATGAGCATGGAGGGAAGGGGGGGTTACAATTTTTTTTTCCTTATTTAAAAGACCCCAGATCTCTCATTCACCTTTCAAAGTAAAAAAAAAATTACATGTTGACTTTAACCACTTCAAAACCGGGCACTTATACACCTTCCTGCCCAAGCCAAATTTCAGCTTTCATCGATGTCGCAATTTGAATGACAATTGAGCGGTCATGCTACACTGTACCCAAACTAATTTTTTATCATTTTGTTCCCACAAATAGAGCTTTCTTTTGGTGGTATTTGATCACCTCTGCGATTTTTTTATTTTTTGCGCAACAAATAATAAAAGACCGAAAATTTTGAAAAAAAAAAAAGTTTCTTTGTTTCTGTTAAAATTTTTTGTAAATAAGTACGTTTTCTTCTTCAATGATGGGCACTAATATGGCTGCACTGATGGGCACTGATGAGGTGGCACCAATGCGGTGGCACTGATGAGGTGGCACTGGTGGGCACTCATAGGCGACGCTAATGGGCACTCGTAGGCGGCAATGATGGGTACTTATGGGTTGCACTGATGGGTACTTATGGGTGGCACGGATTGGCACTGATGGGCACTGATAGGTGGGCACTGATGGGCACTGATAGGTGGCACTGATGGGCACTGATAGGTGGCACTGATGGACACTGATGGGTGGCACTGATGACACTGATGGGTGGCATTGTTGGGCATCACTGATTTTATTTGTGCCATAGAGGTGCCAGTCAGCGCCCATTTGTGGGCACTGATTGGCATATGTTGGCCAATAATTTGCACATGTGGATGGCCATGGGGCATTTACCTGGCCATCCACATGTTAGGTGCTTCCCTGGTGGTCCTGGCGGCTTCCCTGGTGGTCCAGTGTGGGCATCCAAGGGGGGGCTGCGCTGATAAACAATCAGCACAGACGCCCCTGTCAGGAGGGCCGCCAATCGGCTCTCCTCTACTCACGTCTGTCAGACACGAGTGAGGAAAAGCCGATCAACAGCTCTTCCTGTGTACATCGTGATCAGCCACGATTCGACACGGCTGATCACGTGGTAAAGAGCCTCCGTCGGAGGCTCTTTACTGAGAACATTGTAGCGTTGTAGCGGTGTGTCAGACTGGCACACCGCACCACCAATCGCCGCGATGCGCGCCCCCCACGGGCGCACAGCTGCTGTTACCCTGCTGGACGTCATATGACGCCCAGTCAAGATAAATGAACCACCGCCCGGCCGTCATTCTGCTATAGGCCAGACGGGAAGTGGTTAAGAAATAAAGTCCCATCAATCTGTCTGAGAACCAGAAGTGAAGTTGAAGATCGCTCCCATCCTCCAAGGGCATAGAGCCGAGTGGGGGCTATCTTGCCCTCACTTCTTGCCTAGCTATCGGCCTCACCAGATCAGTTCCAGGCTTACTAATGGCTCCGGTGAGCTTGGAATGGACCAGGAAACGGGATGAAGCACCTCTCCCACCGCTTATAAAAATGATCTCATGGCGAATGCGCTGCTGGGATCACTTTTATCGGAAAGCTGTCTACCTAAAAAAAGATACCAGGGTCATGGCAGCTGGCTGCTGCCATAACGACAGTGTTTAACGTCAAATAATGATCTACATGTACAGTTAGGCGGTTGGCAAGTGGTTGTCATTCCTCATAATTGAGGTACTCCAGCCCTTTTCAGCTTTGTTGCCCTTATCTGAACTTTCTTAATTTCCATCACATCCTTCCTGATTTCTGGTGACCAGAACTGGATGGCATACTCAATATGTGGCTGAATCTTATGTCTTGAGTAGATACCCTTTCTAATGCATGCTAATAGTCTGCTGTCCTTGCTTGCAGTAGCTTGGCATTACATGCTGTTGCTGAGTTTGTTATCTACTAGAACCCCCAGATCAATTTCCATCCTAGATTCCCCTAAAGGTTTTCCCACTTTACATTCATATTTTTAGCCTCCAAGTGTGTTACGTTACCTTTTTTAATATTAACCACCTCCCACCCAGCCTTTTATAATAATATGGACGGGCAGGAGCACTGTTATCTCTGGTGGATGTCAAATGATGTCTTTACAGTTGCATACCCTAGGGGTCATGCAGCAGCATGATCTGTGAGCCACTATGTCCACAAAACACAGAGGAACACAGCTTGTTGTACCTGGCCATTGTGCATGGCCCTGGTACCATGCGATCGCTGTGATTGGACAGTTGTAAACAATAGCTTTTATTCATAGCCATTGTGTACTATTGTGATGATCTATGTGATTGGTCACCATGATCACACGGTACAGGGACAATCACAGTGGGCCTGTACCATGTTATAGCGGTGGCCAACCACAGCTATCACAATGCTACACAATGGCACATGAATGGATGCCAGTCACAAAGTAAAATGATTGCTAATACAGTGTTCATCACTGTAATTAACAAATATATTACATTTTTTTTTTTTTTTTTGCGAAAATTAGTTTTTTCAGTTAATCAGGATTGATCAGTTTTCACATATACCATGGGTTATAGATGTTATAACTTTCACACATGTAATAAGATACACTGATTTGGGTTATTTTTTTACTAAAGAAATGTAGCGCAATACATGTTGGCCTAAACTTATGAAGAAATATTATTTATTTGCAAAATTTTATAACAGAAACTAAGAAAAGCAAGTTTTTTTCCAAAATGTTTTTTTTTTTTCATCTATATATCAAAAAAATAAAAAAAAACAGTGGCTTAAATACCACCAAAGGAAAGCTCCATCTGTCGCAAACAAATGATAAAAATTGAGTACAGTGCTGCATGACTGAGCAATTGGCATTCAAGGTGTACAATTCTGAGAGCTGAAAATTGGCCTGGGCAGGAAGTGGGTGAAAGTTTCTGGTATCATTTGCCATGTAGTTGTCTACCCCTTTATTTTATTGAGGGTTTCTTGTAAAGTTGCTATATCCTGTTGTGACGTTATTGCTCTGCTTAACTTTGTATCATCGGCCAACACTGAGATTAAACTGTTTATACCAACCTCAATATCATTTATATATCCACTTGACCTACAGGAGATTTTTACCCCTCGTGAGCATTTTTTGCTATTCGGCATGGTGCTACTTTTAACTGGCAATCGCAAGGTCATAAAAAATAAAAGGAATTGCGCTAATGCATGTGCAAGATAACATAAACAAATATATATAATGTTAAGTGCAAAAGTAGAAAAATTAAATGTGAATAGCAGTTAATGAAAATCCACCATAATGTCCCAATGAAGTAAGAGCTCAATATAGTATGTAAAGAACTCCGATTCGCCCAAAAAGTGCAAAAACCTAAAGTCCAAGTGATAATGCGATTAGTGACATCAGAGGAGGGTCCACCACCCGAGATAGAAGGGGTTGCTCCTTACCAGATGGCCATGACTCCCCACTACAGAGGGTCACAGCAAGCAGATAAGATTGTAACACAGAGATTAGAGACTTCTATCAGCATCCACCAGGGGTCGCCTCACCGCCAGTCACTCCAGCAAAGCCAATGGCAGGGATACACTTGCGATGTCACCGATCATCCTCCGGAGGGAGGAGATCGGTGATCAGTGACATCGCAAGTGTATCCCTGCCATTGGCTTTGCTGGAGTGACTGGCGGTGAGGCGACCCCTGGTGGATGCTGATAGAAGTCTCTAATCTCTGTGTTACAATCTTATCTGCTTGCTGTGACCCTCTGTAGTGGGGAGTCATGGCCATCTGGTAAGGAGCAACCCCTTCTATCTCGGGTGGTGGACCCTCCTCTGATGTCACTAATCGCATTATCACTTGGACTTTTGGTTTTTGCACTTTTTGGGCGAATCGGAGTTCTTTACATACTATATTGAGCTCTTACTTCATTGGGACATTATGGTGGATTTTCATTAACTGCTATTCACATTTAATTTTTCTACTTTTGCACTTAACATTATATATATTTGTTTATGTTATCTTGCACATGCATTAGCGCAATTCCTTTTATTTTTTATTTTTTCCCACAATTGATGTTTATTGTCAGGATTGCAGCTTTTCAACGATCCATTGTTTATTTGGTCTATAGCGCAGTTTTATTCTTTTTTTTTCTATAATCGCAAGGTCATGCAACACTGTATGCAAATTAAATTTTTATAATTTTTTTACACATAAATAGAGCTTTCTTTTGGTTATATTTGATCACAGGTGTTTTTGTTTTTTGAAAAAAACAAAACATTTTGAAAAAAACAACAATATTTTTTTTTTACTTTCTGCTATAAAATATATCCAATAAAAAATTATTTAAAAAAATAGCATTTCTTCGTGAATTTTGGCCAAAATGTGTTCTGCTACATGTCTTTGGTAAAAAAAAAAAAAAAACAATAAGTATTTATTATTTGGTTTGCATTAAAGGTATAATGTCTAGTACTGGATTTATTTATTTTTTTATACAAGCAATGGCGGTGATCAGCAACTTTATAATGGGACTGTGATAGTGTGGCGGAAAATCTGACACTAGCTGACACTGGCTGGGGTGTACACTAACTGACACTGACATCAATATAAACACTAATACAGTGATCAGTGCTAATACCATACATTGTCACTATACAAACACTACTGGTTGGGAAGGGTTTACATCTAGGGGCGATCAAAGGGTTAAATGTGTGCCTACTAATGTTTACTGTGTGTGTGTGTTTGTTATGTGCTGCTTTTACTAAACAATCTTGCCATTTATTTTTTCCCAACCAGCCCCACAGCAAGATCACCTGTCAGTGTTCGGAGCGCTGTGTTGTTCACAACACAGAGCTCCCTTTCCTGAATAACGGAGCTGATCAGTGGGTCCCAGCAATCAATCATGGGCTGGGACCCGCTGATTGGCTTGTGCTGTAATAAATCACAGCATAGCTGGGGCAGCCGGCAGGTGCGTGGAAGCACTGATCACATACCAGATACATGATCCAGTGCAGAGAGGCTGACCTGCAGCAGTATAACTATGTGGGGTGGTCAGCAAGCGAATATACAGTAAATTAAAGAGAATTAGTCCCAGGACAGAGCCTTGGGAAATCCTACTTACAACTCCAAACCATTCAAAAGATACTTTATTTATCACCACCCTCTGTAACCAGTATCTAGGTAGATACACTATTGTCAAATCCAACAGACCTCAATTTGTAAATTAAGTGTTTATGGAGTATTATATCAAATAATATAATGAAATCCAGATACACGACATCCACAGGCCTTCTACCTAGATTACAGCTAACATTCTCATAGAATGTTAACAGGTTTTTCTAGCAAGAATGATCTTTCATACATTCATGCTGGTTACTACTAATGATACTTTTTTCATCAGAAAATTCTTGGATATGGCATACTATTGATGTTAGGCTAACTGGTCTGTAGTTTCCAGGTAAATATCTTGGCCCTTTTTCGAATATTGGTACCACGTTTGCTTTTTGCCAATCAGCTGGCACCATTCCTGTCAGTAAGCTGTCCTTAAAGATTAAAAATAACATTCTGACTATAACATGGCTAAATTCTTTGAGGACATTTGGGTGTAAGCCATTAGGTTCTGGTGATTTATTCACATTAAGGTTATCAATTCTTTTTTGAACGCTGACTTCTGTTAGCCACAAAGGTACATTCCATGTTGTGTTACTAACAATGCGGTCTTGTTTATTATAACCCTCCTTTTCCATTGTAAAAATTGAGAAGAATGTATTTAATACAGTTGTTTTCTTCTTGTCACTTGCAACCAACTACCCCTAAATATTCTTTATAGAGCCAATATGCTTTGACCTTGTGTTTTTACTATAAATATATTTTTAAAAATTAGCATCGATAATAAAGACTTCTATCTAAAGTACATGTATACCCATACTGAATGACATTTAAAATGGTATAGCACTATCTTAGGAATTCATTAACAGTATCATAGACATTATTTAGATTTTCTTGCTCCTCCACAGGACAAATGTCAGTGGGAGTGCAAGATGCATGCACCTGGGAACAGGTACATGAATACCGAGGGGACAGCACTGAGACTGGTGTATTCATAACGTGAACATTCATTCTTCAAGGAATGTTTAGCCCCTTGCTAGTGTATCCCTCTTTTTCTTTGGGGGGGGGTTATGAGAATTGCCTAAACCGGTAGGTAAATAGGTGAACCAGAACCTTCTCTTAGTGGATGAGTGGGTTTTATAATAAGGTTGGCAGTGCCTCCACCCAGGATAGGGTGTCTGTGACCCGAGAGGATTTCCCTCCTGATAAATTAAACAGTGATATAAACAAAGTAATTGAGCGCAGAGGAACTGCTGTAGCCAGCATATACCAATAAACATAAGTATACAGATGCACACCACTATGGAAATACAAGTTTTATATATTAAAAGATGAATAATAGTACACACATACAATATACAAACAGGTAATATCAGCAAAGAGCCCAAAAAGAGTCCTGGTGGAATTGTGCACATACACCATGGTATATATAGTTATCAATAAAGATACCTCCATATGAATGTTGCAGCAAAATTTAGTTGTAGGAACCATTGAAGATAATTGTGATGCAGTGTCTGTCTTAAGACAAGATCAGTGATGATAGGGGAGAACCTCCAGCCATTCTCCAACCAGCTTGAAACACAGCTTCTCACCAGAAGAAACTGTGGTATGGCACTGGAACTCAGCCTATCTAGTCTGTGTCATAGTTTCTAGTAGCTTCTAATCTGTCATGCAGCTGGACCTCTAACTATCTGTGGGCCGTCGTATGCCTAACATGGATCTAGTCCATGCTGGTTATTGAGCCCTGAGCTAAGACTAACTATATAATTCCAGACTAGAAAGGACATGGTTTATTAAAATATATTTATATATACCCAGAAAACAATAGCAAACTATTAAACATAGAAACGGTTACCTAATAATCCCTGTTTCTGGTAGCCAGCAGCTCCTTCATATGAGGACATGTGGTCTCATCCATCTCTCTCCATGTATTTATTCCATCTGGGGTTTTCAATCCAACCACCAAGGATAGGAAGTGATGTACATACAGTAAATAACTATGTGACATTAAGTAGTACAGCCACCTACAAATACAGACAGTAGAGGGCAGCAGATCCCTTGACTAACTAGGACACGTAAGCTCACTCTGTAAGCTCTCAAGCAATGAATGACTCATCCTCATAAAGCTGCTGGCCAGGAGATCTCATGGCTAACAACTGAAAGTAAACAAAGAGGTAGGGTACTGGGTAATGTCATTACCCAAATATGGCCATGGTGCTTACTCTCCTCGAGCCCTTCCACCTCTGTGTGGGACACTTCATTTGGGAGAGCCTGGGGACATGAGAGCAGAATCCACATCCATAATTTATGCCCCTACCTATCCCTGTTTCCCTACGCGACTGCCTCCACTTCCTCCAAACAAAGCTCTTGTAGAGTGCAGAGCCATCCATTTCTACCTCTCCCTCCAGCTATAGCTTGGGCAGCCAGAGCAGGAAACAAAATAAGACAGCTCAGCTGCCCAAATAATAGTTCATAGCCAAATTTGGACAGTGATGGATATGGTCCCTTCTCATCCCTTTGTTTACTTTCATCTGTCAGACAGAAAATCTCCTTTAATCTACCTTTAAGAGATGATCTCATTGCTTTTACCAGTTTTGATTCCTGACATTCCTACCTCTTAACATGCCCGTTGGGGACAGAATGGCCAATCAGCTGCTGGGCCAGTGACTTCCATTTTTACGTATAACACAAAGTATACTGCGCTTGTGGTTCCTAACAGTGAGCTCATATTGGCCAGGAAGGGAAATCCCAGTAACTGCTTAAAAAACTGCCTGGATGAGGTAAGACACCTACAGTATATGCCACGGCACCTTGTAAAGTGATTTAGAAAAAAAATGGGAACATATTGGTATTCACAACAAACTGCAATCAGTGGGCTGATTTTGTTGAAGGCAGACATTGAAAATATTCCTTAAGAGATCTTTCACACTGCCAGCTGGCCGCATTAGCGGTAAAGCACCACTAGTTTTAGCAGCGCTTTACCGTTGTTTTATCGGCACTTCTCACCCCCGCTAGCGGCCGAAGAAAAGGTTAAATGCGCCCAAAAAATGCCGCTGCCAAATAGCTTTGCAGGTGCTTCCGCAGCGGTGAAGCCCATTGATTTCAGTGGGCAGGGGCGGTGGAGGAACGCTGTGTACACTGCTCCAAAGATGCTGCTTGCAGAACTTTTTCTAATATCCTGCAAGTGCATCTCTCCTGTGTGAAATCACTAGGGCTTTCACACTGGGGCTGCAGGGGAGGTATTTTTCAGGCACTTTACAGGCACTATTTTTAGCCTTTTAGTGCCTGAAAAATGCCTCCAGTGTGAAAGGGGTCTAGAGTTCATTTATTAGGAAACTGAAGCAAAGAGGTGTCCAGATATAACTAAGGCCCATGACAAAAGGTAGTTCTGATTTTGTGCTTCAGAAATATTTTTAAGGTAATGCTGAACGCCACTAAGTCAGAAAACCTAAATATACTGAATTGATTTTTTTTTATGTTTATGCCGAGTTCAGACATCAAAAGAATAGGTAACATAGAGGTCTCAATATCTACTCATCTTGGAGATAAATGAAGCATATTCTGCAACACCTATTCATGCAACCACTGCCTGTAAATACCTTTTTTACAGGATTTACAAACCTAGAATTATTACTGTTTATTACAATTTGTTGGTATTATCAAAACAAGTGTTAATATTAGTGCTTACATATATTTACAGTATATAATATACAGTAACTGATTAATAAAAGAAGTGACTAAAATATGGAGGGTTAATATTTTAGTGTGATTGGATCATCTATCACTGTAGTGTAACATGCAAACGGTTTGTTATACTGTATTTGTTGTATGAGTTCCTGCCCAGTCGGCAAAAGGTATTCAGCAATTGATGCTAAAAAATCCAGCAAGAATTGCCTGAGCTGACAGGCAGCTGTGAATTTTAGGAGGGTTTAACAGTCAGCAAATTGTCAAGTATTGACATCTGCATTCACCACGGAGATAAATTCATCTGTTTGGTGAAATATGTGCACAACGCAACAGGATGTAGTTAACAAACATACACAATCCAATCAGGGGGAGAAGGCAGCATCTGTCAACATCAAGAATATGAGCCTTTATATCTTCATCTTTAAATCATACTCAGTGCAGCTACTGTATAAAGCTGCATCAATATACTATATGTCGCTAAATACATGCTTCTGATACCATTTATAATAACAAATTAAGTTTCCAATTTTTTTCTAAATGTTCATTTGCTGTTTTTTAAGCCTAAGAAATCAAATTGTTCCTCAAAGCAGTTTATTTTATATAGATAGATAGATAGATAGATAGATAGATAGATAGATAGATAGATAGATAGATAGATAGATAGATAGATAGATAGATAGATGCTTTTGTAGCTCGTTTATGTCAGATGCCTTTTACTTGTGATTTTATTGCTTGTGAAATTTTCCTAAACCAACTAAAAAAATACTGTCTTCACAGCAGTCTACTTAGCCAGTTGAAGACAATTATTTTTTATTAACTACAATTTGTCACTGCCATCTGGATACAGCTAAAAGTCATTGGTACTGCTATTTCTTCACTTTGTGGCTATTTCCAATAGGAAAAGATCTTGATCATAATAAAAAGTGAGCATTAATTCAGAGAAATAAAATGACATAGTAGGTTGGTTCAAATATTTCACAGTCATTTAGTTACAGTCTTATAATTTGCCTCTGTTAAGAAGAGATCAGTGTAACAACAGCCAGAACGAGTTATGGTCATTAAAATGGCAATAGACATATTCTTTCTCTGGGGCCCAATTATCTTTGTTATGCAAATTTTTAAAAGCTTGGTCAAAAATATCAATACAGCCCTGTTAATTTATCATGGTGTTCAGGATCTGCATTGATGATGTGTTCTATTGATTTTCTGTGCCCTTTAAAAACACTGAGACATAGGTGATTAACAGAAACAACCACAACAGGGACTACAACCAGGATTGTAAAGGTTTAATATTTGGATTTTTATCAATATGAGCAAGGTTAAATGAAAACACAGAAAATGGGGTCATCTGCTCTGTCATCTGTGTTAACAAGATCAATTGACAGTGCTTAGCAAATACAACTAATGGACACTCAAGGATTAAAAATGGTCATGGTCAAGATATGTCAGTTAATAGCATCTTTTTGTTGCACAAATATCAAAGCATTCAGATGTACCATCCGAAAGGTCTTATGAGCAATGACTTGCAATATCTCACCTACCATTACGCTTTAAAAGAAATGTGTATTTGTGTATATTTTATGGGTTTTTTCAGACAAAAATATATGAATATAGTATTGTAATACAGTTGTATTTGTCCAGACAAAGAGTAAAGCTTCAGGCTAATTTTAATATGTTTGGGCTATATTAATTGCTTTGATGAAAAAGCTTGTCTACAAATCTCAAAAGCTCAAGCTCAAATTTCCAAGCACAACTGAATGAATCAGAGGAGTGACTCATCTTACCTCCTTCTGTTTGGACAGGCCTTACAGAATTTTAATCAGAAGTAGAGTCTGAAAGTAAACATTTTTTGCTGTGCTGTGATCTAGAAAGCCCATAATATTCGGTGAATTCGATTTCATGGGTGACTCTGAAATTAATTTGTTACAAAATTTATAAAACATCTCTTAAAAATATTTAAATGATAAAAATGTATAAAAATGTATAATGAATAGATCCAAAGCTGTTGTGGAAAACAGTGATAAGCGAAAGAACTTTTATTTAACTTAATTTAACCATGGAAACTTAGACCTCAAATACTGCATATCAAAGCAACATATATTGGATATCCAAAGTCTACACACCCCTGTTAAAATGTCAGATTTCTGTAAAAAAATGAGACAAAGATAAATCATTTCAGAACTTTTTCCACCTTTAATGTGACCTATAAACTGTACAACTCAATTGAACAATAAACTGAAATCTTTTAGGTGGAGGGAAGTAAAGATAAAAAACTAAAATAATATGGTTGCATAAGTGTGCACACCCTTACACTAATACTTTGTTGAAGCACCTTTTGATTTTATTACAGCACTCAGGCTTTTTGGGTATGAGTCTATCAGCATGGCACATCTTGACTTTGCAATATTTGACCACTATTCTTTGCAAAAACACTCCAAATCTGTCAGATTGTGAGGGCATCTCCTGTGCACAGTCCTCTTCAAATCACCCCGCAGATTTTCAATCGGATTCAGTTCTGGGCTCTGGCTGGGTCATTCCAAAACTTTAATCTTCTTCTGGTGAAGCCATTCCTTTGTTGATAAATGATGAAGAAAATCCTGCGCTGTCAGAAATACCTATGCTAAGGGGCACTGCTGCAACACCTAAATGGCTGATCCAAACAGACAAAAGTGGTATGAATAAAGTAAACGGTGATTGAGCTGTGATAAGAGGGGAAGGAAGGAGGAGGAAGGGGAAGGGGCTAGCTCAAATGTATAGAGAGGTGAATGAAAAATGAACAAATTATACAAAATATAAAGGTATAATGAGCATGAGGGCTAGTATCATACTAGCACATAAAAAATATAATGTAAATACTGAAACAGAAGAAAAGATCCTCTGATGAAGTCACGTGACGATACGTGTGAGGTTTGGAGCACGGGAACTGTCACAGACTGATAAGATACGAGCTCGGCGCTCGTGGATGTTTTTACTATAGCCTTCTGCTAAATGTAAGTGTACCATGTTGTTTTTAACCTAATAAACTGATTTATATACGGGATCACGCTATGTGCACTCTCTTCCAACACTCCACATATATGCATCCCATTGTGACGAGCATTGAGGAAATGGGGACGGTTCGAAGACACCCTTTTTGAGGTATACGAACTCGGCGTTCGTTGGATTGACACCCACACTCATTTTACAAAAGTGAGAGCATCCCCCTTCTGTGTCCTGTCCCTTTTTCCACTTTGGCCGCCACAGAGTTATACTATATACTGTCTGCTTATGTTTTTTATATACCATCCTGCACACCCACCACCCGAATTGCCTGAACTACTGGATGGGACCCTTGCTTGCTGGTGATTTGTTACTGGATTACAAGCTGTTGTCTTGCAGCAGTAAGGTGAGCTGCTTGCGAGCACAGAGGTGTCCCCACTGAAGACTTTGTTTCCCTTTCCTGTGGCTTGTGGACTTGCCTTTTTGGAACTGATGACTCTTTGTACTACAAGGTGGTGGGACTGTTCACCATTTATTTATTTTTCTTGGAGTCACCAATAAGTATTTGCTGAGTTACCACATATGTGCTAGTATGATACTAGCCCTTTTGCACTGAGATTTTTTCTTTTCTTTTGTATCAGTATTTACAATATTTTTTATGTGCTAGTATGATACTAGCCCTCACGCACATGGACTTTGTTTGATTTATATATTTTATTTTGTTCAATTTTTTTTTTTTGTACCCACACTGTATTTGTCACTCATTTTATAGCTTTTTATACGTTTTAGGCTATTTTGTTTCTTCAGTTTATTCAGATTTAGTGCTCATTAGACTGCACTTTATTACATTTCATCACACTTTTATATTTTGTATAATTTTTCCATTTTGCCTTTTGGAACTGATGACTCATTGTTTGAGCACTTTGTACTACAAGGCGATGGGACTGTTCACCATTTATTTATTTACTTGGAGTCACCATTAAGTATTTGCTGAGCTACTACATATGTGCTAGTATGATACTAGCCCTTTTGCACTGAGATTTTTTTTTTGATAAGTATTTGCTGAGTTACCACATATGTGCTAGTATGGTACTAGCCCTTTTGCACTAAGATTTTTCTTTTCTTCTGTTTCAGTATTTACATTATATTTTTTATGTGCTAGTATGATACTAGCCCTCATGCTCATTATTATACCTTTATACCTTTATATTTTGTATAATTTGTTCATTTTTCATTCACCTCTCTATACATTTTTTTTTTTTTTAAATCTTTATTTCTCGTTTTTCATAACAAATCTTTTCCCACCAGGGGCAATTCAAGGTACAAATCAATTTATAAATTCAGAAAATACACAAACTTATCCTCCGTTCCCACCCTCACCCCGCTACAGTCAGGACTGTTCCGAATGGAGGCCAGGAGAGGTTCGAGGGACAGGATGAACAGGATGAACAGGGGGGAGAGCGGGCAGCCCTGCCTTGTACCGTTTACCATCCCAAAAGGTTTTGAAATGGCTCCGTTCACCCTTACAACTGCTGTTGGGCTATTATATAGGGCCTTGACCCAGGAAATAAACCTAGACCCGAACCCCATGGCTTCCAGCGTGTTCATCAAGAACCCCCAGTCTACCCTGTCGAATGCCTTTTCAGCGTCTATCGACAGGAATAGAGCTGGGGGTCCCCTGCGTCTACAAAACTCCGACAGCAGCACTGCCCGCACCCCATTGTCCCTGCACTGTCTTCCGGGGACAAAGCCGGACTGGTCCGGGTGCACCAGATCAGCCATGCATCTCTTCAGTCTATTGGCTATGACCTTGGCGTATAATTTAACATCTGCATTTAACAGGGAGATGGGCCGGTAGCTGGAGCACAACCTGGCATCCTTCCCTTCTTTCAATATCAGGGTTATCGTGGCGGACAATGCCTCGCCTTCCATCTAACACCTGGTGCCCAGTTCATTCCAGTATTGGCACAGCCTGGGGACTAGTATGTGTTTCATTTTCTCTAAGTAGAAGGTGGAGAAACCATCAGGGCCTGGGATCTTACCCTTCGGGGAATCTCTTAAGGCTGATAAGATTTCCTCTTCCTCGATTGGTTTATCCAGGAAGTCCCTGTCCTCAGTGGGCAGCACCTTTAAGCCTGCTTCTTTTAGGAATTCCCTGCTCCTAACCTCCCCCCTCTTTTGCCCTAGAGAATAGAGATCTGCGTAAAATTTTCTAAACTCCTCTGCCATGCCTCCGCTGGTCGCTATCTCTTTCCCTGCTGAGCTATTTATTTTATCGATAAAATTCCGCCCTCTTTTTTTCCTTATTAATCTGGCTAAATGTTTGCTTGATTTATTTGCCCAGAGATATTTGTACCTAGCTATTAAATTGAAGGCTCTCTTGGCATCCTGCTCCATCATGTCCCTCAACTCCTCTCTCCTGGCAACCAATAAACGGTAACAGTCCTGATCCTGCCCCTTGGTCTTTTTATGTGCTTGTTCCAAACCGAATAAGACCTCTATCAATTTTGCCCTTTCTTCCTTCCTTTTTCTTTTTCCGGCCTGCACCTATGGCTATAAGAGACCCTCGGATATAGGCTTTGTGCGCCTCCCATAGAATAGCAGGTGATACCTCTCCTGTATCATTTGTATTGAAGAAAAAATTCACCTCGTTCTGGATCTGCTCTAGTACTTCGGGATCCCTGAACAAATCCTCGTTCAGCTTCCACGAGAAAGGACTTGTCACCACTTCTGGTAGCTTCAGCCTCATCGTAACTGGGGAGTGGTCTGAGAGGGACGCTATCTCTATTTTGGTATCTAAGACCCCCTCCAGTAAATTATGATCCACAAAAATGTAGTCCAGTCTAGAGTACGTCCCGTGCACAGGGGAGAAGAAGGTGAAGTCCCTTTCTTTAGCATGTTGCACTCTCCACACATCCATTAACTGGCTGTGGAATAATTTTCGCCTAATTGCCCCTAATGACACCTTCTTTATCCCCTGGGCACGAGACGTACTATCTAGAGCGGGGTCCAAACAGAAATTTAAATCCCCTGCTAAGACCACCTCCCCTTCCCCGAATGCTAGCAACTTCTCCAAAACTTGTCCCAGGAAGATAGTTGGGCTTCTGTTGGGGCAATAGACATTAGCCAGAGTAAACAATCTTGGTCCAATTGAACCTTTTAAAAAAATATAACGACCATCAGGGTCTACCAGTCTATCCCTCACTGAGAAATTCAATGCCTTGGACAGCCCTATGGCGACTCCCCTTGACCCCTTGGTAGGGGAGGCCCATATAACCATTGAGGGATCTTAGGGGAGAACAACCTGACCCTTGTATCGAGAGTCAGGTGGGTCTCCTGTAGGAAGACTATGTCCCCACGCAGGAGACACAGTTCCCCCAATATTTTGTGTCTTTTCCTTGGTGAGTTTAACCCTTTGACATTATAGGATATAAATTTGATCTCAGGCATAAGTAGTAGGGCGAACGTTCGCCTCTATCTTCTGCTTCTCTCGAACACATCCTGCAGGCTCCCCCACCCACTTCTAATCCCTCCCCCCACCTATACCCCTCCCACCCCCTAAACCCCCTTCCCTTCCCCCTCCCCTGATTCCCTCCTCCCTGTTCCCCCCCCTCTACCCCACCCGCTTCCCCCTCCACCCCGTCACCCCCCCACCACCCCATGGCACTCACTTCGCCAAAAGCCCGCCCATATGGAAATTTTCCCATTCCACACTGCAGGGCTTCTCTCTCAGGGGTGAGCTCCAGCACCGGCATCCATCACCCACCCCTCCCAAAGAGGGGGAGGCATAGGAGATGAAGACACGAAGCGCTCCCCCTCGGAGATGTACCCCAACCCCCGCAACTCCCCTCCCGCTCGAACCCTGTACATATTATTTTGTACTGTTTATTCAGGGCTGTCCAGCGGGCGGCCCCTCCCAAACCTTTCCCTTTATTCAGTATCAGCTAAAGTCCCAAGGTACGTTAGTCTCGTGCCTCTGAAAAATAAACGTCCCCTTAGGGGCGGAGGGGGGAGGCGGAGGAGGGGGGAGAGAGGGAGCGGGAAAAAAAAAAAGAAACCCCATCCCCCACTACTCCCCCCCCGCTCACGCTCCTCTCCCCTCCTATGCCCCCCCCCCCTCATTCCACCTTCAATGACTATAACAAGTCAGGGACGGGAATGCCCAAATTGTTACAGAAGTCCTGCATTTCTTCCATGTATCTCATTCTATAAGATCTTCCGTCTTTAGTAACTATCAGGGATGTTGGAAACCCCCAGCTATATTTTAGATTTGCCCTCCTAAGTTGATCAAGAATTGGTTTCATCCGTCTTCTCCTCTCCAGAGTGCCAGCCGAAAGATCCGTAAATATCTGCAGCTCTCTGTTTTCGAAGTTTATTGGAGGGGCCCCCTTTAAATTCTTCCAGATTTTTTCTTTGTCCTCATATTGATGAAATTTTACTATGACGTCCCTGGGGGTGTCTTGCTTTATATGGGGGGGCTTCCTTATTCTGTGGACCCTGTCGATCCTTAATACTTCATCTTCTCGCCTGCCCAGCAGAGGGTTGAAGATCTTCCTCATCTTCTCTCCCAGATCTTCGTTTTGTTGTTCCGGGATTGATCTGATACGTAGATTTTGTCGTCGGCTCTGGTTCTCCTGTTCTTCCAGTCTAAACGTCAGCAGGCGATTTTCGTTTTCTACCTTCCTGACTTGTTCTTTTAAATCTGAAATATCCTTGGCTTGGATACCTGAGGCCTCTTCAGCTTCCTCCAACCGGCGGAGAAGATGACCCATGTCGGAGCGGACATTTAAAATCTCTGCTTTTATCACACTTTCTAGGTTTTTTTCCAGTTTAGTGAGCATTTCGCTCATGTCAAGCTTGCTCGGAGCTAGGGCCATCATTCTCTGCTCCTCGGCCGTACTGCTTGCAGATGCCCCCTCCAGGACCGGCTCTTCGTGAGTTCTGTCGCCCTGTCCCCCCTTTTGTTTCTGTTGCTCCTTCTTCTTTGTACCTGGGTGTTTCGCCTCCATTCCTGGGCTCTTTATTCTTGCTTCTTTTAAATATTTTTGTATGGAGCTAGTGTTTAAGCTCTCTCTTGTATTGTGAGGTTCAGTTGTTCTTGATGACCGGCCTCTCATGCTTCCGATCCCAATCCCGGTTCACCCCTAGTAGTGACTGGGTGCTAAGAAGTGTCACCGTCGCCCCGCTAGATGCTTTACTATTTTGGGGTCCCCCTCCCTCCTCGGGCCGTATGAGAGAAGGGTCCACTGTACCTCTGGAGTCTAAGTACTGTATAGAGTCTCTGCGGTAAATATGCCGTTTCCTTCCTCCTTCCAGGCCGCACAGTACGCGTTGGGTGGTTATCTTATGACTGCTTCTCTTTGTGGGTCCACTCCCCGATCAGGGACCGTACTTGAAAAAATAGTTGGGAGCCCCCCACAGAGAAGGGAAAAAACAAAAAGGGGGAGAGGTGAGAGGGGGAGGGTAGGGCACTCTCTACAGCAGCCCAGCCTCTCTGCTCAAATGTCCCCTCTGGTTTATTTGACGAGGGGGGAGACGCCAGAGGGCCCCCAGTGAACCAGTCCTTTTTAAACAGGGCCAATAACAAAGAAAAAATGCACCCCAGTTGATCGCGTTTTCCTGGTCTCCCAGACTCGCATCAAGTTATCCAAATTAAGCCCGCACAGTTCATTCCAACATTTGTCAGTAGTGATACAGTTATATCAATGAATCTTCTCCTACCTTGCTTCTTCTTCACATACAGCTGAGCGCTGCACTGAGTCCTTTAGATTATGGGTCTTGCTCTCTGTTGCAGCGTCCCGCACTCGGTTTGAACAAACAACTGCAGCTCCGTTCTGTGTCCCTTCTGTGGGAAGCTCGTAGATCACAGGGGCTGTCAGCTGCTCACAGCGCCGGGCTGAGGGAGGGAGAAAGCACACCACGGCCGGCCCTGCCTGTTATCCGTGGTGGATGGGCACTACCGCCATAGCTTCAGTGGTCTTGGCGGGAGGGGGAAGTGGTGCAGGAGGAGAGCCGGACGCTCAATCGTATGCCGGCCACTCGCGGTCTCTCACCCCGCAAGGCATCTCCGAGCTCGTAAGCGCCTCATCTCTCACCTCCCTTGGAGCCGGCGCTAGGCCCCTCCCCTGTGCTGACGTCAGACGCACATCACGTAAGCCCACCTCTCTATACATTTGAGCTAGCCCCTTCCCCTTCCTCCTCCTTCCTTCCCCTCTTATCACAGCGCAATCACCATTTACTTTATTCATGCCTTTGTTGATTTGGATTTATGCTTTGTTCCGTTGTCATGCTGAAAGATGAAGTTCCTCTTCATGTTCAGCTTTCTAGCAAAAGCCTGGAGATTTTGTGGCAATATTAACTGGTAATTGGAACTGTTCATAATTCTCTCTACCTTGACTAAGGCCCCTGTCCCAGCTGAAGAAAAACAGCCTCAAAGCATGATGCTGCCACCAACATGCTTCACAGTGGGCATGGTGTTCTTTTGGTGATGTGCAGTGTTGTTTTTGCGCCAAACATATCTTTTGGAATTATGGCTAAACATTTCAACCTTGGTTTCATCAGACCATAACACATTTTCCCACATGCTTTTGGGAGACTTCAGATGTGTTTTTGCAAAATTTAGCAGGGCTTGGATGTTTTTCTTCGTAAGAAAAGGCTTCCGTCTAGCCACTCTACCCCAGACATATGAAGAATACGGGAGATTGTTGTCACATGTACCACACAGCCAGTACTTGCCAGATATTCCTGCAGCTTCTTTAATGTTGCTGTAGGCCTCTTGGCAGCCTCCCTGACCAGTTTTCTTTTCTTTTTTTTTTTTTTTTTAATCAATTTTTGAGGGACGTCTAGTTCTTGGTAAAGTCACTGTTGTTCCATATTTTCTCTCTCTTGATGATGACTGTTCCATGGCATATCTAATGCCATGAAAATTATTTTGTACCCTTCTCCTGACTGATACTTTTTAACAATGAGATCCCTCTGATGCTTTGGAAGCTCTCTGCGTACCATGGCTTTTGCTGTAGGATGCGACTAAGAAAATGTCAAGAAAGACCTACTAGAACAGCTGTACTTTATTTGGGGATAATCAGAGGCACTTTAAATGATGGCAGGTGTGTACTGACTCCTACTTAACATGAGTTTGAATGTGATTGCTTAATTCTGAACACAGCTACATCACCAAATTACCATCAGCATATGTGCATGCTGACATTCCTCTTAATGGGGAAAGATATATGCAGAGATGAATCATCAATGGCATTCTATCCAAAATTGAGGAATCTAAAACGAAAAAGATAAAAACACTGTATTAATTATATACAACTACCCAAAACATTCTAAATATATCAAACAGAGCTTACAAGAACAAAAATAAATAATAATGCCAGGGTTAAGAAACAAAATCATTTATATACAGTATATTATAGGAGTAACAAATCAGGAAGGCCAAAAAACAAAGTGTTGTCAAGCGGCCATACATGGATCAAAATTCGCCAGTTCTACTGATCGACCTCAGTTCAACCAGCCTGTAGGAAAATGTTCTCTTAATCAGTGCTGCAGGCTATAGCTATTGCTCTCATCGCTGACACAATACAAAGACACAGCGAGAAGGATTCCCCCGTATACCCAAAATTCATGGATGAGGAAATGGGGTCAGTTTTTTTTTTTAAACTTTAGGACTGTAATAGACCCAAGACACCTTTTGGGAAGATCAAGGAAAGAAAATGTGTGTGTAGCATTGAGCCACACAAGGCTTTAAAGGCAATTGAATAATAGAACCTAAGGGTTGATGTTGATAGTTGTACTAGTCAATGCTGCATTTTCCATTTGAATGCATGCAGCTGCGCTTAAAAAGAAAATGTGTTTGACTAGAAAAGGCTGTATGTAAAGTGGAGGTTAGCCCACCGCTGCAAAAATTAAAAGCCAGCAGCTGCACATACTGTAGCTGCTGACTTTTAATAATAGGACCCTTTCCTGTCCTGGAGTCCAGTGATGTTGGCACCGCAGCTGATGTTTCCATCAGCTGTCGGGTGCATGCTGCCTCCATTGCAAGTAAGGGAACCCGGCAGTGTAGCCTTTCGCGAGGCTCTGCTCTTCTCTGTGCGAGGCTCTGCTCTTCTCTGCGTGAGGCTCTGCTCTTCTCTGCACGAGGCTCCGCTCCTCTCTCCTACTGGCCCAGTGACAGGGGGAGGAGGAGGGAGCCCCAGCCATGATGTCAATACCCATGGCTGAGGCTCCCGGGGGTGTGGAAAGCATACCTGTGAAAGACAGGTATGCTGTCCCCCCTTCCCCCCCAAAAGGTGCCAAATGTGGCACCGGAGTAAAATGAGCGGAAGTTCCACTTTTGGGTGGAACTCTGCTTTAACCTGCTTTGTCTGCAGTTCAAATACACCTCAATACAATGTGCTGTGTATAAAGATAGGCAATGCAAAGCTGGTCAAAACCAACCATTGAACTGTTTTGTGTACTGCTGAAAGTCAACAGGATTTTGCTGATGGGGACCCGCCCCTTCCTCCCTCTTCCTCCAATGGGGAAAGTTGTTTCATAGTGTACACTGCATGTACCATGATCTACAAATAGAGGAGAGATTCCTAATTCTGATCAGGCTCTACTTCATTCAAAGATCATGTTACATGCAGTATACACTATGAAATAACTTTTCCCAATGGAGGAGGGGGCGGGTCCCTGTCAGGATCAGAGAAGACTCAGAGCTATTCATTTCCTCAGTGCTAGAAATTCTGCAACAGGAAGAGGACCTGCCATCTCTGTACAGATGATTTCTATAGGATCCAGCTGCCTTTACAACATACTGTATATCATTATAGGTAAATAAGGTCACTAAAACTATAGAAATTTTTTTTAAAGCTAAACTTCAGCTTTAATTTAGTTTTGCACTGATTTAAAATAATTAAATGTATTTGTATATACAGTTGGCATTTATACCTGAATTTGTCTTTATATCAGTCCTTTTGTTATTATCTGCAAAGCAGTATTGTGAAAATGAAGAGCAGCCCCATCAGTCAGTCAAAGCTCTATTGATATGCAAAGTGCTTGTCAGACTAAAGCCTAGTACACATGAGACGAATGTCGGGAATCAGCCAGTTCAACAGAAACCAGCTAACTTTCGACCTGTGTGTACTGGAGTCAGCTTCTGTCAAAAGGGCATGTCCGAAAAAAGGTCGGCCAATGACTGACCGGAGTGTTCTGGCAACGGGGCGTCCCCCTGTCAGAATACAGTGCAACGTCAGATAGTTAGTACAGTTAGTACAGTCAGGTTTTTTCGTTCAGCCCTGCTGGGTTGAATGAAGAAAAACTGCTGGTGTGTACGAGGCTTAAAGGGTTACTAATTTTTTTTTTGTTTTTTTCTTAATAGCAAACATATCATACTTGCCTCCACTGTGCTGTTGGTTAAGCACAGAGTGGCCCTGATCCTCCTCTTCTGGGGTCCCTCAGCAGCGCTGGTCGCTCCTCCTCTTCTTGAGAGAGATGTGCTCTTCTTCGGCACACCCATGCGGGCAGAAAGCAGCACTTAGCCCCGCCATCATTGGATTTGATTGACAGAAGCAGAAGCCAAAGGCTGCACTGGTATTAATCTATCCAATCAGGACATGAGACATGAGCTGGTGTGCTCGTCCCCATGGAGAAATAGACTGGGTTAAGGTAAGTAAAACGGGGGCACTGGGGGCTGCAGCACAAGAGAAGGTTTTTCACCATAATGCATAGAATGCATTAAGGTGTAAAACCATGAGGGTTTACAACCCCTTTAAGGCTTGGTTCACACTGCAGCAATGCGGGAACCCTGTGAAATCCACTGCGGGTTCCCGCATCACATATCGCAGTTCACACTGACTTATGCAAACTGCTGGGAGTGTCAGTTAAAAGTTAATGACACCCTCAAATCAGTTTGTGTATTGCAGTGCGAACTGCAAATTGGGACCAAAATCAGATCGCATGGATGTGAACACCCATGTGATCCAATTCTGCTACAGACCAAAAAAAGGGTCCTGTGCAAGTTTGGTCCAAATGCGATGCAAATTCAGCCATACTATCTGTATGGCTGAAATAGCATCACACAGAGATGGCATGTGATTTGCACTCCAGGTGCAAATCACATCTGATGTCGAACATCGCACTAGTGGGAACCGGCCCTTACACTGAACATGCTCACAGGATGCAAGCACACAGGGATGTCCCCATCAATAAAATTCTATTCTATTCTATTTACTTACCAATCAATAGGCTAGAGGTGGGGTGACCAAGTAAGCAGGGGAACCTCAGCAGTCTTTTTTCTATAGTAACCTATTAGATGGGTAAAAAAAACATTACCATAATTGTGTGTGTGTGTGGGGGAGAGACATATTTTGGCCAGAATGCCTTTGTATGCTGTAACATTAACAGTATCCTTCACTGGAAACACCTGAACATAATAATTTAGAGAGGTGCCCATGTACTTTTGGCCATACTGTACAGTAGGTGTGATGGTATGGTACCTTCTTTTGTCAATATACCATATAAATGTAAGGTTGGATATTCTGTATATGTGGGGCATGATAATGGAACCATGTGACTCTTGCTATTGCTTATCTTTGGGAAAGTACTCACAGCTGAGACAAGCTGCAGCTATGAAACAGCTGTCTCCTTTATGGTTGTTGTCAGATCAGCCATGGCAGAAGGGGAAGGGGGCAAGTCGGACCTCATACTAGGATTCTAAAGCACTTAGAAACATGGAACAGAGTACTACGTTTACTTTGTCCCATGGGGGACTGAACTGTAAACAATTTAATGATAAATCTTTTTTTTAGATAATTAGTTAATTTAGGTAATTTAACTATCAGCCAGGTTTTGAACTGATTAGGATTATAACTCTTCACAGATTTCCTTTTAATTGATATGGTATATTCCAAAGTTGCACATTGCAACTTTATAATCATATTTCTTTGTTACATGCATTCACACCTTCATTTGGTTTAAAAAAAATAACACTAACAAATCAAGTTGCAATGTAAACTGCACATATGGAAAGCTAAAAGGGTATGGCAATATACAATGAATATACAATGAAGCAGGTGGTAGGGTAAATTCACACAGGTATTGTTTTATTTGTTCCATGGGTATAATGATTTATGTGGATTTATTCGAGATGATTACCATGAACAATTAATGTCACCTAAAGCATGCTGCCACTAATTAATGAAGATTTTAAACAGGGAGCCCTGAAATTAAACTGGCAGCTCTGTTCCTGCTGCATAGTAAATAGGACATCATTGCCAATATGGCTACTTTTATAACTAGAGACCCCGAAATTATGAACAGCAATAACCTCATGAAATGAGGCAATAAACTTACTGTAATTAATGTAGGTAACATTGCAAATATTGTTAATGCAACAAATATCAATGGTAGATTAATAGTAGAGCTATCATTTATATTAAAGGAACATTTGTATTTAGTCTACTTTATAAATTATTATCCAGTGTAACTATAACTTTGAAGGACACCAAAATATAATACAAGACAATTTTGTATATTTATCAAATGTTCACAATATGCCAGTAGAGACCACAAATAACTTCCATATCAACAACTGGTCTTTGGGCAAATCACCTTTACGGCTTTGCTTTTTGTGATATTCCTACCTAATGCAGGATATGTAGAACTCTCTAACATATGCATAGTGAAGTACTTGTTCCCTTTAATCTTGAATAGGCCACAGAGGTCTACCAACATTCCTTGTACTTCCAACATGGTTGCTCATTATCACATGTAAGAATACAACTACAATGTACAATTGTAATAACATGACATGGTACCACTTGCAAAAATCAAACGGAATTGGTCCACCTTCACATGTACTCTAAATAGCTAAACATTTGTGGACATTTGAACATCACATCTGCCTTTATGACCAAAAGTATATGTACACCCCTTCAAACTTCACTACTGAGTTCAAGACAGATGTTAAGACTTCCCAACCTGCAAAAACTCCTTCCCCCTCCCCCTGAGTGGCAAAATGTTGGTGTGGCTTAAATTGCGCTACATATTGGGCATGGCTTAAATGGGGTGTGGTTTAATAGAGTCTGAAATAACTTACAAAGTACACGATGCAGTAATGTTAAATAGGGAATGTACAGTGTGGAGTGTACGGCAGTGGGTAGTATGTGCAGAAGAGGAGTGTGGAGTGTATGGTGGTGGGTAGTATGTGCAGTAGAGGAGTATGGAGTGTATAGTGGTGGGTATTATGTGCAGAAGAGGATTGAAGAGTGTATGGAAGTGGGTAGAATGTGCAGGAGAGGCATGCGGAGTGTATGTAGGAGGGTATAATGTGCACGTGAGGAGTGTGGCATGCACAGCAGTGGGTAGTATGTGCAGGATGGTGTCAGTAGGGCAGTGGATGGTGTCAGTAGTTCTTAATTTTTATTATTTTTTTACATTTTTTAGTAATTTTTCAAAATGCTTTTTTGGGGGCCAGTGGATGGTGTCAGTAGGGCAGTGGATAGTGTCAGAATTGTTTTTTATTTTTATAATTTTTTTACAATTTTTTTTTTCTTTTTATTATTGTTTACAATTTTATTTTTGCTAAAAATTGTAAAAAATGCAATCGATCACTGTGTCCAATTTAGAAAAGGAAGGGGCTGGTAAATGACATATTTACCGGTCCCTTCCTCCGCTCTCCACCCTGACTGCACTGATCATTCCTGGCTGTGAACCAGGGGACCACCCAGGATCGGCCCTGCACCCGGGATATCATGAGGCACTTGCGGGTGTCAGGGAGCCTCCGCCAAAATGCGGGAGACTCCTGCACCTCTAGGGAGATTTGGGATGTCTGGGTGTTTCCATTTAAGGGTGCTGTTACTGCTACAGCATACAAGGACATTTTAGACAATAGTAGTCACAGCTTGGGAAAGGCCTTTTCTGTTCCAGCATGACTGTGCCCATGTGAACAAAGCCAGATCCATAAAGATATGGTTTGATGAGTATGTGGAGGAACTTGAATAGCCTGCACTGAACCCTGACCTCAACTCTATTAATGGATAAGTTCACATTTTGGAGAATGTCAATTCAAAGACAAAGGCAACTACATTGTCATTTATGATTTTGTGTGTGTTTGGGGGGGAAAGATACAGTATATAACACACACACAGAGCTATGACCCTACTGTTTAAAAATGAAGATTAAGGACATTGGCTGGTACTTGTTGTCAATATATTTCATGATTCTTTATTGCCTGTGTCTGCCCCTGAGTTACTGAAATGGTTAAAAAGCAATAATGTTGATTCATAATAGTGCATATGGAAGTGCAAATGCATTTTATAAGAGGTAATAACCAGGGCATCAGGCCTTTCCTTATTAATATTAAAAAGATATAGGGAAGCAATGTCCTTAATACCAAAGAGATATCTCTGAATCAGGAAGGGTCCTATCTGAGATCTCTAAGCCATCAAATGAGCACTACGGATTAGGCTATATTCACAGGCAGACTGAGGAAGAGATGCTTATGCAAAGCCTGTTATGATCAGAGTTGAATCCTAAAGGTCAGAAGATATTGACATGTTATGCTGAAGAACTATTAACCCCTCCATGACTGTAGAGCCCTCCTTTTATCATAACATACGGCTTCCTAAGAATAGATTTACATCATAATCCATGTCAAAATGGTATTTAATATCAATATACACATCTGAACTTCATTTTTGGTGCTGTATCTTACTGTTGAAATTAATGTGCATACAAATTTAATGAAATATATTGTTTCTTCTTCATAGATACATTGATTATATGATATGATGTTTTAATTTTTTTCCTAGTTTCAATAAATCATAAAAAAAATTAATATATATTTTAAGGATACTTCAGGCTGCTCCTGGGTTTATTTTGTTAAGCTTTGTCTTGCTTGTAATCTACTGGGCACTATGCATCCAAAAAAAAAAAAATATCTTTTTGTTTATCTGTGAAGGAAAGTGATTTGTGAAGGAAAAGTGTTCTTTAAGAACTCACTACGGTCCAAAGGCTATTATTTTCCCAAGATAAGTTAATACAGAAGCTTTCTGTCCAGGCCTTCTGCCTACATTCAGTATGCAGGTAATCTGAGTATGTATGCTTATGACAAATACATAAAGAACAGGCATTTTTCAGTATAAACACCAAGAGCAAGATGGAAAATATGAAATGTAGTTGTCTCGATTGACTGTATAACTGTGTTAATTACTGAAAACACTTCACTTATGAAGAAGCAATTTTTGTATGTGAAACTCATCAGTTATATGGAACAGGAGAAACAATGTGTGCTACAGAGTGCGACCTCCTAGATGAATTATACTGAAATCTAACAAAATTAACAGAAACAATTTTGATACTACTAAAAGAATGTTTAATATTTAGAACTTAATGTATAATAAATTTTCAATTATTTAACATTTTGGTATAGAATAGATGGCAGGATAGGAACTCATTTGGAAGAACACAAGCTACAAAAACAATGATGATTATCTACCTAAGGACATTAATATTATTTTAAGCCAGTCCTGTGTAGTTTTGGCTTTATCCTTAGAGTCATTGTCTTGCAGGAAACGAAACTCCTCCCTGGGTTCAGTTTTCTTTGCAAACTGCATAAGGGTTTCTTCCATGATTTAACCAGTATTTTGCTGTATTTAGTTTACCTTCTACCCTCACATGTGTTTTGGGGCCTGCTGCAGAGAAGTATCTGTACAGCAGAATGGTGCCACCATCATACTTCATATTGGGGATAATGTATTTATGACAAGCAGTGCTTGGATTATGTCAATGCATATAGAATACCAATAATACCTTTAGGCTCCAACACACCGGGTGTTGCGGAATTGCGGGCAGAATCGAGTGAATCTACCCGTGATTCCAGAATAGTGTTAAAAAGCATGATTCTTGAATGCCCAGGTGTGAATGGAGCCTTACTGATCACCAAAAAATTACATTTTACTCCTCTCAGACCAGTTCTTCATACAGTTGCTTTTAGTCTTCTATGTTTCTTCTAGAAAACTGCAAGATGTCCTGTGACTTTAATTTACAATTACCTTCTGTTTGACACTCTCTCCCATGAAGCTGTGCATGGTACCAAGAAGACAACAGTTGTTTCTATAGTCACTCTAATATCAGCCACAGAAAGGGGAATTAACTAAGCTTCTTGCACTATTATAATGGCGTAGAAAACTGTCTTGAGTGCTGTGCACCACATTAACAAAGCAGATAGACTGTTTCAGGTCTGTCTGTGCCCTCCATGCCAGTTTCAGGTCTGTCTGTGCCCTCCATGCCAGTTTCTATTTCAGAGTGGAATAACAGTGGGGGGTGGGGCATGAAATGTCCCCTCCTACCACATATGGGATGCTGGTGTCACGTACCTGGTAGGAGTCTGAAATGACGAGGTCGGCCTCTCTCGTATCTCCAACCCAAGCCCCACTGGAGGTGGAACAGATGGTGGCAAGGATCAGGAGGAACACGAGTGCCTGTGAATGCTGCGTGCAGAACTTGCAGAAGGTGTTGCAGACTTGGGAGTGCAGGCAGGGTTTCTGGTGAAGAACTAGACCAGGAAAGCTGAGAGGATGGACAGCCAGCACAGGTACTCGGAAACAGTGTGGAGCCAAGCAGGAGACAGAAGCAAGGTAATTAGGAAAGCCGGGTTCAGCAACAGGCAGGCAGCGAGGTACCAAGGCATAAACAGGAGCAGGGTCAAACTGGAAGCCAGGATCAGGAACCAATAATCAGAGTAATCGGAGTCCAGAAGCAGGGTCAGGAAAGCCAGGGTTCAGCAACAGGAAATCAGGTCAGACAAACAGGGTTCAGAATCTCAGGACACAGCTGAAGATCAATCAGCACTTTTCAGAAGTCATAGTAACCCTTAAATAGGCTGTCTGGCTCCAATTGTGGCCAGAGGTGCGCTCCTGCGCGTGCACGCAGTGCGACGCGCACGGGCATGCGCATTGGTGCGCGGGGAAATCTGCCGATTGCCGTGAACGTGCGCATGTGTGTGCGCCTGGCGCATTCTGACAGTTTTCTTACAGCTGGTAGACAAATCATTTACAGTTTAAACCAGTTTATGTCAGTTTATTTACTTACCTATGATTGGCTTATCAAGGTCTTCAACGGTCCTGGCATGAGCAGGGATCTATAAAAAGAAAAAAAATGCATCATTAGAAGTGCAGTCAGCGGGGATTTGAAGAAAGAAGCACATCTATGGCTGTAACATGGAGTCTTTATTGCGACGAGTGATGGAGCGAGCTGGCTGGCATCACAGTGAACAGTGGCTGTGTCTCTCGCTTCCACCTCCTTCCTCCACATCATCCGCTGCTCGCCCTCCAGTGGCCTCGATATCCCGGCCGCCTCCATTCATCCTCACCCCTCCTTTTGATGTCCTCCCACCTCTAACACCGGATCTTCCTGCACATGATGCTGCCTCTTCCTCCCGTTGGGAACCTCCCATTAACCCCATGACGCAAGAGGAGGTTTACGATGTTAGCTGAAGACATCACGGCTATTCTCTGGTATCTTCCGCTGGAGCATGCGCAGATCTTCCCTCGCCTTTAATGAAAAGGACTTGCAAGAGGCCACACAGGTTCTAATCCCCGTCCAGGACGACAGATTCTGGATGTGGGAAGAAGAAGAATTTACCAAAAAAAGGGGGTAAAAACATATATTACAGCCAACATTTAATGATGATGATGTACATTTATCAAATGCAGCTGTGCTGCCTGCTGAACCCCCTGTTATTGGTGAGCTGCTGCAAGATCTGTGTGTAAATAATGTGGTTGCTACCAGCAATGCACAAATTCCTATGCCCCCTGGTGTTGAACTGATTCCACAGAGCTCAGTTAACCCTTCAAGGTCTGATGTGTCATTGTCTAGTGGGGAGTCTTTTGATACCTTGATTTTGACAGACTTTGCTTTGTCTATGTCTAACTTACTGTCTAAATTGTTACCATCCTCTGCATTACCTCAACCCTCCGATTCTTTAGGACTAGCTTCTGTATGAAGGGAGAATATGTCTAATACTGGTAATTCTCCTGTTGTGCAAAATGTTTTTTCTTGACTGCTCCTATGATGTCAGCTGGGCCTTTCCCTGCTTCTTCCTCTCTTGTACCTGAGGCATGTATGAAGGAAGTTCTTTCATGTGAACTGTCGCTGTTTCCACCTTCAGGTTGCCATTAAAGAGAAAATATAGAAAGGGGAATATATTGAATTACTTTACTTATTGCCTTCTAATAAGGATAATAGAAATGATAAAAAGGATAGTGATAAATTTGAAAATGATAGATGCAGGTCTATTCCTTGTAATTTCAACAACTGGTTACAAGCTTTTTGCGTATATGCAAGTATTATAGGAGAATGGCACCCCGATTTATGCAGTGGTCTAATTCCAACATGTAGAGATCATTTTAGAAGTGTATACAAATTTTACAGGTCTTTCTATGATGAATCTTTCTGGCAAAAGCTTTCTATACACCAGTCTTTGAAATGGGGTATGAAAGATGTCGGCCTATGGCTAAATCTATTGTTGCCACAGAAACAATGTATTAAACCAATTACACCTACTGCTGGACCTTTTCGTAAAGGATTATGTTTTAATTTTAACGAGTGTCAGTGTAAATGGCTTACCAATTGTAGATATAAGCACGAATGTGCTCATTGTGCAGGGCCTCATCCAGCTGTTCGTTGATTTAAAAAACTAAGTCAACATACACCGTCTACTTTGAGGGGTAATTTTCCTAAAAGCAGTAACTCCGGTGATGTTGGAAAACATGTTACCATGGCTTCATCTGTACCCAGATTGCAAGAAAGCGGACATGCTAATTAATGGATTTAGTTATGGTTTTATTTTACCTTCTTTTTCCGGTATAGGTTGTGTTGTTTTTAAGAATTTGGCTTTGGTTGCTTTACATCACGATATAGTTCAGGTTAAAAAAGCTTGAAGAAGGGAGACTTGCCAGCCCCTTTGGTTATCCTCATTTTAGGGTCTCTCCTTTTGAAAAAAACGCAATTTTTTTTACATTTGCTATAATAAATATCCCCCAAAAATATATAAAAAAATGATTTTTTTCCTCAGTTTAGGCCGATATGTATTCTTCTACATATTTTAAGTAAAAAATTGCAATAAGCATATATTGATTGGTTTGCGCAAAATTTATAGCGTCTACAAAATAGGGCATAGTTTTATGGCATTTTTATTATAATTTTTTTTTACTAGTAATGGCGGCTATCTGCGATTTTTATTGGGACTGCGACATTATGGCGGACACGTCAGACAATTTTGACACATTTTTTGGGGCCATTGGCATTTTTACAGAGATCAGTGCTATGAAAATGCATTGATTACTGTAAAAATGTCACTTGCAGTGAAGGGGTTAACCACTAGGGGGCAATCAAGGGTTTAAAGTGTTCCCTATTGTGTGTTCTAACTGAAGGGGGGTTGGGACTGTGCAGGGGAGATGACAGATCGCTGTTCATACTCTGTATGAACAGACGATCTGTCTGTTCTCCCTTCAGAGAACCGGAAACTGTGTGTTTACACACACACATCCCGATTCTCCATGTGCCCTGAGCGATTGCGACTGCCGGGCACTTGCATCGGCTCCGTGGGCGAGCAGTGGCCACAGGGCAAAGCGACGTTGCATAACGTCGTTTCACCCAGCCAATTCAATTAAGGACGATTCAGTCATTATTGGGGTTATTGGCATTCATTTGCATCTAGAGTGATACCTATGGGAAGAATATTCCCAAAACACCTTTATAGAGCAATTTTAAGGAGTTACTTCTAGACATTTTGTTAGAGTCACTGCCAACATTTGTGATGATTTGTTAATTGGTACAAGTTTTTATATTCTTTTAATGGATGCTCTTTATGGCAAGACCCCTTTTGTGTTGCATCAGCTCTTAATCTTTTTACAGATGCTTCTGGAGCTTGCGGATATGGGGCCTATTGGCAGGCATTATTAATCTCATTGCAGACTCGTTGTTTCGTCAACACATCTCACAAATTAGTTCCAGATGCAGACCAGATCGGACTATTGTGTCCTCCGCATTTATGGAAACTGATATGAATCCTGTGCTATTCGAAATGCATTGGCTCCCTCCACGTGGGCATGTTATTAAGCTGCGTGGAAGCTGTGGTGTTCTTTTTTACAATATAGTAAGGTTTCCAGTAACTGTGTTACAGAAGATTTAGTATTGTCATTTTTGAATTGTTTAATGGCTAGTAAATGCTCTTATTCTCAAATTGTGAATGCGTTGGCAGGAGTGTCTTTTTTTTTTTTTTTTTTTTTAGGAATATACAAGGATACTCCTTCCTGCACTATTTTTTTTTTCAGTTAAGCAAGCATTGAAGGGCTATCGTAAAAAAAAAAACACTGATTACCTGATAAGAGACTGCCAATTACTGGAGATCTATTATGTATTATATGCTCTGTTACTGAGGTAGTGTGTTTTTCACCATTTGAATCATTATTATTTAAACTTTCTTTTTGCTTATGTTTCTATGGCGCTTTTAGGATCTCAGAGCTGCTTCCGCCTTCATCTTCTGTGGTTCTGAATTCCGGGGTTCTTTGCATGTTTTTACGCAAGAGTAAAACTGATCAATTTGGTCGTGGCCATTGGATTACCATCCACAAGCACGTAGAGATATCTATATGTGCTGCATCTCTGGCTCAGAGTTATTTAGCGTTATGGCCACCTTCTTATAAGCAATTCCTTATACATGCGAATAGTGATCCTTTGACAGTTTATCAATTATTGCTGTTTTGAGCAGATGTCTCCGTAGTTTAAAGCTTGACCAGCTTCCAATTTCCTCCCAGTCTTTCCGAATTGGGGCTGCTACTGCTTCTGCAAATTTGGGTTGTTCTGAATCTGTTATTAAAAATATTGGTGGGTGGAAGTCGAAATGCTACTGTTCTTATGTTCGTCCAAATGTTTTTATATTGGGCTCATAAAAGAGCTCAATTTCGCTGGTATGGTCCGAATTTAGATTTACCTGCAGTTCATGTTGCCATATATTGGTACGGCATCGTGGCTTGAAATGGACTGAGTTACGTAAAGTGTTATCTTTATTGTATTCACAATGGGCTGTTCCAAACGTTATTGTCTTCCATTTGGCTGGAAACAGCATTGGTCTCCGCAGGACTTTAGACATAATCTCCTGTATACAATCAGATTTGATGTGCATTCATAATGTCCTCCCTAATTGTGTCTTGGTCTTCTCGGAGATTATTCCTCGTTTAAGTTTGCTTTGCCCCGAATGGAAGCATTTTGAAAAAATCCATAAGAATGTTATTAGAGCTGTGGCTAAGTTTATGCCCGTTTTGAATGGATTGTCTTACAGACATGTGGATTTGGAGGGTGGTATTCTAGGTTTTTACCGTCCTGACAAAATACACTTGTCTGATATTGCACTGGACATCCTGAATATGAATTTACAGTCCTGTGTGGAAATGGCCATGGGCCGGTTGGGGTGCCATGCTTATGGTACATAAGCTCGGCGTTTGGGACTTTTACGTTATTGTTTTATTAGCTTGAGCTTTAATAGCTAAGCTAAACATGTTGTGTTGTTGATATATTTAATATTGGTATTTGATTATATAATTATTATATATACCTGTAATAAAAGGCCGCGGCCAGTTAAATCCGCACAAATGAGACCAGTGTCGTATCTTATATTTATAAGTCAAAGTTTTATTGAAATGTTCTGCCTAGCATACCATGAAAATTGGTGCAGGGACTGCACCTAATGAACAAAGAGAATGTGGCCAGTTTCAGTATACATCACTGTGTAGTTTAGAAGAGTGGTTCAGGTTTTATGCCTGCACTAATTTTTGTTAATTCCCCCCAGAGTCCTGTCATTCCTATGGAGTTGTCTTGGGTCTCTTGCTGTAGTCGCTCACCAGTGCCCTTCTTGAGGAATCACTCACTTTTAGTGAGAGGCCACCTGTGTCATATGCTTTCTGTTTCTTAATAATTGAATTAACCAAATGTCAAGAGATTTTTGATGACTTGTAAAGTTTCTAGTATCCACCCCAGGTGTTCTTTTAATAACTTTATATGAATTAGCTTTTAAAATGATTGTAAAGTCTTGTTTTTTTTATTTTTGTTAAAAATAACAACATATCATACTTACCTGCTCTGTAAAATGTTTTTCACAGAATAGCCCCAATCCTCCTCTTCTTGGGTCCCTATTTGGTGCTTCTGGTCTCTCCCTCCTGTTGAGTGCCCCCACAGCAAGCAGCTTGAACTGAGCCACAGCTCCCTGTGTCCATTCAGACATGGAGCCATGGCCCGGCCTCACCCCCTTTCTCTTCTCATTGGCTGACTGACTTTGACAGCAACGGGAGCCAATGGCGCTGTGCTGTTGTCTCAGCCAATGAGCAAAGGAGTCCCTGGGCAGCCAAGACACTCCTACAACATCGCTGGACAGAGATGGGGCTCAGGTAAGTATTAGGGGGGCTTCTGCACACAAAAGGCTTTTTATCTTAATGCATAGAATGCATTAAAGTGGAGTTCCACCCAGAAATGGAACTTCCGCTTATTGGATTCCTTCCCCCTCCGGTGTCACATTTGGCACCTTTCAGGGGGAGCAGATACCTGTCAAATCCAGGTATTTTCTCCCACTTCCGGGCATAGATTGCCGCAGAAAGCGGCATTCTGTGGCAAACTATGCCATGTCCAGCCCCTCCTCCTTCCCCCCTGCTGTCTTCTAGGAGACACACAGGTCCCGGAAGACAGCAGGGACCATTCAGAATGCGCATCGTGACTAGTGCATGCGCAGTAGAGAACCAGGAGTGAATCTGAAAGTTTTCACTTCCTGGTTCCCTTACCAGGAATGGCAGCGGCAGCACCCGTGAGTCAATACGAAGATCGGCTTCAGGTGCCGACATCGCGGTCTCCCTGGACAGGTAAGTGTCCATATATTAAAAGTCAGCAGCTACAGTATTTGTAGCTGCTGACTTTAAATTTTTTTCCCAGGCAGAACTCCTCTTTAACCACTAGCCAACCAGCGCATGACGTATGTCGGCACAATAGCACGGCTGGGCAAATGGGGGTACAGGTACCTCCCCTTTAAATCGTGGCATTCCGCGGACTCTATGTCCGCCGGGGGTCTGCGATCATGTCAGGGAGTGGAAGAACGGGGAGATGCCTTTGTAAACAAGGCATTTTCCCATTCTGCCTAGTGGCATGACAGGAATCTACTGCTCCCTGTCATCTGGAGCAGTGATCGCTGTCATGTCAGTGGAAGCCCACCCCCCCACAGTTAGAACACCTCCCTAGTACACACTTAACCCCTTGATCGCCCCCTAGTGTTTAACCCCTTCCCTGCCATTGTCATTTACACAGTAATCAGTGCATTTTTATAGCACTGATCTCTGTATAAAAGACAATGTTACCAAAATGGTGTCAAAAGTGTCCGATGTGTCCGCCATAATGTCGCAGTCATGATAAATATCGCAGATTGCCGCCATTGCTAATAAAAAAAAATTATAATAAAAATGCTATAAATCTATCCCCTATTTTGTAGACGCTATAACTTTTGCGCAAACCAATCAATATACGCTTATTGCGATTTTTTTTTTTAAATTTTTTTACCAAAAATATGTAGAAGAATATATATCGGCCAAAACTGTGAAAAAAAAATTATATATTTTTGGGGGATATTTATTATAGCAAAAAGTAAAAAATATTGCTTTTTTTCAAATTTTTGTTTATAGCGCAAAAAATAAAAACCGCAGAGGTGATCAAATACCACCAAAAGAAAGCTCTATTTGTGGGAAAAAAGTACGCCAATTTTGTTTGGGTGCACAACCGCGCAATTGTCAGTTAAAGTGAAAAGTGCTCTGGTCTGGAAGGGGGTAAATCCTTCCGGGGCTGAAGTGGTTAAGATAAAAAACCTTCTGACTTTACAACCCCTTTAAGTGTTACTGACTCCCTAGAAGTTGAATCTTTCAAATGCATCTGTATTTATACAGTACAACAATTACTTGACTACACACAGAGGTGATAGTAAATTAATAGTTTTTTTTATGTTGTGAAAGAATTGAGGATTTGTGTGTGTCTCTTTAAAAGGGGTGCTTACTTATGCAGCCATTTATTTGCATTGATCTAAATTCATTTTGGCATGAAATAATATATTTTTTGCTCAGTGTACAAAAAAAAATATATATAGAAACAAAAAATTCATTGTGATCCACTGCTGCATTGGAATGAAAATTCCAAGGGGGTAAGTATGTGTTACAGGCACTGTAGAAAAAAAATCGAGGTGAGCAGATGTTCAGAAATAAGACTTTTTCCATAAATAACATTTGTGTCAGACCAAAAAATGTGGTACAGTCACATCACAGTGCAAATATACCGTATGCTTTAATTTGTATGGTATTTAAAGAAAGTTTTATTTTCCAAACTTTACCACATTTCTTTTTCTCAGAGAATATGGCCTCGTCCAAATGTTTAATTAGGATTTTTGTTCATCTATGTTCTGACAGGGATGGAAAGTATTTTATTTACAGCATTCTTAATTACCAACAAAGACAGGCGACAGTTCCCACAATATAATGCAGACTAATTATTACTTTTTTCAAGGGGGTGTTAGTTAATGGAAGGTTTTGGCTGCCAAGCTAACTTATAATAACATATGAAAGATGCTAGTACATGCATCTCTCTAGAATACCTTCTTCTTTTTGTATTTTAAGTCTTATGTAAACGCCTTATCAAAATCTTGATGTAAATAATTCACCCTATATTTGGCCCTTCTATGTACTCCTCTAAAGTTCCTGTATACTAGGATTATGCCACAGGACATTTTTTTTTTTTATGAAGGAATTATTGCTAAACAGCTTAATACACCAAATAAATATATTTATGTGAACTTTGTGAACCTACTATTGCTGAATAGCATAAATGTGTGAAATCCATTTTTCTATGGTTAAAGCCCAACTCTGGTCATTTTTATCTAAATGATCCACTAGGCATTCTTTTTATACAAAAAACACAGCTCTCAGTAAATACTCACCTCTGCTCATGTTTTAAAGCCTCAAATAAATACATTGAATCATTATTGTGATAGGATTCTACTTGATAATCCTATCAAAGCATTTTTCATACCATATTACCCACTTCAATACAGGACACTTTCATCCCCTTATTGCCCAAGCCAGTTTTCAGCTTTCACCTCTGTCTCACTTTAAATCACAATTGCGCGGTCATGCAACACTGTACCCAAATACATTTTTAATCATTTTCTTCACACAAATAGAGCTTTCTTTTGGTGAAATTTAATCACTGCTGGGTTTTTCATTATTTACAAAAAAAAAAAAAAAAATACCAAAAATTTATTTAAAAAAAAGTTTTCCTTAGTTTCTGTCAGTAAATTTTGTAAATAAGTAATTTTTCTCCTTCAGTGATGAAGCTGCACTGATAGGCTGCACTGATGGGCACTGATGAGGTGGCACTTATGAGCACTGATGGGCACTGATGAGGTGGCACTTATGAGCACTGATAGGGCAGCACTTATGGGCACTGATTAGGTGGCACTGATGAGGAGGCACTAATATGCCACACTGGTGGGCACTGATGGGTGGCGCTGATATGCAGCACTGATAGGCAGCATTGATGGGTGACACTGGTGGGCACTGATAGGTGGCACGGATGGGTATTGATAGGTGGCACTGGGCACTGATAGGTGGCACTGATAGATGGCACTAATGGGCACTGATGGAAGGTACTGAAGGTCATTGATGGGCAGCACTGATGAGCAGGCACTGACTGACATCACTAATGGGCACTGATTGGTGTCACTGATGGGCACTGATTGGTGGCACTGGGGGCTTTACTGTAATCAGGGCACTGATGATTGGTGCCCTGATTACCTATCCTGGTGTCCCCTACCAGGAGATGCCGCTGATCATCTCTCCTCGCCACACACCCTGTCAGTGTGAGGTGAGGAAACCTGATTACCAGCACTTCCGCATGTGATTGGACACAGCCGATCACATGGTTAAAGATAACAGAACAATAGTTTACATCGAACACATACAAAAATGACAATAAATCCTGCAAGGCTATTTAAAACACCTAAACATATTAAAAAATATGGGGGTTTGGTCACACCATATGGCCATATAGTGCTAAGCCCACTACTGCATCAAAGTACCCCATTATCAGTGGGTCCTACACTATTCATAGAATGAAAGATCCTACATGTCAACCACGGGAGATAAATTCCTCTTTCTGGGAGAACTGAAAGGACTCCTCCTATAATACAAGTGGACACTAAAAAGAGGTAATGACGGGGGGGGGGGGTGCTCCAGCCCAAGGGATCTGGTCAGGACCCTTACAATATACAAAAACAGACTTGGGGGTCACACCCTAAAAATGCATTTACATTTAAGATGCTGCTGCTATAAGATCAACAAACAGAACAATAGATTACAACGCACACATACAAAAATTACATTTAAATCCTGCAAGGATATTTATATATATATATATATATATATATATATATATATATATATATATATACAGTATATAGGATCTTTTCATGATATAGCAGCTGGGAGTTTGTTTACATATATTAAGAAGAGAGTGGAATTATTGCTCCACAGCAATGTGAAAGACTCATTGTCAGTTATCGCAAACGCTTGATTGCAGTTGTTGCCGCCAAGGGTGGCACAACCAATTATTACATTTAAATCCCGCAAGGATATTTAAAACATTTTAAACTCTTAAACGTAAATGCATTTTTAGGGTATGCCCCCCAAGTCTGTTGTTTGCACATGGTTAAAGAGCCACATCATCGGCTCTTTACAGAGATCAGGGTCGCCCATGTCCTAGGAACACGGCGCAGCTGCGATCGCGACGCTGTGCATCCCCACAGGCACACGAGAGCGGCCGTCATATGATGTCCTCCCAGAAGGAGAGCCGCACCTATCCTCCGTCATTTGACAATGGGTGGGCAGCAAGTGGTTAAAGTGGTTGTTAACTTTAGACATGAAATATGATGTCAAACAATCTGTAAAAATATATATATATATATATATATATATATATATATATATATATATATATATATATATATAGTATATAGGATCTTTTCATGATATAGCAGCTGGGAGTTTGTTTACATATATTAAGCCAACTTATCATTTTCAGTAATGTGACACCCCTCCTGCCCAATTGAGTATCCTGGGCTCACCCTTTCCTCCTGGGTGCCCAGAATGTCCATGGGAGAGTGGTGGGAGCCAGAAACAGTTAATTTGCTGATCTTCCCTATTTGGAATGGACCTGAAAGTAACAAGCTCTTCTAACTTCAGCGCTGCCACGGTCTGATCTCCATTACTTTCAGTCGAGTGCAGGGGTGATATTAGGGGTCTAATTGACTTTTGAATTCTCCTTAAAGAGAATCTGTCACCCACGCTATGCTATCATATTGGGGGCTTGTCAGTCCCCTTGTGATAGCTGGATACAGTTGTGTGAAAGAGTATTTGCCCCATTCCTGATTTTTTTGGGGGATATTTCTCAAACTTAAATGATTAAGATCATCAAACAAATGTTAATATTACACAAATATAACCCGAGTAAATCCAAGATGCAGTTTTTAAATTATTTCATTTATGAAGGTAAAAAAGATGTTCAAACCTGCCTGACCCTATGTAAAAAAGTAATTGCCCCCACCCATGCCGAATCATGAATGAACTGTGAATAACCACAATTCTTTTGGAAAGCTGAGTTAAATTTCACTTTCCACACCCATGCCTGATTACTGCCAAACCTGTTGAATAAAGAAATCACATAAATAGAAGCTGTCTGACAAAGTGAAGCATGCTAACAGATCACAAAAAGCCACACATCATGCCACAATCTAAAAACATTCAAGAACAGATTGAAAACAAAGTAATGTATATGTATTGGTCTAGAAAGGGTTTCAAAGCCATTTCTAAGGCTTTGGAACTCCAGTGAACCATGGGGAGAGCCATTATCCACAAATGGAGATAACTTGTAACAGTGGTGAACCTTCCCAGGAGTGGCCGGCCTACAAAAATCACTCCAAGAGCATGACAAAGACTCATCCAGGAGGTCATAAATAAACCCAGAACAACATCTAAAAAACTGCAGGCCTCAATTGCCTCAGGTGAGATCAGTGTTCATCATTCAACAATAAGTAAGAGACTGGGCAAAAATGGCATCAATGGGAGAGTTCCAAGGCCAAAGCCACTTACTGCTGACCAAAAAGAACACAAAGGCTCATCTCACATTTACCAAGCAACATCTTGATTGTCCCCTAGATTTATTTATTAGGCAAATATTCTGTGGACTGATGAGACAAAAATTTTACTTTTTGGAAGGTGTGCTTCCCGTTACATCTGGCATAAAACGAATACAGAATTTCATAGCAAGAACATCATACCATCAGTCAAACATGGTGGTATAAGCTTGATGGTCTGAGGCTGCTTTGCAGCTTCAGGACCTGGACGACTTACCATAATTGATGGAACCATAAATTCTGAGCTCTACCAGAAAATCCTAAAGGAGAATGCCCGGCCATCATTTCATGACCTCAAGCTCAAGTGCACTTGGGTTATGCAGCAGGAAATGATCCGAAACACAATAGCAAGTCCAACTCCAAATGGTTCAAACAAAGCAAAATTTAGGTTTTGGAGTGGCCTACT